>CM038795.1:109906117-110506117 GCA_021764765.1 Vicia sativa | reverse complement strand
ACATTTCAGACCTCTTGCCTATAAAAGGATGACCAATTCAAGAGAAATGCACACCAAAGCATTGCAAGAATCATGCTTTCTCTTTTCTTTCTTCAAAATCAAGAAACATGATGAACTTTTGAAAAACTTGCAATTTATAAAATCAGTGAAAATCATGAAGTTCTTTGGTGTCTAACATGTTCTAATACTAACATGTAGTTGAGTTGAAACTTAAAATCAACATAAAATCAAGCCAAAATCAGTTTGCACTTTCCATGTTCATAAACTTGCAAAACTGCCCAAGCAATCGAATTTGGAGTTGAGCTTGATCAACCGTGACCTAATCATTCAAACAAAGATCACTACACATCATATGAGTTATCCAGCCATTAACATCTAATCAGAACACGATTTACTTCAAATTGCCATTTTTGAACTGTGCAGGTGGACTTGGCTGGATTGATTGGAGCAAGTTCAGAGCAAGCATACCATCCACAAAGCTTCCATACATGCCGATGAAGGTGTAGCAATCCTCAAACCAGTTCTGGAAACACGATTTAAGCTTCCTCGATTCTCATTTTTCCAGGTAAGCATATGAACTGTGATATGCATATTCCATGCACCAATTGAAAAAAGCTCTTGGCCATTCTTTTTCTGCACAAAAAACGATCATTAACCCTCAACAAAATCAAAGAATCATAAACTGTGCATCATTTAATTTGAAATCTTAAGTTTAGGGTTCATCACGATTTCCAGAAAACAAAACATGATAGGCTAAATATAAATGAAATTAACAAGCATATTCATGTTCGTGGTGCAAAACCGATCAAAATTGATTTTTACTTCACTTAATTTGGTTGAGAAACAAAGATTTTGGATTGATTTTGGTAAACTGAAGATCAAACGAAAAACCCAGGCTGCGCGCGTGTTCTTGGTGTTCTTCATTTTCAAATATTCAAATAATCCTCTCTTACGTTAACACGTGTGTTAGTCCACTAAACAAAGAAACGCGTTTGGTCTAGTGGTTGTCTGCTTGCCTTTAAGTCATTCTTGCCACGTGCCCCACCTCATGGTCATGGGTTCAAAACCCAGCAAGACCATATTTTTTCACAAAAACTTCAATATTTTCATGTTTTTTTTATCAAACTTCAACAATTTTTTTAACCAATCAAAACTTCTCATTTTGAGATGATTTTTTGCACACTTGTCATTTAATATATATATTTTATGATTATGTCAAAAAAATCCAAAAATATTTTCATCTCGATTAATTTTAATCGAGAAACGATGTTCTGAACACTTTTCAAACCTCCTTAAAAGGTGAATTTTTCAAGTTTTCGACTTCCGATTCTTTTCAAAACTTCTCACAAATAAACTTAACATTTCAAAACATTTTCAAATCATTCTTCAAAACTTTTTCATCAAAACTTGCATCTTTTACCATAATCGATCCAATTCAAAACGATAAAACTGAATTCGTTTCTCCTCGAATTTCTCGATCGATCATGGGCCTCCCTTATGGTGTAAGTCCCAATCCTTTATGTGCATATTTAGTTTTACTTGTACATACTCAAATCATCATTGTTAATATTCAAACATAAACAAATTTCTTTCGTTTGTTTTCATTCGTTTGTCTATACGCCGAATCCATTTGTTCTAAAGGAAGGTTTCTCCTGAGCAAGTTTTCTTTCAAACCAATGGGCCTCCATCACGGTGTAAGTCCCATAACATTCTTTTATGTACATAATATTTCCTTGTACATATCAAACTTTTGTCAAACATTTTTTAAACAAACTTTTTATCTGTACATAACACGTATTTTTTCAAAACCTTTATCCGTATATAATATGATACTTTTCTTTGAAAATACTTTTACGATAAACTTTGATCAATCATTTCGCTTCATCTGACATTTTACATCGAATACCATTGGTATTGAAAGGAGCATTATTCCTGTGAAACGCTCAAATCAATGGGCCTCCCTTACGGTGTAAGTCTCAACCCTCCTATGTACATCCATCTTTGTCCGTACATAAAAACTCATTCTTGTACATATTCATTTCCTTGTACACAGTTCAAACTTGTAAATAATCAAGTTACGCTCGTTTTAAACGTTCGTTTCACAAATACTTGTTTATATTTCATAAACTGCTGTAAATAAACATCATGCATTATTTATATTTCCTTCATAAACTCCTGTGAATACATATCACACACACACACACCTGTTTATACAACCGTCTAATAAATAACATAACAATTAGACTAATCAAATAGGTTCCCAGAGTTTAGCCTCCGCTTGGGCTTCATACAAGACAATTCATCAAGATGAGTTAGCCTGGGCTTCATACAAGACAACTCATCACCGTTGAGTTTAGCTTGGGCTTCATACAAGATAACTTATACCCAGATGGGTCACCTTCTCTTGGGCTTCATACAAAGAAACTCTCCCAAGAGTTAGCCTCCGCTTAGGCTTCAAGACAATACTCCCTGTTGAGTCGCCTCCTCTTGGGCTTCGCTCAAAAGAACTCCTCATTGAGTTTAGCCTCTCTTGGGCATCATACAATGAAAGAGACAGAAATCTCTTAATGCCTCCTCTTGGGCTCCCAATACAAAGAATCACCCGCGCTAAGATAGAACCCTGAAAGGATGGTTTCTCGGTGAAATCACTTTCAAAATTCCCCATAGAGTAAAATTTCCCGGTGAAATTACTCTTACTCAGCAAAGGATGATTTCTCGGTGAAATCCCTTTCAAGCCAAAGACAGCCATACCCTATAGCTTCCTCTTGAGCTTCATACAAGGACCCTCGATGACCCTCGATGACCCTCGGAATGCCTCCTCTTGGGCTAACAATACAAGGACCCATGGGCTTCTTAAAAGCATCCCTTTAATCCAATCCATTTTCTCCTAGAGATTTAGACATCTATCATCTCTATGGAAGAAGTATCTCATCCATTACATCACATACAGTCAAAAACTTTTCAAACTTTTCAAACTATTTTCAAACAAAAACATCTCTTAACAGTAAGTGGTAACGCTTGTATACTCAAGCAAAACACCCAATACTTACAGTTAAAAGATTCAATCAATCTTTTTTCAAAACATCTTTCTTAAACATGTAAGTGGTAACGCTTGTACACTCAAGCAAAACACCTAATACTTACGACGAAAGATTTTAATCAATCAAACTTTTCAAAAATGTATGTGATGAAATAGATTAGATACATTTTTCATTAAGATGACATTTGTCTGTCTCTTAAACTAACATCCCGTTGCTTCCACTAGCATAAGTGGGAACTACGATTGCTCTGACTTTCTCAACATCCCTTTGAGAATACGTAGGCACAAGGTCTCATCCTTGCCGAGCAAATTTCTTTCTCCCTCAAACCAAACAAAACCATAGCTCCCTTTAGATCCGAGCTACAAATGCTCTGATTCCCATTAAGGGATATGTATGCAGAAGATCTCAATGATCTTTGCGAGCACAATAATAACAAAACCTAGGATCCCACATAATCTACCCTTCTTAAAGTCCAAAGGAGAAACTTTCCCAATCATAGAAATAGCAATTTAAAACACACAAACATATCAAACATATTCATATATAAAGCTATAGATAACTATATATATTTAGGGTGCTCCATCTATTCCCTTTATATAACAAACCCCCTTGCCCGGAATCTCCCCAATGCGTTACGTCTAGTTTGCGCTAATCGTAATGCATATCATATCAATTGAGGGTATTAACAGCTTTCCCCTTTTTCATAATCATTTTTCTTTTGTTGAAAATAATAAAGCTTGATGCTCGCGGGCATCTTTATAAACAAATCAAAAGATTTAAATCGTTGCGTACCAGAAGATCCGAACTCACGTTCGCATCCTCAGGCGCGTCACCTTTTAACGCGAACACTGTGCTCTAAACATGGATTATTTTTTCTCCCCATAGAAGTCTACTTTTTGTCGAATTCATCTAACTTGAGGAACTCTGTTGGTTATCATAATCAAAGCAGTTCAGAAATTGTTATCCTTCCTTCTACAAGGATTACCCTGAAGCCTTTCAAGTGGCAGATCGACATTGAGAGTTTGGTGCATTATTTTCATGATGCATTTGAAATTTCCTCTTCCAACAGTATTGAGAAGTGAATTTGATACCCTTTTGAATTAAAACATTAAAAAGCACGCATATCATATTCATGCATTAGCTTCGGCTAGTTCTTTTTGCAGGATTTTTCCCATCTGAAACTACAAATATCCTCATGAGGATCAAAGTTAAAAAATATTTGTTCTCAGACGGCAGAATTATCCTCTTCTCTCCAGTACAAGTCGTATATTTGTATTGATCTTAACAACTCATGGTTTCTCCAATCAATATTTTTTCCCCAGTGAAACATTTGTCTTTCTTTTGAACTCCAATGTCATCAAAATTATTAAGCGGGAATCCCCAGTGATGCTTTCCACGCGGTTTTCTTATGAAGTTTCCCAGATGAAGCTTCATCTACTACCAAGCGAGTCTCCTTCAGGAAAGGTTACTACAACATACTTATGGTATTTTCAAGAGTTCTTTCAGACAAGAATCTTCCCAACAAATTTTAGTGGCAGCAATTTCTACAAATTTGTTTCTCTCAGCTATTTTCACCAGACCACATTGAACTTCTGGTGTGTTTATTTCCCCAGTAAGTCCTTGATTACTCAACAGATAAATATCCACCAAGTAGGATGTTTATTTGATCTCAGAATATTTCGCCAACTTAGAAGTTGATCAGCATATCCACTTGCTACAACGCATTGTTGGGACGATGCCAACAAATTAAAGAACCTTACCATGGAAGTTTTTCACCATTTCAATAATTGATCTTCAACTCCAGAAGCTATCTTCGTATTCGATCTTGAAGAATTATCTCTTTGGGTTCACAACCATCCTCCACTCCACTTCAATATCTCATCTATTTGAGAGTTCGGTTTCTTCTCAAAGAATTTTCGTTAAGACATCCTAAGATGGCTTAATCAATTTGTTCTTTTCGCTTGAGAAGTTCGGTTTCTTCTCAAGGCATTTTCATTAAACTTGTTGTTTATTTCTCTTTTCGGTTACTCGGTTATCCCTGGTATTGTTAAGATCTCCTGATATTTCTCAATTGTTCCTGTTGTTGTTAAGACATTCTGATGGTGCTTAACAAGTTTATTCTCCTCAAGCGTCTCTTCCTTGACTCTGTAGTCAAGATATCTTTTCTGCGTTCTTTTGTGGCATTAGTTTCCCGTGTGGGGAAAATTTTGGGGTTCTTTAAGTATTCAATTCTCTTCCACCTTGAACGCTCGAAAGCTGTCAATCGTTCTCACTTATCCGGTTTAAGATGATTGAATAGGGGCAGCTGTCGCACCCCAAAATTTATCCTACTATTATCCATTCCCACCCTCGTTCAAATTCATGTGGCTCATAGTTTTTTTAGGTCAAGATTATATTCGTTCATGTTTTAAGCTATCTGGGTCCATCTCATAGGATAAGTTATCCAGGTGTTTGGTTTGTGGTTTAGGTTTGATCTCAAGCTTTACAAGGATTTTTGGTGATTGCTCTTTCTGGAAAAAAAAATAATTTCAAACATAAATCCTGAATTAGGGTTTGGGCTCATTATTGTTATGGATTTCTTTCTCATCAAGTTACAATGTTTTTGTGCACTATAATTCTTGAGAATCAAGCGATTAGAATTTCCATTCAATTCAATTATGGTGTGTAAGGAATCATCTTCCTGAGATCTTACAAAAAGTGATTTGATTGTTGAAGGTTGGAAAGTTTGTTTTTATGTCCAAAGTTTGGATTTACGTCCAATGTCATGTTATCAATTCGTGTGCTCGAGAATTTAAGACATTGAGATTAAAGTCAAGAGAATCCATGTGCAATTGCATCTTTGTTTTAAAGAGCATGTTATTACCATTTTCATTTAAGAGCCTTTAAGTTCTTGAGGAAAATGTTGCAAATTGGTACGATTGGGAAATTTTCTTCAAAGTTTTAATCCGAATGAAGACAATTTGACATACATTCCAAATATACTTGATACATGATATACTTGATTACAAATTGAATTCTAATGTCATTCAAAGTTTCAATATCCTTTCAATATCAATTCTTATTGGAATCAAGTCCAAATGTGAGGAGTTTTCTATTTGACATTTCAATGTTGAATCTTAAAGGATTGTAAAACTTTAAATCATCTAGAGATTTGTCCATTGTGTTAAAAAGAGAATTAAAGTTTACATTCAAAGTTCATATGAATGGCATACAAAATAAAAAGTTTAGATTACAAGGAAAATTCTTTTTTTTACAAGAACAATTCAAGGAGACTTCTAAACCCCTAGGAGCTTCTAAAGATTTAAATCTTCTCTTTTTTCTCAAAATTTCCCTCCAACATGAGCTTCATCATAAGCCACAATTACCTCCTCTTCATTCTCCATGCCATCAAACCATTGAGTTTTCATGAAACAAGAAAAACAAGAGTTGGTTAAATGACATAATCAAGCACAAAACAAGAATATTTCAAAGAGTTATACAATTCATCATTAGGGAATTCTAGCAAGAATCAGGGGATTAAGGATTTTGTTTCGATCATATTCAAACAATACAAAGCCTCATTCCAAATTAATTTCATCAATCATTGGCTTTAAGTAACTTCTTTGCAAATCACAACATGTTGGTTCACAAAAAGGTTAAAAAAGGGCTAAACTACTAAGAATATCATTATAGTTACAAGAAGAAAGCCAATAGAAAGTACAGAAATCGAAACTAAAATCAGAATTACATGTCCATTCCAAGCCACAGCTTATCAAAATAATTCTAAGCACAACATCACAGAAAATTCAAGGCTGCTATCAGAAAAAAAAACAATAGTCTAGTTCACAAGTCAGCAACAAGTCCAACAAATTCCCAAGGCCATTTTTTCAGAAAGTTCAGTCCAGCAACAACAAAGATATCACAAGTAAGAAAAACAAACAATAACAACTCAACATGGCAGAGACGGAAAAAAAGGCCCAAAGTAACATTACTTTTCAGAGTCCAACAAGCAACTTCGTAAGGCCCTTTAAGCAACACAGGACAAAAACCTAATTACCACATTATAAGAGCATTCATCACAGATTTCAAAAAGGGGGCAAGCAACTGTTCACAGAAAACGAAAAACGGCAAACCCTAAATTTCACAAAACCTTAATTTTTTTCTCATCATATTCCTACATAGATATCCCTTCAGAAAGTGAATCAGACACAAGGAAGAAGAAGATATAAGCCTTAATCGGATAAATATCACCGAAATTCCACGAAGGTGGACAAAATCGCTGATTTGGGCTTCAGAAACATCCTCCTTTCCTTTCCTTATTTCCTTTTGTTGCAAAAATAGGCTTGTAAGTGCCGCCGCCGCCGTCAACCACCTAGGTCCAAACTTAGGGTTTCAAATTTCCCTTCTAGATCTAGGCCGTTTGGTGAAGTTTCTGTAAAAAAAATAAACACGGATTAAAGATTAAGAGAAGAAGACGAACGCAAAAAAGTAAAAAGATCGAAGTTCTAGACCGGGCCGCCGCCGTCGTCGTCGTTAGGCGACTTCTGTAACGCCCTGTTTTAATTAATATTATATTATATTAATATTTTCGAATCACCGATCGATATTTATTTTGCGACGAGAATATTTATATTAATCAATATATGATAATATATTTGGCGAAATTTCGTTCGGTCCAGTTTTTATTCCGTTCGGTTCGGTAAAATATGATTCGGATTCGACATTTAATTCCCCGAAATTATTTTAATTGATTGAATTAATTATATTAGTAAGTTAGGGTGTGGGGAGCAATTTTTCCATTCATAAATACCAAAACCAAACATAGAACTTGGAAGCTAGTAAGAATAACCTTATAAAAAAACACATCTCCTCATTCTTTCCATTTTTACAACAAAAGCCAAATATAGAAACATGGAGGAAAAGAGAGGGTTTTGGGGAAGAAGAAGAAGAGGAGCAAGAACAAGTATGAAGTTGGGATTGTGTTGAAGCATCTTGCAATCAACCAAGCTAGAGGTAAGGGTTTTGATTCTCTATCTCATATTGTTAGGTTTTGATGTTTATATTTTTGATTTGGGGGAAAAATTGATATGTTGATTTATGAGTTATGTGTCTGATTGTTTGATTGAAATAGATTAGAAGAGTTGGAATAGGAGTAGGGATTATGAGGTTGATGATGATTAGAATCAATGGGAATGGTAAAAGTGAAGTTGGGAATGTTAAAAATGGAGTCTTCACACAGGTCCATCAACACGGTCCGTGTTGATTAACACGGGTGCCCGTGTTGACCTATTGAATAAGGAAAATTGATGCCAGGTCCATCAACACGGGCCGTGTTGATTCACACAGGTGCCCGTGTTGTTTCTCTGAGTTTGGTTTTTTTTACGTTTCTAGGGGCTTTTCAACACGGGCCGTGTTGATTAACACGGGGGCCCGTGTTGATGTATCTGTAGCCTCCCAAATTCTGATTTTTGCACTTCTTTTGCCCGATTATGTTCTAATTTTCCGATTTCGATAAATTCGACGACGGAGCAAGTTGCTCCGAATTCAACGAAAATTGACGTGCTAATTAAGTTTGACGTGTAGAACGTAGTGGTGAGGTTAGTTTTTGGAAATTACGAGTTTTTACGAGATGACCCGAAATAGGCCAATTTACGGTAAAATTGAATCGGATTGTGTTTTAGTAGATTTAAGGCACGTATGGACAATCCGATTTCGATGTTGACGATTATGATTAGTGCCGGTTATTAGGAATGACTTTCGCGACGATTATTGAAGTTTTGACTATTTTTCCGTTTTTGGAATTTGGTGAATTAAGCGATAATGATGCGGTGTAAATAAACATAATGTTTGCGACGGTGTATTTATTAATGAATACTTGTTGATATGCAATGCAATGATATATGTCTTTGTACATGATGATGTGATGATTATATTGATGTTGTTAATAAATGCTTCCGATTTGTGAATGCATGATTTTGATGATGATGAATTATTAGTGATGTTTTGCATAATGCAATTATGATGCGATGATATATTTATCTTGATGTGGATAAATTATGGCGATGTGGGCTTTATGCCAATTTTGATGAGCAATGATGGTGTTTTTGTGTTGTGTTGTTTTATTGTTGTGTCACATACATTGCATTGGCGACGGTGGGCTTTTATGCCAAGCGACGAGGCTTTTATGCCAAATGTTCCTAATTATGGACAAAGCGACGGGTACCACATGCATAACATAGTCGTGTCTCATGGAGTCGGTTATGTTTATGTTTGAGTTGTTTGGCGTTGGGTTTTAATTAAATTGACGATGTTAAATTGCGATGATATATGATGCTTTGTTTGGTGATGATCTTTATGATGAACATGAAATGAATATAACTTAACAATTTCATGATAACTATACGATGAATATAAATGATGAGTTTTGCGATGATTTAACTTGATGAAATGCTTAATGCAAATACGATGTGATGATGTTTGTGACGATGGGCTTTTATGCCAAAAGCGACGATGGGCTTTAGCCAATTTGTGATGGTTTGTTTATGTTGCTTATGTCATTAGCATTATTTAATGTTGTTGGTTGATGTTGTTGTTTAAGACTGCCGTGTTAATTACTGATGTATTAGCTTATGACGATTTTGTGGTGACGGAGGTTTATGTGTTGTTGTGATGATTTGTGCCGATGAGGTTAACGCGATTAAGTGTAGATTATACACTTAGAATGGCGATCAAAGTAAGTGAGATTTAGATAAGTGTTGGAATGCACTCACTAACCTATATCTTTTATAATTCCAAAGGAGATGTTTAATAAAGGAGATGTTTTATTTTTATGAATCAATTTATGATTGCGACGAGGCTATGTATACTTTAAAGTGAATTGTTTAAAGTGATTTGGTGTTGAAGGTGTGACGCCTCAGTATTTAATTTATGAAATTTTTAATTACTCTGATTTTAACATATTAAACTTTGGTTAATATTGGGGTGTTACAACTTCCTACGCGGCCGTTGCTTCGTCTCTGGCGAGGTTTTAAAGAGAGTAGAGAGAGAGAGAGATGACGAATTTAGATAGAGAGAGACGACGGATATAGAGAGAGAGTGAGAACGAATTATGTCTTGATTTTTTTTCCATTCTGCTTATTTTTATTTAACCAATAGTTATGTTAATTTGTGATTAATTGTTGTCTAAGTATGGTGGTGACAAGTGTCGCCACCCTTAATCTCTCCTTAATGATTCCACACGCGCATACTTATGCTCCTATCGTGCACCTGCATACTCTCAACCTCATATCATCATCAGATCCCACACCCATATCATCATCCTACAGTTTTCATCAGGTCTAACTTTCATCGCCTCATTCGATGATTCTGAAGTGCACACCCACGGAATACCTTTTTTGGAAAGATGCACTGGATTGGTCAGAAGATGGGTTGCCCTTTATTTTGGCCTGGATTTTCCCTACTGGGTTTCTTATTAACACCCCCAAATTGCTTCAAAATGAATGCCCATTTCTAAACTTTATTCTTATTTATTTATTTTATTCTTTTTTTTTGCAAATAAATTGTGTTTGTTTGTATTAAATAATTATTAGTCTCAGGATAATTTTTATTTGATAAATTCCGATTAAATTATTTGTCGATTTTTATCAAATAAAAAAGATCATTTCTAATAATTATTTAATGTTTGGAACTTGTATTGTGTGATTTTCTTTATTTTCCGTTCATTTTAATTTCTATTAAATTTTACCAATGAATGTTGTTTTGTAATAAATAATTATTAGTGAAGCAACTCGATTTTCAAAAATCATTAATTTTCAAAAAGTAGTGAAATCACCACCTAATTTTATTTGTTCTAAAAGGAACGGGAAAATATAGATAAAACCCCATAGGTTCGGATAAGGCGGTCTACGACCAAAAATATGGCATCGGGAGTCGGTTATGTAAGAGGAAGGTATTAGCACCTCTTACATCCATCGTACTCGATGGGACCCGTTTAGTTCTAAGTGTGTATGTATATTCGCTAATCTCTAAGTTATAATGGAAAAAAGAAACGGAATTTGTTTATTATTATTTTGAGTTTGACACGGTTTCGGAACCGCGTGCCTACGTATTCCCTTGTGCAATGGGAAAGTCAAAACTTCGTAGTTCCTCTCAAAATGTTTTAAATTTGTTGTGTTGATTTTATGAGAAAAATCATGCATTAGACATTTCAAATGCTTGAACTTGGACTTGTTTAGTTTGTTTGAAAAGCTTAAGTCCTCGTTCGTGTTTGAAATGGCTATTGCACACTCTTTATCGGAAAAGAGTTTGATGATCGCGTATGAGCGATAAAATAGTTTGAGTGAGTTGAGTTATTTTTATGTTGGAGACGAGTATTGGACCATAAGCGCCCAACGGCTAATGCCCCAATTAATCGGATGAGTGGACAGAGCCATCCTAATCATCTTTTTCTACCCAAAAGTTTGTTAAGAAAAGGTGAGGTGAAGCAAGGTTCACATTAATTAAATTCAATTAAGACACCAAGCATACGGTCGAGGGTCGATACTGGACTGACTACCATATGCTTGGGAGGAGGGAGAAATAGAATATTTATTTGTGAAAGTATTTTTGAAAAAGAAACTCGACGTTGGATCGAGGTTTAGAACTCTAATTATGAAAGCATTCTGAGATACGTGCTGAGATGAAATGTGGAATCGGGTTATGATTAATCAAGTATATGGACTTAATTAACCTCGTAGGGTAGGTGCTCCTATCCCCAACCATGAGACCCTGGTGCATGGAAAATTGGTATATAGACCAACGTTATCTTCGGTTATGATTGATTAAAGCAACAAGGGCTTTAATCAACCTCGTGAGGATGGCCATGCCCATCCCCAACCATGAGACCCTTTAAGAAATCGGCTTATGAGCCAATCGAAGCTGAATCGGATTAATTTTAATGTTGGTCGTGTGCAAAGTGTACAATGGTGAATAAATATTGAATGAGCAAATAAACAGACAAATATCAAACAATACAATCGGAAATTTAAATAATTATTAGAAATAATTTTTTCTGTTTGATGAAAAATCAACTAATAGTTTAATCGATAAGTCATCAAATAAAAACTATCAGAACCAATTATTATCTAGTACATTGCAAAAAAATTAAATTATTTACGTAAAAATAAATTAATTAAAAAGATAAGAGTTTAGAAATGGGCCTGGTATTGCAATGAGCATGGAGTATCGAAAGCGAGAAAAGCCCAAGTTGGTGAAATAGCCCATCTGATTCCGCATAACTGGTCAGCATGAGGTCACCGTATGTTGTGTTTCGACCGCTTCTGATCTTTTTCAGAGATATTCCAATGGCCAAGCGTAGCAGTATTTACCAAGTACTTTTATATATTTATCTTTTATATTTTTAAAACAACTAATTATTTTATCCAAAAAAGAGAAGAAATAAAAGGAAAATGAATTAATTAAAAAAACAAGGTGGTGACACTTGTCACCACCAGACTTAAGGTACTAATATATAATAAAAATCCTAATTAAGTTAATTAAAATAAAAAACTTGATTAATTAAATGGGATAAACAAGATCAGTCTCTCTCTTTTGTTCTCACGTGTGCTCTCATCTTCTCCTTATCGTTCTCAAATGGAAACCCTATCGCTTCATTGTTCGCTCTCAGAAATTCACCTCTCTCCCTCGATTCTCCGTCCTAACACCATGGTCTCTCTGCTCTCTCACTGTGGTCTCTCTGGAAACCGTAACGGCCGCACCGGAAATCGCCTCATGGCGGTTCCGGCGGCGGCGTGACCCCTAACCTCAGTGTTTTCGTGTTTTGTATGTTTCTGACCCTTTTTACTCTAATGCTTATGTTGGTTTTTTGCAGATATATAACGGATTTTTTGCCAAAATCCAAAAGGGGTTCCAAAACCCTAGACCTCCGACGCGATTCCGGCGATGGTGAGAGTACCTGAGTCCTGGAGACGCGTTTGATGGCGAAGAATGGCTCCTGAGCTCGTTCCGGGTGAGACTGTTCCAAACTTCTCTTCTTCTTTCTATGCTCAGAATATAGATTTCTGAAAACCTAGATTCTGAAGGGTTTCTGATGGGGAAATGATGATAGAATGGCTAGGGTGGGGGTTTACGATTTCTGGAACTGGTTTATAATTGGTATTGTTTCTAGTTTTGGGATTTCTGTTTGTTCATGTTTCTAGTTTGGCTTTGATTTTCTGGTTAGGAATAGATGCTCCTTGCTCTTGCTATTGAGATTGGTTCTGTTTTTGGTTTAGAATAGATGTTGTGTTTTTTCTTTTGAACATGGCTCAAGAACAGATATTATAATTGTGTTTCTTCTGATTGGTCTTTTGGAACAGATGGTGTATTTTTTCTGAGATTTCAAACTGTTAAGGACAGATATATTTTCTTGATCTTCTTTCCCTTAGAACTTGAGGATTTTCTTTACTTCTCCTGCTGCTATGTTATATCTTGCATTTTTTGATGTTGGCTCACCTTGTGGTTTACCTATCTGAACAGCTCCTTCTCTTTTTCTGATCCTTGTCCCATTCTTGACTAATATCTAAACAGATATCTGCCTTGGTCCCTGCTTAGTGTTGGTTCTTTTATCTCTTTAGTGCAAATCCAATTTGTCTTTCCTTGGAACCATCTTCTGCTGCCTCTGTGATTACTTGTGGTTATTGCTATTTTCCTCTTTCAGCTATGGTTTGCTATTTTGAATTTTGGCTTTTTCTGTGTATTTCCCTACTGCTGCCTGCTGCTGTTTCTGGGTGAAATATTTTTCACTTATAGCTGATAACCATGTTTTCTTGGGTAAAAAATTGCTTCTTGTTTGCTGCCTTGTTGCTTGCTGAATTGTTGGAACTGTTGGAATTGTTTGGCTGCCTTGTCTTCAGATTATAATTATAACTATGATGATAACTGAGTTTTGGCTTTTTTGTGAACCAAATTAATTTGTGATTTGCAAATAAACTCCTTTTAACCGATGATTAATCTTGAACAAGATTATGAGGATTAGCATTCTTAAAACATGATTCCCGCCAGAAACTCCTAATGATGAGTTCGAAAAAAGAATGTTCTCTTGATTTATGTTTATGTTCAATTATAACTACTAATCATGTTTTCTTTTGTTGTTTTCATGTAACGATGTGATGAGGATGGGATGATCAGAGGGCAGCCCGGATGTGAAAGAACGGCTTGGAGGAAGACCAACAAATCGTTCGAATCATAAGGACAAACCTTAGAAGCTTGTAGCATTAGAGTAGAATTAGGACATCTTTGTAATTTTTGTAAGAATTAGAATACTTTGTAATATCAAATTGATAAAACCATTTGTGTTTCAAATTCAAACTTACAATTCCAAACTTTTCTTGCAAAAGGCATTGCAACTTGATACAAATAAAAACAAACTTGAATGACATCCGTAGCTTGAATCCTCATTGATATATTTTGCTTGAAACGAGTGAAATGAGTAACATACTCGTTACGAAACAAAACTCCTTGCAATCATTGTTTCTCCGCTAATGAATTCAAAATTCAAGAATAACATCTTTCCTTCCATTGAACTTAAATCCCCCAAGAAACAAAGAATTCCTTTTAAAATTTAAATTCCAAAATAAATAATTATTTTTGAATTCAAATTCCAAAAAAACAAATAATTCCTTTTTAAAAATCCGAATTATACTTAATGATAGTTCGAATCAAAATTGAATCAATAACAAAACAAAACTTTCCTTCGAAACCCAACACAACTCTTTTCGTGAAAAATTCCCTATAGAACCTCTTCTGAAGCCACAAAAAATGAAACACTGAGGTGAAACAAAGGGGGAAATTTTGGGGTGCGACAGTTGCCCCTATTCAATCATCTTAAACCTGGTAAGTGAGAAAGATTGACAGCTTTCGAACGTTCAAGGTGGAAGAGGATTGAATACCAGAGAACCCCAAAAATTTGCCCTACGTGGGAAACCAATGTCACAAAAAAAAAAGGATAAGATATCTCGACTATAGAGCCAAGGAAAAGACGCCTGAGGAGAAAAAACTATTAAGCAACATCAGAACGCTTTAGCAACAACAGTACCAAATGAGAAACATCAGAAGATCTCAACAACACTGGGGATAACCGAGTAACCGAAATGAGTTTAACAGTAAGTTTTAATGAAAATGCTATGAGAAAAAAACCGAACTTCTCAAGAGAAAAGAAATAAAGATTAAAAATTCGATGTGATTGAGAACTTATCAAATAGTTCCAGAGAATTAAGGAATACCCGTAAACTTTAACGAAGATATAAGTTGAGAAACTGTCTGAAGATCTCAAAGAGTTAAAGAATATCCGCAAACTTTAACGAAGATATAATCGAGGATTTGTCAGAAAATCCCGAAGAGTTAAGGAATACCCGCAGACCTTAACGAAGATGAATGGCTAGAACAATATCAGAATTGTTGGTGAACGAAGGTGCGAGGAGCCATGGCATGCTGAATGTCTTTGACCGTGTAACTTCTGAGTTACCAGCAGAACAATTTCAATAACGCGCCCGAGAATACACTTCTCTGGGGATAAACAAATCAATATCTAGCACACTGGTGTGATATAGATGTTTACGAAGTCGATAAATCTTATTTCCGACGTTTCTGCTGATGAGAGATCTTACTGACTGAACATGTACAGACATGTTGAACAACTTCTGAGTTGACAAAATCTTCAATTCGTATGCAGATAGCTTTACTGGTGATAGAAGAATCAGATTCAGCACCTGTGACTGAAAAACTTCTAGGGTAATGAGCTTCGCTTTGTTGGCATTGTATAGACAATGCGTTGTAGCAAGTGGATATATGGCTCAACTTCTGAGTTGGAGAAATATCCTGAGATTGAATAAACATCCCACCTGGTGTACATTTATTTGTTGAGTAGTTGATGACTTACTGGGGAAATAAACACACCAGAAGTTCACTGTAGTTTTCTGAGAACAGCTCAGAGAACAAAAATCGCAGAATTCACTGCCAATAGAATTTGCTGAGAAGATTCTTGTCTGAAAGAAATCTTGAAGATACCAAGAACAAACAACTGTTTCGTTGGGGAAGAAATCTCAATTGGAGAAACCATCAGTTGTTAAGATCCATACAAGTGTATCACTTGTGCTGTAGAAAAGAGGATAATTCTGTCGTCTGAGAACTATTCCTTCAATTTTGATCCTCACGAGGATATTTACAGTTTCAGCTGGAAAAACCTGCAAAAGAATTAGCCGGAGCTAATGTATAAGTATGATATGCATGATATGATATGCATGATTTTTTTAATGTTTTAATGCAAAGAGTATATGATTTCCTGATACTGTCGGAAGAGGAAAATTCAAATGCATCATCCAGATAATGCACCAGTTTCTGAATGTCGATCTACCACTTGAATGTATCCACGGTAATCCTTGTAGAAGGAAAGATAGCAATTTCTGAAATGCATTAACAGAATGCCCCAACAGTTGACAAGCTAACACCTTGATGACAGAAGGTTGTAACAAGCATATACAGATATGTTGAATCATTTTAACATTGAAAAATCATCACTTTGTCTCGTTGCTATTGACCTAGCAGTGAGTTTCAATAAGTAGGAGATAACTCCATTGGAGATATAGGAATCAAGTTCAACACCATCTGAGGGGGATAGATGCTTCCACGGTGGATAAATCTTCCAACGCAATAGCAATAACATGTACCGACATGTTTAAACAATTTGATGTTGCAACAAATCTTCTAAAATTCTTTAACCATCTCACCTGGTAGACGCATACTTCTGTTGAATAAGCGAGGAATGCACTGGAGAAATAAACACACCAGAGATTCACAGGGATTTAACTGAGAACGGCTCAGAAAATCGGATCTACCATGGATTGTCGCCACTACGACTTACTGAGAGATTGTTATATGCAAGAATCTGAACAGATTTTGATTGAGAATAAGAATACTGAGGATCCTGAAATGGTAATCCCTGCTGAGGAAGGCTCACTTGGGGAGTAGATGAAGCTTCGATGGAGAAAGCTTCTAAAGATAACTCTGTGGGGAACAACACTGGGGTGATCCAAGTGGAAAATTCCGTTGACACAAGAGTTCATTGGGGATGATGAATCACTTCTCTGGGGAAGAAATTATCTTGATAGTTGATTCCATTGCTAATTTATCTTTCTACTAAGCGTTCAACTTGCACTGGGGAGAAGAACTAAGTTTCCATTTGAGAAATAATCTTCTGCTTGCACTTAACTTCATTCTGAAAAGATCCCGAGTCCTGACTGGGGTTTATGCATGAATATATTATACATGATATGTATGAGTAAAGTGACATGACTAATGCATGACAATGACTTATGTGATGATTTATGAATGCATACATGCATGGACAATCTGATATGTACCAAATAAAATTCGGCCTTGAAGGGTGAATCATCAGACGAGAACTGACTTTTAAGATAAACCACCAGACGAAAACTGGCGAAAGAAAATTTAACAACCAGACGGAGACTGGTGAAATAATTTTACCACCGGGAAACTAAAGTTTAATGATAACAATGACGAACCGACTACCGACGCGGAATCGGATTTAAATGATAACAATGACGAGAACCGACTACCGATGTGAACCGATTTTAATTAACAATGACGAGAACCGACTACCGATTTAGAACCGGATTTTAATGATAACAATGACGAGAACCGACTACCGATTTGAGAACGGATTTAAATTATAACAATGACGAGAACCGACTACCGCAGAGTCGGATTTAAATTATAACATTCAGACGAGAATTGACCACCAGACGTGAACTGGATTTTAATGATACCCAACAAGGTCGAATTTTTATTGCACAATATGAGATGCATGATTTAATGCATGATTTATGTTAGTGTATGCAATACGTTTTGATTGTATGATTGGTAATGCATGAAGATGTTTTGACTATTTGACAAGTTAAGACCAAGGAAGATTCTTGAAACAATTTTCCCATCAAAAGGAAGTTTTCAGCATGATTCCCTGCCACTCAAATTAAATGCAACAGTTATTGACGCTTGACAGAAAATTTCCTTGAGTAGCTTGAAAATACTGAAAGGGATTGTTTGTATATAACAATCGTTGCCCCAGTCTGTTGAGGCTCTGATGATATTTGCCTTGAGAGGATGCCGGAATAGCTTACAGTGATCCGATATTTGAGATCTTGCCCCAGAATCTTAAATTCCAATGCAAGATGCCCCTGATTGATAGATCCTTTGAGAGATATTACTGTATCTCGACATGACCACTCTAGATTGACTGAATCTTGAAGGATCGGATTCACCGTGCTATGCTATTCGGAGGTACTTCAATGTGTCATGGTGACTTCTTCAGATTGACTGCATTTGGATAATTGGCTATGCAAACATAGGGAAGACTTGCCCCAGGATGAGCTTTAGAGAGACTCCTATGTCTCGAAGTAATTGCTTCAAGTTGACTGAATCATGAAACGACGACTATCCCAGGTTATCCGCTCTTTGAGAATGACCAAACCATCCGCTGATTGCTCTTTAAGGACCTGCCCCCAGGTTGGTAGAAGTTTGAGGAACCAAATTTCGACTTAATTGCCCCCAAGTTAACAAAATCTTGAGAAAACAACTTGTGATATGCTCAAAGAAGTCCTTAGACTCCATGCTTCTTGATACAATTAACTTTTAACTCAATGGAGTAATCAAGTTTCTCTTCTTTGGACAACGTTAAACTTTTCACTGATGTTCATTATGTGAACTTCTTTAATGTCAAATAATTGTTTTACATGTAGAAGAATGTTTATTGCAACATTTATGTGTCTTGAAGTTTTGTATGAAAAACATTACGACTTTTTTGTGAGCGAAACACTTTTAGAGTGCCACGTTGAAAAAAATTTCTTTATGAAAGAGAAGACAAGCATATGATACCAACACAGATACTTAACACACACTATAGGAGTCAGGTAAACACGATCTCTTCGTTGTATGCTTTTGAATTAACCCATGCTTCAATTAGGACTTTTGAGGGTTGTAACGTGGCTTGGTTCACGGGTTTTTTAGAAAAAAGGATTTTTAGGCTCAAAATATTTGGTGCCCGCCCATTCTCCATGATATTCTTCATTCCTAAGTTCAACTATCCTAATACGAGCACTCATCTCTCGAAAGGAGTTCTGATGGTTGAGAAACCAATACAAGGTTTCTTGGACACAGCAGTCACTCACATTTTTCTTTTGGTGTCTAAACCACACGACTTGTTCTTTGCTCAAGATTTTTTGTAATCCTTTTTTACTGCCTTCCGGGATTTTCCTTTCCCTGACTTTTGCCTGACTTTTGCCTAAGCGACTTATTACTAAGTTTTGACTTTATTGGGCTTTTTTGCCTTTTTTTTTCTATTCATTTCATTTTTTTTGAACAAGTCGTGGATGTTTACACTGTCTTCAACTTGTTAAAAGTGATAGTGACTGTCTGAGTCTTTGGGTTGATGAGGGATAATCGTTGTTGTATCGTCATCTATTGACCTTATGATGTGCGAGAGATAACCATTATAGTATTATCCTCTTTTGATTCACATTGTTGATAGACGAAGGTCGACTATTGCAGTTCTGACCTTTCTCAACCTTTTGAAGGATAGCCATTGTTGTATCCTTTGACGCGCTCTCTTGATGAGTTCTGAACGTCCGATCAAAGTAATTGAACACTACCCGCCCACAGGGTAAAAACGATGGTTTTTTCGAAAAGGAAATAAACTCCTACTTCAAGGCTCAAAGGGGTTAGCGAGGGTCTATCTCCCTTATAACTTTGGTGTTTGGGGATTTCAAACAAGGCTTGTACATCATAAGCCAGGTCCTACTCAAGAACATACATTCAGAGATCTAGCGTTTTTTCAATTATCGTCATCCTCCCTCCGATCTTTGCCTAGGCGAAAGATTCGGTATCATTGGTATCAAAATGCTCTCAAATCAAATAAAGAGTGATAACGAATGGATTGCTTCAAGACAAACATACTCATTGCATTAAGATAAAAAAAACAAGTTTCTACATGCAAACAAAGTTTAAACAATTAAACAAGATACACATGAAAAGGCAGTAAAGAATTAAAAGACTGTCATTGTTGAGGAGACTTGGGCTCCGTCTTGACTTGTTGATTTATATGACTTTCAGTAGTCTTGGTGTTCACTTGAGTACGGGGTTGTCATTCACAAACAGATTTCCTCCTTGAAGAGTCAAGTACTTCTGGTCAATCAACTGTTGAACTTTGGCTTTGTAGGCGTTACAGTCCTCTATCGAGTGTCCTACTGTTCCAGCATGATATCCACATCGCACATTGAAATCATACCCAGGAGGGAATGACTTTGGTGGGTTAAGAAACTTGGGAACCACCAATGAATTTTGAACCAGATATGGAAGAAGTTGACTGTAGGTCACTGGAATTGGATCAAGAGCAACATTCCTTCTTTCCAGATTACTTCGAGGTATGCGTGGATTCTGACGTTGACTTTGATATCCACGGCCTTGACCTTGTTTCTTTGCATGAGGAGTGCCCCATGGTTGTTGGTGCCGTGGACCGATAAGCATCGGGTGCTGTTACTGAACAGCTGCTATATACGGAGGTTGACCATAAGGTACATGAGGTGGAGCTTGCGGAGCTTCCCAGATTGCATTTGTTTCATAATCTTCTTCTTCCAGTTTAGAACCTCTGAAGAAATCTTCCTCATCATCTTGGCTATGTCATACCCCAAAATTTGACCTCTTACTTCTCAAGACATCATATACATCCATACTCAAGGATTTCACAAGGGTTGACCAGACAAACCCTCTCCTAGGCAATCAACCCAAACTACGGTTTGGCAATTCTCAGATCAAGGTGGTTCCCAACACTTCCAGTGGTCATCATGCCTCATCATATGCTTCAAAGAATCTCCATGTCAAGTTTCAAGCCTTACAAGTCAAGTTTCCTCAAACAAATGCTCAGATGGTTGAAAATCAATTGTATTGGACAAAAAGTCAACTGTGGTCAACATACAGTCAAACTTCATGATTTTTGTTCAACATCCATATTTTGAAGTAACATTCATCATTTGATCAAGGGTTGATCATGATTCATCAAGAAAACTCAAGATTTGATCAAAAGTCAAACTTTCCAAATTAGGGTTTATAAAGAAAAAGTCAACAGAACTTTGACCAGGCATAACTTTCTCATACTTTGTCAAAAATTTTCCCACAAAAGCTCATTTTGAAGGAAATTCAATTCTCTACAACTTCATGTCTCACAAGCTTGGTCAGAAAATGCTTCATTTGGAAGATATGGATCAAAACATTAGAGGTCCTTTTCAAAGTCAACAAAAAAGTCAACTTTTTGTAAAGCAGTGTTATTGATCATGGAAACTTCAATTGAGATGAAACCAAAAAGGTTGTTTAGGTAACATCTAGAGCTTTCCAAAAAGTCCAAGAACACACAGAAATATTAAAAATTGAGCAAGATACACCTTGCACAAGTTGAGCATTTTTGAAGAGGTGCACAAAGAAAAATACTTGACAAAATCCAATTTTTTCCAAATGGGCTTATAATTTTATGATCCAAACTTGATCATAATATTATTTATGACCTCTTGATGCCTTGCCACGACCTTTTCCTATTTTTTTGATTTATTTTTTAATTTAAAAGCATTTAATTCAATTTTAAATTAAATAAAATATGAAAACAAGGTGTAAAACAAGTTGGGTTGGATTTTTATCAATCTTGAGGACCAAGGAAGCCCACAAGACATGCCAATTTCGTGCAAGCTCATACAAGGAAGAGAAAATCAAATTTTGAAAAGATTTGATGGAAATTAACAAGAAAATATTTTTGCATTCAAAGCCATATGTTTTTTCATTCTTTTTGATCAAATCTCTTGCATTATAAATACACAACACATTCACAAGACCAAAGGACGAAACCCTAGCCTCATGAAGCAACCCTAATTTCTCAAAAATTCTTACAAAGTTGCAATTTTCGAATTTTGTTTTCCAACAGGTTTCAAGGAGAACCAAGCATTCTATTGTGTTCCTGAGCATTCCAGGAGTTGATCCCAGCCTTTACACGAAGCCAAGGCATCCCAGAACGTGAAAACCACATAGCTCCGGTTTGGTAAAGTTCTTGTTTTCGAATTCTTAAATTCATGCGTTGCTAACTGATTTGATGCATCCATATGTGTTTATATATGTCATTAGAACAGGTTTGATACCTTACATGCAAGCTCTAACGCAGGAATAATGAACTGTCATTTCTAGGGCAGTTTGTGTTATTTTCTTTGAAACTCATCATACAGGCATTTTAAGGCCAAAACAAGGGCACCATTGAACTCGCAGGGGTCAAATTAGGGGGATAGGGTTGCTTTTTTGCTTTGATTTTGTCTATTTTGCAGGATCGGCCGTCGTGGTTGTCGAAGACAACGATCAGAGCCCTAGCTCCGGCGTCGTTGACCTGTCTGACTCAGGAGAGGATAGTGTGGCGCTATGGAGCAATCTGATTCGTTCTCACGTTAGTACTGGGTCCCACGTTTTGACTGTGTTTGAAAAATTCAAATATGCCACGTTGCAACACTTATAACCAATTAATTCCATTTCTATGACAGCAAGCAAGCCTGGCTCAGTTGGTAACATGTGTGTTGGTTTATCCAGGAGGTCCCGAGTTTGATCCTGGCTTCCAGCATTTCTTTTTATCACTTTTCCAAACTAACTTTCCTTTTCATATTTTCTTATTTTTTCTTATTCAATTTAATTTATCTTCAAATAATTTTCTCATGCATTTAAAAATCACCAAAAATATTTTCCTTTTGCATTTTAATGAGAAAAATACTTATTTAATTTTTGACATTAAAATTAATATTTTTGCATGCGTATTTTGATTAATTGTTAATTAACCATTAAATTGACTTTTAATTGCTTTTCCTTATCAAAAACGATCCAAAAAATTCCCAAAAATTATCCTATCATCTAATTATCATTGCCAACCCAAAAAACATTTTTTTCATGCAAAACGTTCTTTTACTAACGTATTTTTCTCTTATACGGATTTCTTATATTTTCTGATTATTATGTATCTTCTTACAGGTTGTAATAGTTAGGATTTATTTTCTCGCATTTCTTTCCAATATTATGTAACTGCTCATGGGATGTAATAGTTTAATTAGGATTTTACTTTCCGCACTCCTATATTATGTAGCTGCCCCAAAGCCATGTAATAGCGTAGGACATTTACAATTCCGCACATTACTTTCCGCAATTTACTTTCTGCACCCTATAAACTGCTAGTAACTAGGCGTGTATGGCAAGATAAAAACGAACATAGATCACTTCTAATTCCAAGGTAAATTATCTGAATTTAACACACTCTTTTCACACATGCACCCGTTAGGGTAATTCTCTATCGTTGCCTTTCGAATAAATGGTCAAGTCCCTCGAACGTAGAGGTATCCTAGCATCGTTGCCTACAAACATATCATCATAGTCCCTTCGAATAAAAGATTATGAGTCCCTCGACGTGGCCTACGAATACATGATCTCGTCCCTCGATTGTTGCCTACGAAAAGTGATGATCGTCCCTTCGAATGTGCTAGGATACTTCCTACAAGTTGCCTTCTATGACCATCTGATGTCCCTTCGAATGTCCCTCTTACATCCAACGAATAGGGTTACCTACCAACTAATGGTACGGATAATACTATTCTAAAGGAAAGTAAAACAACACGAAAATGACCATTCTGAGTAGGTAATAAGACTTTTAGTTGCTTGCTCAATCAAATACTTTTCACACCTCACACTTTTGTCAAAGTTCAAGACTCTTTTCAAAATAAAAACATTTCCGAACACTTTGTAAACATTCCAACGTGAATCATTACAAAGTCAAAGCGAAATGTCTTTTCAAAACATTTTTGTCAAACACACAGAAAGCAATTTTTAAAGTGAGCTAAAAGCAACTAAGACCCCGTAGATAACTACGGATGGAAAGGCGTGCTAATACCTTCCCTTTTCATAACCTTCTCCCTTACTCAGAATCTAACGAAGGTCTTTTTCTGTTCTTTTCACCTTCCCTTAATTGGATAAAAGAAAAGTCGGTGGCGACTCTTGCTATCCGCAACATTTGCGATAAAAAGCAAAACAAATCTCAAAGTCAGTTCTCCCACCGTATTACAGAACTGGCGACTCTGTTGGGGAGACACCCTAAAGAGAGAATACCTTAGGGATTTCTAGATCACTTTTACTGCTTTCTGTTTGACTTGTATGCTTTACTTTAAGGGTTTCTTGGGTATTATACTTGTAGGGGATCCTACACCCAGATCCATGTTTCCTTCGGTAAGTAGCAATAGATCGTCTCGACCGTTAGGCGTATACCGAAACGGTCAACATGATGGCTACGTTAGTGTGACACTTTGGATGTCCTGATACTCTTCATTTTCAAGTTGAGGATAGTATTTGGCTTCTGCGTTGTGTCATCAGCACTAACTCAACTTTTAGAACCTTAATTGACCCATCTTGGCCATTAGAAGGTAGTGAGATGGTCGGCTTTGGTGTAGATTGAGGTTGGTTGATACTCGATGCTACGCTCATTAAGATCAAACTTTTGGGATATTTTCGGTCGACCACTTGGTAGTCGTATTGAAATAAACGCCTACGAGAAAGATCAATGATATGAGATTCCTAGAACCCGGTTACTATTATAGGACAGGATGAACCAACTCAAACTTTGGTAGGGTAGACACCTATACTTCATGCAAGCCTTAAACCTAGGGTTATTGTGTGATTTGCTTGTGCTTGTTAAACATGACATCATCACATCATCACATTGCATATCATTTCTAACTATTTCAAAGACCTAGGAATTTATCTTTGCTCTATTTTGTAGGGATTATGGCTTCCAGAAAGACTATCCGAATCAACTTCATGGGTATACCTTCTCAGCTCAAAGAATTGGTTTCAGAAATTCCCGATCATGCTCAGTTCATCAAAAGACATGGTTATCTACTTGACTTGGTTATCTCCAGTTTTGAAGAAGATATGATGCATGTCTTATTCCAGTTCTTCGATCCGAAACACCACTGCTTTACATTCCCATATTATCAGTTGGTTCCTACCTTGGAAGAGTTCTCTAAGCTACTTGGGATACCTATTATTGATCAAATTCCATTCACCGGTTTAGAAAAGGTTCCTAGGTACGAAGACATTGCATCAGCATTACATCTAAAGCGCTCAGACATTGAAGCCAATTGGGAAACAAGAAGCGGAGTTAAGGGTTTACTTGCTAAGTACCTGATAAAGAAAGCCCAAGAGTTCCTCAAAGCTATGAGTTTCCATGCATTTGAAGACATTGTGGCCTTGCTAATCTATGGTTTGGTTCTATTTCCTAACTCGGATCAATTCATAGACGTGAACTCCATCAAGATATTCCTTACTCGCAATCCAGTGCCTACCTTACTTGGAGACATCCTACATTCTCTCCACACTCATACTATCAAAAGACAAGGGACTCTCATGTGTTGCATACCATTACTTTTCAGGTGGTTTATTTCGCACCTTCCTCCATCAGTTTTGAAGAACAAACAAAGATTGAATTGGTCTCAAAGACTAATGTCACTCTCTCATTCAGATATTCGTTGGTGTCTTTTCTCTCAAAAGGACTCCACATTCATTGAGCGTTGTGGAGAATTCCCTAATGTACCACTCCTTGGCATAAGGGGAGGTATCACTTACAATCCTTCTCTAGATCTACGTCAGTTTGGTTATGCTCGAAGAGTTGGTCCTCATGATATGCTTCTCCAAGATATTGTGTTTGATTACAACCACGATCTCCAGAATTACCGTCGAAGGTTCACACACGCTTGGGGCATGGTAAAGAAGATTGATACCAAGACTTTGGGGCACCAAAACTCCATTCCTTGGGAACCTTACCTCAAATGGGTGCGAGCTTGAGCTCAAAACCTCATGATGCCGTTTACACCCGTGTTACCAGTAATTATGGAACCTGTTGCTATAAGTGACGTACCCTATACTGTTCTCCATCCTGACATGCCTACTGATCTTGAAGACTTGAAGAAATCCTGGATTCAACTAAAAGAAGAAAGGGATATATTTGAGGCTTAGTGCTATGCAAGCGAGAAGAAGGTACTAGAGTTGACTAAGCTACTTCACGAGGAGCGGAACATCAACGCCTACTTCATCACCAAGAGGAAGCGCCCATGGGAGACTTATAGCTTTAGGATTTTGTTCTTTTATTTTGCTGAATTATCTCATGTACTTAAAAAGAAAAAAAGAATAAAAAGGAACTAATAAAGTTTGTTCATGCTTGTTTAACAAATTTAAATTCCTAAGGTCCTTGAAAACATTGCATGGCATCTGCATAAACATCGCATATCATAGCATAACATTGCATAACAGGTACATTGAAGATCGGTTTTCTCATTTGCTCGCTATTTATTTTAGCAGAAATGGCTCTTGAACAGACTGTCAAAGATCTCCAAGCTCAAGAATGCTCAGTTCCAGGAAATGTTCACCAGCTTGGTCCAAGGCCAGGAAGACCTGAAGAAACTCATCAGCAGAAAGAAGAAGGTCATTGGTGTCCTCAACATGGGTAGACGTCACAGGGGTGGACCGAAGGTGGTCAGCCGTGTAGAATTCTCAGACAAGAGTGTTGAAACTGATGGAAGTATCAAGAACAACGAAGAAGGCCAGCATGAGTCTGAAAACAAAGAGGAAGATTATGAGCACGAGCAGTATTCTTTTGAAGATGACAAATACAAACAACTTGAAGACCGTTTGAATGCTGTGGAAAATCTGAAAATGTCCGGGCTGAATTTTGATGATCTGAGTCTTGTTCCTGGTGTGGTGATTCCTCGTAAGTTCAAGGTTCCTAATTTTTCCAAGTATGATGGCATCTCTTGTCCGAAGGCATTTGAAGTCTTACGTTTAGAAGATCAATCCTCACACTGATGACAGGAAGCTGTGGATCCATTTCTTTCAAGAAAGTTTGTCCGGAGCTCAGTTGGAGTGGTATTATCAGCTAGAGAATACTCACATTCATACATGGAATGACTTAGCAGATGCTTTCTACAAGCAGTACCAGTACAATGCTGAATTGGTACCCACTCGCATGCAACTACAAAGCATGTCTATGGGTCATGATGAGAAGTTCAAAGAATATGCTCAAAAATGGAGAGATCTAGCAGGCAGAGTTCAACCACCCTTGTCAAATAGGGAGTTGGTTGATATGTTTATGGGAACGCTGACAGGCCCATTCTTCAATCATCTGATTGGAAACTCTTTAGCCGGATTCACTGAGTTGATACTTACAGGAGAACGTATCGAAGCTGGAATCAAGAGCGGAAAGATTCAGGTAGAGTCATCCTCCAACGATGCAAAGAGATCTTTTGGTGGTAAGAAAGAAGCCAGTGCTGTGTATGGTCAAAAAAGCCGAGCCAAAACCGACCGCGCTCAATCGGTGGGGGAAGTTGTGATCTCCAACCCTACATCAGCACAACCTCAGCGAAACAACGCACGTAACCAGAACGCGCCACGAAGAAAGTTTACAAAGATCAACATGCCTTTGTCGCAAGAGTTGCAACACATGTTGAAAGCAGAGCTGATACCCTGAGGGATCCTCCTCAAAACATCAACACTTCCTCTTCGAGATACAATCCTAATGCCAAGTGTGCTTACCACTCCAATAGCCCAGGACATAACACTGACGATTGTTGGGCTCTGAAGAACAAGATTCAAGACATGATTGAAGCTAAAGAGATTGAGTTTGATCCTCCTGTTGAGACTCCGAATGTGATCAACGCACCAATGCCTAACCATGGAAAAAGTTCCAATGCTATTGACAAGAACTCTTATGTTTTCAATATAGATGACTTGACTATTCCTCTGATGACTGTTAAGAAGAATTTGCTGCAAGCCGGTGTCAATCCAGGATGCCCAGAGAATTGTCGTTGGTGCCCATCTACACCTGACGGATGTGCTTGGTTGAGAAGACGTATTCAGTGCATGATGGATAACCGAGAAGTGCTATTTCTGAAACCTGCACCTGTGGAGAATTTGTGTGAAAACATGGCTAAGAATCTGAAGATCGAAGATGTGAACGAAACTGTACCGGAAGTACCGGAAGTATGGGATACCTTGGGGCAGCCAAGTGGAAAGTTTGATTACATGGTGAAGTATATTGTTCCTGAAAGCTACAAGATTCCTATTGAAGACGTTAAGGCAACCGGATGGGGGGACGATTTCCCAGAAGACTATACTGATGTTAACACAATAAGGATTTCCTCTGCTGATCCTGTACCTAGAGTGGCACCTCTCATCATTACTTCTCCCAGACCAGTTCCATACTTCTCTGACAAAGCTATACCATGGAACTATGGAGCTGAAGTTTACTATCATGGTATCAAGCAAGACCCTTTGACCATGGAGGACCTTGCAGTTGAAGTTACCATTCCTGACATCGACAACATCACCGGATCTAGCAAAGTGACCAGAACCGGAAGGGTGTTCTCTCCGGAGATCTCTCCTCCAAAAGACACTGCGACTCCAGCTCGCATTCCAGCTATCAAACCAGTTCCCGAAGTTAAGGGAAAAGAACCAGTGACTCATCCTGCTCAGATAGAATTACTAAAGGAAGTTGCTGAGGATACCTCCAAACAAGAAATGGAGGAAACTCTGAAGATAATCAAGAAAAGTGACTACAATGTTGTGGAACAGTTGGGACAGACTCCGTCCAAGATCTCCATGCTTGCTCTGCTCTTGTGTTCTGAGGCTCATGCTAACGCCTTGGTGAAGTTTCTGAAGAATGCTCACGTACCGCAAGACACTACCACTGATCAATTTGAAGTTTGTATTGCTAGCCTGGATGCCAACAACGGTCTAGGTTTCTTTGATGTTGATTTGACTCCTGCCGGAAGGAAACACAACAAAGCCTTGCACATCTCTGTTGAATGCAAGGGCGTTACATTGTCTCCTGTTTTGGTGGATACCGGTTCTGCTCTGAATATCCTACCGAAGAATGCTTTCGACCGACTTGATGTTGAAGGATTGGTCCTGAAGCCCAGTGACATAATTGTGAGAGCTTTTGATGGTTCTAAACGAACAGTACTTGGAGAGCTCATTCTGCCTGTTAAAGTCGGTTCCCAGACTTTTGACTCCACTTTATTTGTCATAGACATCCGTCCAGCTTACTCTTTCCTACTTGGACGCCCTTGGATACATGGGGCAGGCGTTGTTACCTCTACCTTGCATCATAAGCTGAAGTACCCAGTGAAAGGGAAGGTTGTTACAGTATGTGGTGAAGAGGAGTACATGATCAGTCATCTACAATCATTCCGATATCTCGAGATGGAAGGTGAATTCTTTGAGACTCCCTGTCAAGCGTTTGAAAAGTTCCAAGAGTCATGCCTATTGACTCTCCTGTCACTCCTGAAGTTACACAAGTTCCGCCTAGGATGGCCTCGCTGAAGGATGCTCAAGCTGTAGTTGAAGAAGGAGGTAATACTATTTGGGGTCAGCTCCCTGATCTTCCTTTCAAATATGACAAGACTGGCTTAGGCTTCACCATCAAAGGTCAGAAGATGATAAGCCGCGAACGTGTCGGCCAACATCCCTTCCGCATCAGCAAGAATGGAGTCCATGTTATAGAAGACGATGACAACGACTTCGACATCAGCGATTGGATCTTCCCAACTCCCGAGAACGGACTCAGCAATTGGAAGACTGGAGACGTCATACCAATCTCCTTTAGACAGGAGTAATTGTTTTTGTTTTCTGTTATGCTTTTCATGTTTTTACGCTTTGAACAAAAAACTTTAAAGCCTAGTGCCTTGCCCGGGGCATCATGGCTCGTTTGTGAGGGTTATTATCTGTCATTTGCATATTTTCATTCAATAAAATCATTAGAATTTTGCATTTAAATACTGTTTTCTTTCTTTTACTTTATCACCCTTTCAAAAAGCTATGTGTTCTTACACACACCCACGTGATACACTGCAGAATCACTCTGAATCTCGTTGATAACAGCTATGCTATTGCTAAATATGACTTCGATAATCCGATCTACCAAGTCGAAGACGAAGGTGAGGAAGATTGTGAAGTGCCAGGAGAACTTGTCAGACTGCTACAGCAAGAAGAACAGGTTATACAGCCACAAGAAGAGCCAGTTGAGATTGTGAATTTGGGTACTGATGAAGACAGAAGAGAGATCAAGATAGGAGCAGGTCTTGAGAACAGCGTCAAAGAGGGATTGATTCAGATGCTACGAGACTATATCGAGGTTTTTTCTTGGTCATACAAAGACATGTCGGGTCTAGACATTGACATTGTGGTACACTGGTTACCGACAAAAGAAGGTTTTCTCCCAATAAAACAGAAGGTTCGTCGCATGCGTCCTGAGATGTCAGAGAAAATCAAAGCCGAAGTTATGAAACAGTTCAACGTCGGTTTCTTAGCTGTTATTTTTTATCCACAGTGGGTTGCTAACATGGTACATGTACCTAAGAAGGATGGTAAAGTACGAATGTGTGTGGATTACAGAGATCTGAACAAAGTTTGTCCGAAAGACGATTTTCCACTACCTCATATTGATGTTCTAGTTGACAATACCGCTCAAGATAAGGTTTTCTCCTTCATGGATGGTTTCTCCGGCTACAACCAGATCAAAATGGCTCCTGAAGACATGGAGAAGACTGTTTTCGTTACACAATGGGGCACTTTCTGCTACAAGGTCATGCCGTTCAGACTGAAGAACGCTGGCGCCACATATCAACGTGCCATGGTGGCATTATTTCATGACATGATTCATCACGAGATAGAGGTCTACGTCGACGACATGATAGCTAGATCACAGACTGAAGAGGAACATCTCGATCATTTGCGGAAATTGTTTAATAGATTGAAGAAGTACAGACTAAGACTTAATCCTAACAAGTGCACCTTTGGAGTCAGATCCGGTAAACTCCTAGGGTTTGTTGTTAGTGGTAAAGGTATTGAAGTTGACCCCGCCAAGGTCAAAGCTATTCAAGAGATGCCAGTGCCCCGTACCGAGAAAGAAGTCAGAGGTTTCTTGGGACGATTGAATTACATTGCCAGATTCATTGCACATCTAACTGCTACTTGTGAGCCAATCTTCAAGTTACTAAAGAAAGATCAAGTAGTGGAATGGAACGACGATTTCCAGATCGCTTTCGAAAAAATCAAAGAGTACCTACATAATCCTCCTATTCTAATTCCACCTGCCGAAGGAAGACCTCTTATCATGTACTTGACAGTATTAGAGAACTCAATGGGGTGTGTGTTGGGACAACATGACGAGTCTGGTCGAAAAGAGTATGCAATATACTACCTTAGCAAAAAAGTTTACCGACTGTGAAACAAGATACTCACAGCTCGAGAAAACTTGCAGCGCTTTGGCTTGGGCTGCTCGCCGACTAAGACAGTATATGTTGACTCACACTACCTTATTGATATCCAAGATGGATCCGATGAAATACATATTTGAGAAACCAGCTCTCTCCGGAAGAATAGCAAGATGGCAAATGATCTTGACCGAATATGACATCCAGTATACTACTCAAAGAGCGATCAAGGGAAGTGTAGTAGCCGATCACTTGGCTCATCAAGCCGTAAAAGACTACCAGTCTATGCAATTCGAGTTTCCAGACGAAGATGTTTTGTTAATTATTGATTGCAAAGAACCAGGGTCCTCCAGGACGCAGAGCTAGACGAAGACGAATGGATCCAGACCCGCCTCGATCAGATCAACTTGATCGATGAGAAACGACTTGCATCCATCTTCCATGGGCAAATCTATCAGAAGCGAATGATCAGAGCATTGAACAAGAAGGTCAAGCACCAAGTCTACCAAGTCGGTGATCTAGTAGTCAAGCGCATCATCCTCCCACAAGGTGATCCCAGGGGCAAATGGACTCCCGCCTATGAGGGACCATTTGTAGTCAAAATAGTATTTTCAGGCGGAGCTATGATACTTAGCACCATGGATGGTGAAGACTTCCCACACCCTGTGAACGCAGATATAGTCAAAAAATACTACGCATGAACGAGACCCGCTAGGTCGACCAGCCTAGGCAAAAATAAGGGCATCCTGGCGAACCAAAAGGGTTCGGGCAAAAATTAAGGATATATACAAAACATGTACACCCGGCAAGTCGAAAACCTGCAAAGGCGGCTTGGGCAAAAAAGGGTACCCCGGTAGACTGAAAACCCGAAAGGGCGGTCTAGGCAAAATTTAGGGATTTAAGCGTACGACTATGTCTTGATCAAATCACTTATCTACAAACTACTATCAGCATTCAAGATTCAAACGGAGAAAATCAATTCAGTCACTTTCTACTGACAGCAAGGAGATGAGATAGTCGAAATATATGAGTACTAGCATAGTTGAAACTCGACGAGATTGTTTCCGCGTAGCTTTTTACTTTCCTTGTATACAAATTGCTTGGCCATACGCCACCTTTCAAATTAATACAAATTCCTTCTTTTTACAATGTTCGCTATTGTTTGTTTTTGCATAAAGTCCAATGATTGCTTTGAATGATTATATGCATCTTGACAGTAAACATCTGTTCACAAACATACGAAAAGCGAACGAACAAGGATAATTACTACAGGCTTTAGGAATTGAGATGACGACGAAAGTCACCAAGACGTTCTCCTATAGAGTACAATCCCCACAGAGGTATCGCTCACTGCAGACCTTCCCTAGTGGAGTACAAATTTTCTTCCACTAGTTCCAACATCACGTTAGTCCCTGAGCAGCGATCTCAGCCAGCTTAACCTGATTACATCAGTCTCCGAGCAGTAACGTTTCAGCTCTAGCAGAGATATTTATCCCCAACAGAATATCTCTCAACAATTATCATTCCCCCGGCAGCAGCAATATCCAGACTCGAAACTTGGTCTGATAATGCATCAGAGGAAACCTACATCTCTTATTCCCCATTCGGAGGTTTCAACGAGCTCCAGATCCATGAAGCCCCGTCTCCCAGCAACGATCAGATACTCCCTAGCGAGATCTATACACAAGGTCCCCAGCAGAGTGCCTCCCAGTTTCTACTATCCTCAACAGGGTCTACGCACAAGATCCCTAGTGGAATATCTCTCGGTTTCTATTATTCCCAGCAGCATTGATATCTAGGCTCGAAACTTGGTCTGATAGTGCATCGGAGGAATCAAAGACATTTTCCTTCTCCTCTAAAGTAGGGTTTTCAACGATTTCATCCCCAAGCAAAAGTTAGAAATCTCCAGCAGGGCGCTCACATCTTCTTCAAGATGGATATGTTTTGAAATACCACAACATCTATCATTCATACATTATTCATAAAAGTCATAACATGTGCATATATCATTCATACACACTGCCATGCATCATAATCTGCATGGGACTAACTATATCCTATCAAAGTTTCTTTTGTTTTTCCCCAACAGGTGAAAATCGCTTCTAAACGGAAGGTCCGGGATTAATACCCGAAGCAAGACGGGAAACCCTATCTGAACGACCACCCAAGTTGTCCTCCGACAACAGGTCCAAGATTAATACCCGAAGCAAGACGGGAAACCCTATCTAAACGACCACCCAAGTTGTCCTCCGACAACAGGCATTAGATCAACACCCGAAGTACAACAGGGAAGCTATCCGCATTCTGCTAGCTATTATCCCCTCAGAGTAATCAAGACGAAGATTTATTCTGATTCTCTCTCATTATCAAAAGCAACTATAGAGTCTGGCGTACGACTCAGTTGCCTTGGATGGCATCTTAAGCCCATCTCCGACTACTTGTCGACCTCTCTCCACTTTCAGAATGCTGCATATTTGGTTAAAAACCAGTACAAACCAATAACTTCATTCAAAGACGAGCGTGAAGTCTAATGTACGACTCTCTCCGGATGGCATCTTAAGCCCATCTCCGTGCTCCCTTCTACCTTCGGGAATATCTCCAGAGCCTAGCGTACGGTTTGTTCCCCAGCATCAGTCTCTCCAGGTGCCATCTTAAGCCCATCTCCGACGATTCTCCTATACAAGCGACGCTCGTGAGTCTAACGTACGACTCATTCCCTAGTGAAGTCTCCAGCTTCTCCAAATGGCATCTGTAAGCTCATTCCCATGCATCATCAGTCAACCGCGAGTGCAAATTTTCAGGTGTACTCGAGTGTTCAATCATCTTCTACCTCCAGGTCATGAAAGGCATGCATGCCAATCTAACTCTTCCGGTACAAGAAGATTGAACAGGGGAAGCTGTCATACCCCAAAATTTTCCCTCTTACTTCTCAAGACATCATATACATCTATACTCAAGGATTTCACAAGGGTTGATCAGACAAACCCTCTCCTAGGCAATCAACCCAAACTAGGGTTTCGCAATTCTCAGATCAAGGTGGTCCCCAACACTTCTAGTGGTCATCATGCCTCATCATATGCTTCAAAGAATCTCCATGTCAAGTTTCAAGCCTTACAAGTCAAGTTTCCTCAAACAATTGCTCAGATGGTTGAAAATCAGTTGTGTTGGACAAAAAGTCAAGTGTGGTCAACATACAGTCAAACTTCATGATTTTTGGTCAACATCCATATTTTGAAGTAACATTCATCATTTGATCAAGGGTTGATCATGATTCATCAAGAAAACTCAAGATTTGTTCAAAAGTCAAACTTTCCAAATTAGGGTTTTTAAAGAAAAAGTCAACAGAACATTGACCAGGCATAACTTTCTCATACTTTGTCAGATATTTTCCAAACAAAGCTCATTTTGAAGGAAATTCAGTTCTCTACAACTTCATGTCTCACAAGCTTGGTCAGAAAATGCTTCATTTGGAAGATATGGATCAAAACATTAGAGGTCCTTTTCAAAGTCAACAAAAAAGTCAACTTTTTGTAAAGATGTGTTATTGAGCATGGAAACTTCAATTGAGATGAAACCAAAGAGGTTTTTTAGATGACATCTAGAGCTTTACAAAAAGTCCAAGAACACACAAAAATGTTAAAAATTGAGCAAGATACACCTTGCACAAGTTGAGCATTTTTGAAGAGGTGCACAAAGAAAAATACTTGACAAAATCCAATTTTTTCCAAATGGGCTTATAATTTTATGATCCAAACTTGATCGTCATATTATTTATGACCTCTTGATGCCTTGCCACGACCTTTTCCTATTTTTTTGATTTATTTTTGAATTTAAAAGCATTTAATTCAATTTTAAATTAAATAAAATATGAAAACAAGGTGTAAAACAAGTTGGGTTGGATTTTTATCAATCTTGAGGACCAAGGAAGCCCAGAAGACATGCCAATTTCGTGCAAGCTCATACAAGGAAGAGAAAATCAAATTTTGGAAAGAGTTGATGGAAATTAACAAGAAAATATTTTTGCATTCCAAGCCATATCTTTTTTCATTCTTTTTGATCAAATCTCTTGCATTATAAATACACAACACATTCACAAGACCAAAGGACGAAACCCTAGCCTCATGAAGCAACCCTAATTTCTCAAAAATTCTTACAAAGTTGCAATTTTCGAATTTTGTTTTCCAACAAGTTTCAAGAAGAACCAAGCATTCTATTGTGTTCCTGAGCATTCCAGGAGTTGATCCCAGCCTTTACACGAAGCCAAGGCATCCCAGAACGTGAAAACCACATAGCTCTGGTTTGGTAAAGTTCTTGTTTTCGAATTCTTAAATTCATGCGTTGCTAACTGATTTGATGCATCCACATGTGTTTATATATGTCATTAGAACAGGTTTGATACCTTACATGCAAGCTCTAATGCAGGAATAATGAACTGCCATTGCTAGGGCATTTTGTGTTATTTTCTTTGAAACTCATCATACAGGCATTTTCAGGCCAAAACAAGGGCGCCATTGAACTCGCGGGGGTCAAATTAGGGGGATAGGGTTCCTTTTTTGCTTTGATTTTGTCTATTTTGCAGGATCGGCCGTCGTGGTTGTCGAAGAAGACGACCAGCGCCCTAGATCCGGCGTCGTTGACCTGTCTGACTCAGGCGAGGCTGGCGTGGCGCTATGGAGCAATCTGATTCGTTCTCACGTTAGTACTGGGTCCCACATTTTGACTGTGTTTAAAATATTCAAATATGACACGTTGCAACACTTATAAGCCATTGATTCCATTCTTATGACAGCAAGCAAGCCTGGCTCAGTTGGTAACATGTGTGTTGGTTTATCCAGGAGGTCTCGAGTTCGATCCTGGCTTCCAGCATTTCTTTTTATCACTTTTCCAAACTAACTTTCCTTTTCATATTTTCTTATTTTTTTCTTATTCAATTTAATTTACCTTCAAATAATTTTCTCATGCATTTAAAAATCACCAAAAATATTTTCCTTTTGCATTTTAATCAGAAAAATACTTATTTAATTTTTTACATTAAAATTAATATTTTTGCATGCATATTTTGATTAATTGTTAATTAACCATTAAATTGACTTTTAATTGCTTTCCCTTATCAAAAACGATCCAAAAAATTCCCAAAAATTATCCTATCATCTAATTATCATTGCCAACCCAAAAAACATTTTTCTTCATGCAAAACTTTCTTTTACTAACGTATTTTTCTCTTGTGAGGATTTCTTATATTTTCTGATTATTATGTATCTGCTTACAGGTTGTAATAGTTAGGATTTATTTTCTCGCATTTCTTTCCAATATTATGTAACTGCTCATGGGATGTAATAGTTTAATTAGGATTTTACTTTCCGCACTCCTATATTATGTAACTGCCCCAAAGCCATGTAATAGTTTAGGACATTTACTTTTCCGCACTTTTCTTTCCGCAATTTACTTTCTACACCCTATAAACTGCTAGTAACTAGGCGTGTATGGCAAGATAAAAACAAACATAGATCACTTCTAATTCCAAGATAAATTATCTGAATTTAACACACTCTTTTCACACATGCACCCCTTAGGGTAATTCACTCTCGTTGCCTTTCGAATAAATGGTCAAGTCCCTCGAACGTAGAGGTATCCTAGCACCGTTGCCTACAAACATATCATCATAGTCCCTTCGAATAAAAGATCATGAGTCCCTCGACGTGGCCTACGAATACATGATCTCGTCCCTCGATTGTTGCCTACGAAAAGTGATGATCGTCCCTTCGAATGTGCTAGGATACTTCCTACAAGTTTCCTTCTATGACCATCTGATGTCCCTTCGAATGTCCCTCTTACATCCAACGAATAGGGTTACCTACCAACTAATGGTACAGATAGCACTATTCTAAAGGAAAGTAAAACAACACGAAAACGACCATTCTGAGTAGGTAATAAGACTTTTAGTTGCTTGCTCAATCAAATACTTTTCACACCTCACACTTTTGTCAAAGTTCAAAACTCTTTTCAAAATAAAAACATTTCTGAACACTTTGTATACATTCCAACGTGAATCGTTACAAAGTCAAAGCGAAATGTCGTTTCAAAACATTTTTGTCAAACACACAGAAAGTAATTTTTAAAGTGAGCTAAAAGCAACTAAGAGCCCGTAGATAACTACGGATGGAAAGGGGTGCTAATACCTTCCCTTTTCATAACCTTCTCCTTACCGAATCTAACGAAGGTCTTTTCAGTTCTTTTAAACTTCCCTTAATTAGATAAAAGAAAAGTCGGTGGCGACTCTTGCTATCCGCAACATTTGCGATAAAAAGCAAAATAAATCTCGAAGTCAGTTCTCCCACCGTATTACAGGCTACTCGAGGCATCTTGGAGTTTTCCACTTATGAGACCGCTCTCAATGCGTTCTTCCACCATCACCAAGTCAGAGAAACTTGAAGATGTACAAACTATCGTTCTTTCGAAGTATGAATTAGGTAAGGTATTCAAAAACAAGTCAACCAACTCCCTATCAAGCATTGGCGGCTTAACTCGAGCGGCCAACTCTCACCGTCTTTGAGCATACTCCTTGAACGACTCGTTAATATTCAGAGAAAGATTATGTATTTGAATACGGGTTGGAGCCATGGCAAGGTTGAACTCGTATTGTTTCAAGAATGAGGAAGATAAGTCTTTCCAATTGTGAACATCCTTTTTATCCAATTGCGTATACAAACCCAGAGATGCCCCACTAAGACTGTCTTGGAAACAATGGATGAGAAACTTTTCATCATGAGCATATGCAGACATCTTGCGAACAAACATCTTCAAATGAGTCTCTGGACAACTAACACCTTTGTACTTCTCGAAGTTTGGAATTTTAAACTTTGGTGGAATCACGACGTCTGACACTAAACAAAGGTCAGCAGCATCCAGACCAATAGTATCGTTTCCATTCAATACCCTCAATTGTTCCTTCAGATCAAGACATATTCGTCTGGCTTCAATATCTTGAGGAGCTCTGGTGTTGACCATTGAATTTGTTCCTTGAGGATTTTGCACGTGGTTGACAAACCTAGGCTTCTTAGCAACCTGAGGATGTGGGATACAATCTTCTTGAACAATTGATTGTCTTTGGACCGTAGGGATTACGTTAGATAGAACATTGAGCACCAATTGAGGTTGAATAGGATCATCCACATGCAGAGGAGAATCGTACATTGGATTAGACATAACAGTAAATCTTGACATGGAATCGACATGATCTGTAGCAGCATCCTGGACATTGTTCTCCGGAGAAGCTAGCATGGCTTCCAATATTTGATCCACCTTGTCTTTCACAACTTCCAGGTCCTCTCTTATCACAACTTGATTAAGTTCCAATTGGTCTATCAGACTTGCCATGAGTGCAGGAAATCAGCTAACTGGCCAGGAACAAAAGGTGACATGAGCTTTTTGTAGTGGAGGAGAAAATGCATGCATGTTGATGAATGCAAATGCATGTAAGAATGATTTTTTTAATTGTGAATGCAATGTAATGGAAATGCATGTAAGAATGTAATGTGATGCAATACATATTGATGTTATACACGAAATCACATGTAAAGTTAAACAAACATGGGTTTAAATGGGACGGTCGGACATGGTTTCGACGTCTACCCAACAATTCCCCCCAGGATGGCTCTTAGGGTTTTTGATACAACAAGCACAAATTCTAATATTGAAGTGCAACGCAAATGATACTTGCAACGCTACAATATTTTTTCAAGAGAATTTGGTTTGAGGGAGAGTTATGTATTATCCGAATAGACAAAGCAGGTCTAACGATCTAACAAACGTAGCTCTCGATACCAGGATCTGAACGGGGTACTCAAAATCATTGATCCCAACTTGGGTATATCATTTTCATCGCAAATAAATTTGTGATTAGACGATATATCCAAGAACGTCTCATTTGAGCATTCTTAAAGGCCCAAAGGTTAGGTTTCCTTAAAGGTCAAAACTAGGGGGAAAATCCCTTCTAACAACACTATCGTCAATGCAAAAATAACTTGCAATCGGCGATAATGTCTTCGAAATAACCTCCCCTAGGTGTGGTCTTCGCATCAACTTACAAGACATTTTCGTCTAGCAAATCAATACTACGCAACCACTCTAATTTATGTGTTCTATAGCCTTGGTAGTGGACTCTTCCTATAGTCCCATCCATTATTCCCACACAAGATAATATATTGACAAGGTAATAATTAAAGCGAAGAAATAAATGACTAAATTACAAACATAAAATAGAGTGATAAGAAGAAAGCGAAAATAAACACACACACGAAGAGCTAAACTAGAGTTGACACGCTTAGTCAGATTTTCCCCAGTGAAGTCGCCAACTGAAGAAAATCGATTTTCAAAAATCATTTAATTTTCAAAAAGTAGTGAAATCGCCACCTTATTTTATTTGTTCTAAAAGGAACGGGAAAATATAGATAAAACCCCATAGATTCGGATAAGGCGGTCTACGACCAAAAATATGGAATCGGGAGTCGGTTATCTTCGGGTTATGATTGATTAAAGCAACAAGGGCTTTAATCAACCTCGTGAGGATGGCCATGCCCATCCCCAACCATGAGACCCTTTAAGAAATCAGCTTACGAGCCAATCGAAGCGGAATCGGATTAATTTTAATGTTTGTCGTGTGCAAAGTGTACAATGGTGAATAAATACTGAATGAGCAAATAAACAGACAAATATCAAACAATACAATCAGAAATTTAAATAATTATTAGAAATGATTTTTTCTGTTTGATGAAAAATCAACTAATAGTTTAATCGATAAGTCATCAAATAAAAACTATCAGAACCAATTATTATCTAGTATATCACAAAAAATTAAATTATTTACGTAAAAATAAATTAATTAAAAAGATAAGAGTTTAGAAATGGGCTTAGTATTGCAGTGAGCCTGGAGTGTCGGAAGCGAGAAAAGCCCATGTTGGTGAAATAGCCCATCTGATTCCGCATAACTGGTCAGCATGAGGTCACCGTATGTTGTGTTTCGACCGCTTCTGATCTTTTTCCGAGATATTCGAATGGCCAAGCGTAGAAGTATTTACCAAGTACTTTTATATATTTATCTTTTATATTTTTAAAACAACTAATTATTTTATCCAAAAAAGAGAAGAAATAAAAGGAAAATGAATTAATTAAAAAAACAAGGTGGTGACACTTGTCACCACCAGACTTAAGGTACTAATATATAATAAAAATCCTAATTAAGTTAATTAAAATAAAAAAACTTGATTAATTAAATGGGATAAACAAGATCAGTCTCTTTCTCTTTTGTTCTCACGTGTGCTCTCTTCTTCTCCTTATCGTTCTCAAATGGAAACCCTATCGCTTCACTGTTCGCTCTCAAAAACTCACCTCTCTCCCTCGATTCTCCGTCCTCACACCATGGTCTCTCTTCTCTCTCACTGTGGTCTCTCTGGAAACCGTAACGGCCACGCCGGAAATCGCCTCATGGCGGTTCCAGCGGGGCGTGACCCCTAACCTCAGTGTTTTCGTGTTTTGTATGTTTCTGACCCTTTTTACTCTGATGCTTATGTTGGTTTTTTGCAGATATATAACGGATTTTTGGCCGAAATCCAAAAGGGGTTTTGAAACCCTAGACCTCCTACGCGATTCTAGCGATGGTGAGAGTACCTGAGTCTTGGAGACGCGTTTGTTGGCGAAGAATGGCTCCTGAGCTCGTTCCGGGTGAGACTGTTCCAAACTTCTCTTCTTCTTTCTATGCTCAGAATATAGATTTCTGAAAACCTAGATTCTGAAGGGTTTCTGATGGGGAAATGATGGTAGAATGGCTAGGGTGGGGGTTTACGATTTCTGGAACTGGTTTATAATTGATATTGTTTCTGGTTTTGGGATTTCTGTTTGTTCATGTTTTTGGTTTGGCTTTGATTTTCTGGTTAGGAATAGATGCTCCTTAGTCTTGCTATTGAGATTGGTTCTGTTTTTGGTTTAGAACAGACATTGTGTTTTTTCTTTTGAACTTTGCTCAAGAACAGATATTATACTTGTGTTTCTTCTGATTGGTCTTTTGGAATAGATGGTGTATTTTTTCTGAGATTTCAAACGGTTAAGGACAAATATATTTTCTTGATCTTGTTTCCCTTAGAACTTGTGGTTTACCTATCTAAACAGCTCCTTCTCTTTTTCTGATCCTTGTCCCATTCTTGACTAATATCTGAACAGATATCTGCCTTGGTCCCTGCTTAGTGTTGGTTCTTTTATCTCTTTAGTGCAAATCCAATCTGTCTTTCCTTGGAACCATCTTCTGCAGCCTTTGTGATTACTTGTGGTTATTGCTATTTTCCTCTTTCAGCTATGGTTTGCTATTTTGAATTTTGGCTTTTGTTGTGTATTTCCCTGTTGCTGCCTGCTGCTGTTTTTGGGTGAAATATTTTTCACTTATAGCTGATAACCATGTTTTCTTGGGTAAAAAATTGCTTCTTGTTTGCTGCCCTGTTGCTTGCTGAATTATTGGAACTGTTGGAATTGTTTGGCTGCCTTGTGTTCAAATTATAATTATAACTATGATGATAACTGAGTTTTGGCTTTTTTGTGAACCAAATTAATTTGTGATTTGCAAATAAGCTCCTTTTAACCGATGATTAGTCTTGAACAAGATTATGAGGATTAGCATTCTTAAAACCTGATTCCCGCCAGAAACTCCTAATGATGAGTTCGAAAAAAGAATGTTCTCTTGATTTATGTTTATGTTCAATTATAACTACTAATCATGTTTTCTTTTGTTGTTTTCATGTAACGATGTGATGAGGATGGGATGATCAGAGGGCAGCCCGAATGTGAAAGAACGGCTTGGAGGAAGACCAACAAATCGTTCGAATCATAAGGACAAACCTTAGAAGCCATTAGCATTAGAGTAGAATTAGGACATCTTTGTAATTTTTTAAGAATTAGAATACTTTGTAATATCAAATTGATAAAACCATTTGTGTTTCAAATTCAAACTTACAATTCCAAACTTTTCTTGCAAAAGGCATTGCAACTTGATACAAATAAATACAAACTTGAATGACATCCTTAGCTTGAATCCTCATTGATATGTTTTGCTTGAAACGAGTGAAATGAGTAACATACTCGTTACGAAATGAAACTCCTTGCGATCATTGTTTCCCCGCTAATGAATTCAAAATCCAAGAACAACATCTTTCCCTCCATTGAACTTAAATCCCCCAAGAAACAAAGAATTCCTTTTAAAATTTAAATTCCAAAATAAATAATTATTTTTGAATTCAAATTCCAAAAAAACAAATAATTCCTTTTTAAAAATCCGAATTATACTTAATGATAGTTCGAATCAAAATTGAATCAATAACAAAACAAAACTTTCCTTTGAAACCCAACACAATTCTTTTCGTGAAAAATTCCCTATAGAACCTCTTCTGAAGCCACAAAAAATGAAACACTGAGGTGAAACAAAGGGGGAAATTTTGGGGTGCGACAATTAGTCTTAGTTATTTAAAAAATTTAGACATGTATTGTGTGTTAATTACTCGCCTCTTTTATGCTTGTATGAATGATTCACACTTGTACACTTCGCACACATTTTACATAGACAATTCCATTCATCATTTTGACTCGTATGTCAAAAAGGGTATCATAGTTGGGGATGGGCATGGCCATCCTCACAAGGTCAATTAAAGCCCTTGTTGCTTTGATTAACCATAACCCGAATAATTTGGTCCATATACCATTTATCCATGCGCAAGGGTTTCATAGTTGAGGATGGGAGAACCTATCCTCATGAGATTAATTAAGTCTATATATTTGATTAATCATGACCCGATTCCATCCCTTTTAGTCTGTTATTGAACCTTAAAACACATTCTTAATTAATTTACAAACCTCGATCCAACGTCGAGTGTCTTTTCAAAAATTCTTTTTTCACAAATAAAAATCCGAGTTTATAAATTGTTGGACGATAGGCCAATTTTTTAATAACTTGTGCCAAATGAACTCCTAGTCTTTAGGTCGTTGGACGCTAGACCAATTATTTAAAGACTCCTAAACAACGTGAAACTTATTTCACCTCACTTTTTCTTACGAAAACCTTTTTGGGTGATACACGACTCGTCTGAGCATTAGCTCCTCTGGTTTCTAGTATTTGAATCATAAGACGTTAGTACTATTGTTCGGTACTTTTCACCCACTTAAAAATAATTCAACTCACTCAACTCTTTTTCGCTCATATGCGATCCTCAAACTCTTTTCTTACAAAGAGTATGCGATAGCCATTTCAAATACGAACAAAAACTTATCTTTTCAAACAAACTAAACAAGTCAAAAATTCAATCATTTGAAATGTCTAATGCACGATTTTTATTATAAAATCAACACAACCAACCTAAACCTTTTCAAGAAAAACTACGGAGTTTTGACTTTCCCATTGCACGAGGGAATACGTATGCACAAGGTTTTAAAACTGCGACAAACTCAAGATAATAATAAACAAACCCCGTTTTCTTCTTTCTTATTTATCGATCATAACTTAAAAATTAGCGAATATACACACAAACACTTAGAACTAAATAGGTCCCATCAAGTACGATGGATGTGAGGGGTGATAATACCTTCCCTTTGCATAACCGACTCCCGAATCCATGTCTTTTAGTCTCGTAGACCGCCTTATCCTTCTTCGCGGGTTTTATCTATATTTTCCCGTTCGTTTAGAACAAATAAAATTAGGTGGAGACTTCATTGTTTTTAAAACAACCGATGAAAAAACCAGTTATCACAGCATATGAAATGAAAAGTTTGATAGATTCTAACTTGGAGACTGGTACAAAGGTTTCTGTGTAGTCTATTCCTTCATGCTAACTATAACCTTGTGCTACCAGTCGAGCTTTGTTTCTGACTACTTCTCCTTGTTCACTCAACTTGTTTCTGAAGACCCACTTAGTTCCAATAATGTTGAAACCTTTTGGTTTGGGTACAAGATCCCATACGTCATTTTTGGTGAATTGATTTAGCTCTTCTTGCATTCCCATGATCCAGTCATTGTCTTGAAGAGCTTCATCTACAAAAGTTGGTTCAATCAAGGACACTAGACCCATGAGAGATTCTTTAGAATTTCTGAATGTTGAGCTGGTTCTGATTGGATCATCTTTCTTTCCCAGAATCATCTCTTCAGGATGAGCTACGCTGCTTCTGGATGGTTTCTTCTGAATGGGTCCTTCATATGTTTCTTTAATGGTTTCTTCATAATCTATTTCTTTGTTAGGACTATCTTCTGATCCTGAAATATGAACTTCTATATCTGCAAGAGAATATTTTTGCTGTGACTTTTGAGGGCCAAGCTTATCATCAAATCTGACATTAATAGATTCTTCCACAATCCGTGTTTCAGTGTTATATACTCTGTAGCCTTATGAGCGTTCAAAATATCCTAACATTAAACACTTTTGTGCCTTAGAATCAAATTTATTCTGATAATCTTTTGTATTTAGAATGAAACAAGTGCATCCAAAAGGATGCAAATAAGAAATGTTGGGCTTTCTGTTCTTCCATAATTCATAAGGAGTATTTTCAAGAATAGGTCTTATAGAGATTCTATTCTGGATATAACAAGATGTGTTCACTGCTTCTGCTCATAAATGTTTAGCAATGTTAGTCTCATTGATCATGGTTCGAGCTATTTCTTGTAAAGTTCTGTTTTTACGTTCTACAACTCCATTTTGTTGTGGAGTTCTAGGACAAGAAAAATCATGAGAAATACCATTTTCATGAAAAAGTTTTTCAAAATCTTTATTTTCAAATTCTCAACCATGATCACTTCTTACTTTAACAATTCTAACTTCTTTTTCATTCTGGATTGCATTACAGAAGTTAGCAAACACATAATGTGACTCATCCTTGTGTCTTAAGAACTTTACCCAAGTCCATCTTCTATAGTCATCTATGATCACCAATCCATACTTCTTGCCACTGATGGATGCAGTTTTCACCGGTCCAAACAGATCAATATGCAGAAGTTATAATGGCCTGAGGTAGAAACAACATCTTTTTATTTAAAAGGAGGTTTTGAAAATTTTCCTTTTGACATGCTTCATGCAGAGCATCTGAACTGAACTTCACATTAGGTAGTCCTCTAACTAGATTGAGTTTGTTAATTTGAGATATTCTTCTCATGCTAACATGACCCAATCGTCTGTGCCAGACCCATTGCTCATTGTCCACAAACATAAGGCATTTACATTCTGACTCTTGAGTTCTGAAAGTTTGGTCTTATAAATGTTGTTTTTCTTTTTACCATATACTATTTTGTCCTTACGTACCCATATCTTTTTGGGTCCTTTTTGGTTAGAACTTCTAAAGTTCTGTTTGAACTTAGGTTTAACATAAGATTTTGCATAATATGATTCACTAGTATATTTTATGTCACGTGAGTGACCATAAGTGAAGTCAGATTTCAAAGGTGTGTATTTAATGACCATATCATCTACTTCAGAATATGGTTTCTCATCTTTAGGAGGTCCATATCCTAAACCTTTTCTTCTATTTCTACTGACTTTATAGATCATTGAAGCCATTTGCTTTTAGACAGGAACTCTTGAAAACCAATATCATATTCCTTTATGATATTATCATAATCATTTAAAACTTCTAAAACAGGTTTTTCTTGAGCTTTTTGTAAATTTTCTTTAAAAATAGAATTTTCAATTTTTAGTTTAGAAATGGTTTCTTTAAGCTCAAAGTTTTTTGTTTCTAGTTTCTTAGTTTCTTAGTTTCTTCATAATTAGATGCAAGATTTTATTTAAGATTCTTGTATTTGATTTGAAGTTTCTGATAGTTTTCAAGAATTTCTGATAGACTTTCTGCTAATTTAGCTTTAGAGAAATTAACAACAAAATTAGGAAATACGTCTTTAGTATTAGAATCAGATTCAGAGGAATCTGAGTTGTCAGCTATGTTGGCCATTAAAGCTATGTTGGCTCTTTCATTTTCTGAGTCTGATGAAGCTTCAGAAGAATCTGAATCATCCCATGTTTTCATAAGACTGTTCTTCTTTTATTTATCAAACCTCTTCTTTGGCTTCTCTTTTTGAAGTTTAGGACAATCACTTTTATAGTGACCAAGTTCCTTACATTCGTAGCATACAATCTCTTTTCTTCTTGTCTTTTTGTATCCAGAGGATGAATCAGAATGATTGCTAGATCTTCTTGGATTTTTGAACTTCCTCTGTCTATTCTTCCAGAGTTGCTGAACTCTTCTGAAGAGTAGAGATAGCTCATCTTCTTCTGATGATGATCCTCTAGAGTTTTCTTCTTCATCTTGAAAACTTTAGAGTCATATTTTTTGTTAGATTTAAGAGCAATAAACTTACCTTTCTTCTAGGGCTCATCTTCTTCTAATTCTATCTCGTGACTTCTTAATGAGCTGATGAGTTCTTCTAGAGAGATTTTATTCATATATTTTGCAAGCTTGAGAGCTGTCACCATAGGTCTCCATTTATTGGGAAGACTTCTGATGACTTTCTTTACATGATCAGCAATAGAATATCCTTTGTCCCAAACTTTTAAACCAGCTACCAGAATTTGAAACCTTCGGAACATTTCTTCAATATTTTCATCTTCTTCCATTTTGAACACTTCATACTTCTGAATGAGATCAAGAGCTTTTATTTCTTTGACTTGTGTATTGCCTTCATGCATCATTCTTAAGGAGTCGAAAATGTTCATATCTGAGTCTCTGTTTGTGATATTCTCATACTCAGTGTATGAGACAGCGCTTAGGAGGATTGTTCTGGCTTTGTGATGATTTTTGAATTCATCCTTTTGCTGATCTAACATTTTATTTCTTTTAATCTTCTGACTACTTGCATAAATAGGAGGAATGTAGCCATCAGTTACCATATCCTAAATATCAGCGCCATGGTCTAGAAAGAAACTTTTGATTCTATCGATCTAGTAGTCGAAATTTTCTCCATCAAACATTGGGGGTCTACCGCTGATTCTATCTTTGTCTTCATAGTGGTCATTGTTGTTCTAAACTGGTTTTGTCATTGTGTTTTTCAAGCTGGATCTTTTATCTGACATATTTAAGTGTTAGCACCCAGAACCAGGCGCTCTAATGCCAATTGAAGGTTGAGAAACACAAGAAAGGGAGGTTTGAAGTGGGTTTTTCTAAATTAAAACAGTTTGACACACATATTTTTATCCTGGTTCGTTTGAACTCAAACTACTCCACTCCACCCGTCAAGGTGATTTTCCTCTCTCAGCGAGGTCTTAATCCATTATTCAACAGTAGATTACAATTCACAAAGACAACTGCCTTTGTCTTCTTGAGATAAACCACGACCTGGTTCTCAAGGAATTACAACTGATTGAACAATTATAACTATGTATAAAAGATGCTTCTAATAAGCTATATCACTACTGTGATGTATTACACAATATATTTTGAGCTAAATTTAAACTAGAGAAATATGAATGCTTTCGTTGAAAATTTTCTCTGCAATATGCGTGTAAGAGTTGTGTGAAATTCTTCTTAACTTTGTCTTTATATAGGCGTGAGAATTTCAATTCGTTGGAGACATAGATTCCACAAATGGAAGAATGATATTTGTCATTAATTGTGCTTTCCATAAAAATGAGATCCTGTTGGAAATTTTTCGTAACTTCAAATATTCCAATTTGAGTCCTTGTAACGCATCAGAACTAAGCAGCCAACATATAGGAAACAGAGTTTGCAGTGCAGCATGGTGCTTTCAGAAGTTTGTCTTTTGATCATAGCAGAACTTCTTCTAACGAGCGTGATAGTCTTGAAGACTGCTTTTCCATGTGTATCTTTTTAAGTTCTCTTAGAATTTCTTTTACAAAATATTAGAACTTCTTATATCTTCAGAATTGTAACATGTTCTCCTTTTCCATTCAGAATTAGAACATCATCTACATACTTCATTAAAAAATTAGGAGACAACAATGTTTCATACAAAATATTTATTTATTAGGGTCAGAACATAATTGTCATCAACAGTACTTGTTATCATCAAAACTTCTAAGATAGGTGTAGAACCAAATCATGTTCTAACATAAACCTAACATAATAAACTAATGGGATTTTATCATAAATCTCGATTACAGGCTAACTTATGGTACAAGCTAACTTAAACAATAGGACATTACAAACAGGCCGAATTCAATGCTAACAATCCTAGCATCCTTTGACACTATACTCTAGAACACACTTCGACTACGACATGTAACACTTCGACATCAGCATGTGAGCAACCTTCGACTGCAAGCTAAACCCTGTCAAATCATTGAACCAAGATACTACTTTCGACCCAATAGAGTTTGATCCAATATCTCATAAATCTCCACATCAAAGAACGAAATAGATTTCTTCATGCAGCTTTATCAACTGCATACAGTGGAAAAACTTACAACTGGACAATGTCTTGGTGATCATATCAGCAGCATTATGATCTGTCGAAACCTTCAGCACTTGGACTTCTCCATGATCGATTACCCCTCTAACAAAATGCAGCCTCACATCAATGTGTTTGGTTCGCTCATGATAGGCTGAATTCTTCGACAAGTGTATTGCAATTTGAAAATCACATTTAACACTGATAACTTCACCTTGAATTTTCAACTCCTTAGCAAAACCTTCAAGCCACAATGCTTCTTTCACAGCTTCAGTTAAAGCAATATATTCTGCTTCAATGGTTGATAATGCAACAACCTTATGAAGTGTTGCTTTCCAACTAATTGTTGTACTAAACATAGTAAAAACATATCCATAAATAGATTTTCTGGAATCCATACAACTTGCATAATTAGAGTCGACATATCCTTCGATTACTGATTTACTATCTTCACCCAAGGCTTCATCATAAATTAAGACTATTTTCAGAGAACCATTTATATACCTTAGAATCCACTTCAATACTTGCCAGTGAGCCTTTCCAGGATTCACCATGTACCTGCTTACAAGACTTACTGCACATGCTATATCGGGTCTAGTACAGACCATAACATACATCAAAGAACCCACTACATTAGAATATGTGATTCTATTCATATAAGCTTTGTCGACCTTAGTACTAGGACATTAATCAGTACTCAACTTGAATTAAGGGTTTGTTGGAGTCATAACAGGCTTCGAATTCGACATACTTTCTAGTGACGCTTTCCAGGATCACCATGTACCTGCTTATAAGACTTACTGCACATGCTATATTGGGTCTAATACAGACCATAACATACATCAAATAACCTATTACATTAGCATATGGGATGCTATTCATATAATCTCTTTCAACCATAGTACTGGGACATTGATCAATACTCAGCTTGAATTAAAGGTTTGTTGGAGTCATAACAGGCTTCGAATTTGACATACCATAATTTCGACGGCTTTTTATCTCTTCGAATATCAATTCTAAGAATCATGGAAGCTGCTCCCAGATCCTTCATTTCGAACTCCTTATTGAGTTCAGCCTTCACCCTCATTACCTCTTTGACATTGTTGCTTTCTATGATAGTATCATCAACATAAAGCAACAAAATAACAAATGAATTACCAGAACAAAATTTGAAGTAAACACAACGGTCGAACTAACTTCTAATGAAACTTAGGCGTCCCATGAACTTGTCGAATCTCATATTCCACTATTAGAGAGATTGTTTTAGCCCATATAAAGATCTATTCAACTTGCACACGTAATCTTCATTTCCATTTTCGACATATCCTTCAGGTTGCCTCATCAGGATTGTTTCATCTAGATCATCAAACAAGAACGCAATCTTCACATCCATTTGTTCCAGTTCAAGATTGAACTGTGCCACCATGGAAAGTAACATTCGAATGGAACTATGCTTCACAACAGAAGAAAATACATCATTAAAGTCTACACCTTCTTTCTGAGTAAAACCCCTTGCAACCAACCTTGTGTTGTATCTTTTCGACGCCACTCTTTTGATTCCTTCCTTCACTTTGAAAATCCATTTACTGCTGAATGACTTGGCTCTAGCAGGTTTCGTGATCAATTCCCAAGAATTGTTATCATGAATAGATTTCATCTCATCATCCATGGCCTTCATCCATGTTGTCTCATTTCGACTCCTCATAACTTCCTTATAGTCTCTAGGTTCTTCGTCTAGAACCTCACTTGTAGAGATTAAGGCATAAGCTATAAGATCTGCATACTCGAGTCTCTGAGGAGGCTAATGATTCTTCTTATCCTATCTCTTACCAATAGGTAGTCATCTACGGTTTCCTCAACTTCATCAACATCTTCTCATTCTTCTTCGATAATATCTAAGGTACGCAATTCAACATCAACATGCTCCATCTCAACAGGAACCTCTACCTGTTCCATCTCTTCGTCAGATATTTCTTCACTTTGATCAACTTTATCAGTTTTCTTGAAAGCCATTTCAGCTTCATTTAAAACTACATATTGACTATTGATAATCCTTCTTTTACCTGGTGAAACAACCGGTTGAACTTCCTACTGATAGGATGTACCAATGGAGCCGCCATCGAACGTTTTTCATCTCACGGAGGAGAAAGGAAAACATCGAGTAAACCTGAGGGGAAAGAAATCATGATCTTGCGACCGAGAGATCTGGGTATGGGAGTCTGTTACGCGAGGGGAAGGTATTAGCACCCCACATGCCCGTAGTACTCTATGGTATCCACTTATATTTTCTGTCTAAGGGGTGTGTTATATCTATCTATCGCTTAATCGCTACAATGCATGTGGAAGAAAGAAAGATAAAGAAAACACGGGGAAAATAAGGAAGTAGTTACAAAGTTGTGCTCGATCGAGCCTCGTGACAAGATGCCTACGTATTCCCTCGTGCAATGGGAAAGTCAAAGCATCGTAGTTCGGCTCACTTGTTTTGGTGGGTTTTGTGTTTTTTACTTATGAAAAGGTTTTAAACACAAAAAGAAAATGTGCACGTAGGCGGCTTGTCTTTGTTGGTTGCTTTTACCTTTGTGAAATGAATTCAAACCATTATTATGTGTTTTTGTTTTCAAAAGAAAAAGATAGCAAGTTTTAGTATTATTACATGCAAGGATGCAAAAATAAACAAGCAAAACAAAAGGGATACTCACTAGTACTAACCCTAATGTTGTCATGCAAAGATTGGACCATTGGTTGAGGATGAGGGAATCTCTACCTATATTGACATGAAAATGATGTATATCCTAATGTCTAGGCTCGAGAGCTATCCTAACCGAGCAGTCCTAAGGGAAATCTATCCTATATCCGTCTTGGTTTTGAAACTAAGGGATGCAAAAGGATGAAGCAATCAAGTGCTTTGGCAGAAGGACACAAGCAAATGTCATAGAAGCATAGGAAAAGGAGGATGTCCCATAGCCTACAACAACAAACCAAGGGCCGAAAGCAACCAGGAACCAACATATTCCGATTCCCGTGTGTGGTATCACCGCATGACATGAATTGTCAAGTGTTAAGAGAAAATGATGCGAGTTCAGCAATAAATGCGAACCCTAGGAAAGTTTGGAGAGTCAGAATAGGGAACTCTTGTCAATTTAGTATTGTTGACTCGATAAAGGAAGCAACACAGTTCGTGTGTGTTGATCTGACACGGACTAGAAATGTGCAGGGGTCGATTGCAGACCCTTTCTGCGTGCCCATTATATCACCATCGTATAGCAGGAAATATGTCAGGTTGCCTAACCACTCTTGACCTATGCAAGCACAAATGTAAACACTTAATGGGACTTACCTCCATATGGATGGTGGAGGATTTTAAACAAGCCAAACACAATTAGCACACAATTTGCAGAATGCCTAGCTATAGGTCTTTAAACAGCGACTTTGAGCCCAACGCTCTTATCCTAATCATGGCAATAGAAAGCTGTAAAACCCCTATTTCTCATGATATCTAGGAAAGCTGTAAAGAATACGATAAATAAGGGATAGCTAGTACCAAACGAATAGTAAATCCGTAGAGCACTACAAGCTAAGAATACTCCGAAAAACTTCAAGTGCTGCAGTCACGCAATAAGAGTAAACTAGTGAGAAATGCTCAAGGCATCAATGGCATAGACAGATGACGCGTTCATGTGTATCCGAAGCAATAGCGCCTATGAGAGAGGAGAAATCCCAACAAACAGACAATAGAATATACGCATATGCGCACAAGCCAAGGAACATGTGTATACACATTCGGATCAAGTGTACCTGCAAGAAAACCATGCAAGCAGACAATAGAATGTACGCATATGCGCACAAGCCAAGGAACATGTGTATACACATTCCATACAATGATACCTTCAAGAACGAAGTTATAATGAAAAAGCAAATAAAAAGAATGCACACGTGAGTGTACAAATGCAAAGAACCTATAAAAAGGGAGTAAACCCCAAGAAACAGATAATAGAATGTACACGTATGTGCACAAGCACAAAACACCTGCAAGAACGAAGTTAGACCGAAAAAGCAGAGAAAAATAATGCACACGTGTGTGTAGAAACACAAAGCACCTGTAAAAAGGGAGTAAACCTAAGAAACAGATAATATAATGTACATGTATGTGTACAAGCGTAAAACACCTGCAGGAATGGAGTTAGACCAAAAAAGCAAATAAAAAGAATGCACATGTGTGTGTACAAGCGTGAAGCACCTGTAGAAAGGGAGTAAAACCCAAGAAACAGATAATAGAAATGTAAACGTATATGTACAAGCATAAGACAAAGACACAACAAGTCCAAATCTCAAGTATAATTGCTCAATGTACCTCGGACAATCAACAAACATGTCAAAAAAAATAGCGATGAAAACATAGGTAAACAAGAGGGGAAGAAAGTGAAGGATGGAAAACACAAGAAAGGGGGGGTTTGAATTGGGGTTTTGAAATCAAATTAAATTGACAAGATTATTTTTAATCCTGGTTCGTTTGAACTCAAACTACTCTAGTCCACCCGTCAAGGTGATTTAGCCTCTCTCAATGAGGTCTTAATCCACTAATCAGAACTTGATTACAAATTCACTAAGACAATTGTCTTAGTCTTCTCAAGAACAACCACAAATTGGTTTCTCAAGGAATTTCAACTTAACAGTCAATTACAAAGATGTGTGTTTTATGATGCTTCTAAAAGGCTATATCACAACTGTGATTTTTACACAAAATATCAAGTACTTATGAACTAGAGAATATGAATGATTTGAGATTTTTCTTTGTGTTGTACGTGCATGAGTTCTCTATAGTTTTCTTCAAAAATGGATCTTTATATAAGCGTCAAAAACTTATCCGTTGGAGACATATAATTTGTATATGGAATGATGATAATTGAACTTAATTTTTCTTTCCATAAAAGCGAGATCCTGTTGGAAATCAGTTGTTGCTTCAAATCTTTATTTAATGAATGGAAACGCATCAGAACATTGCATCTAGAACATGGATATCAGAGTTTGTAGAGCAGTCTGGTGCTTTCAGAAATTTGACATGTTGTAATGGACCACAACTATGACATGTTGTAGATGGACAAATGGAAGTCAACCCACCATTAACTATAAGGGAAATTGGGCGCTCCCAAAAAGATAAGGAACAAGTCAAATGATGAGCCAAGAAACCCACATGTGCTGCCAAGGATGTTAGCCATTGTGACATGCCAAAAATGTGGAGGTGTTGGTCATAACATGTGAAGTTGAAAAGGTAAAAGGGCTGTAGATAGGGCCATTCCTATTGGTGGGATCAAAAAGGATACGACTAAGGACAATGAAACTTAAAAGAACAAGGGCAAGACTAAGAAAAAGGGAAAGACTAGGACAAAGGGAAAGAATAAGGCAAAGGGCAAGACTAAGGCAAAGTCCAACACTAGAGCAAATATAAAGACTAGGGTTGTTTCTCAAATTGGCACATCTTCTCAGGCTCCACCTGTTACACAACCAACTCAAGAGTAGTTTTAGGACATGCTTGTAATGTTAAGTGTTTTGTAAATTCATGAACAACTTTATGTCATGAATTTATCTTTTGTTATTTTGGAAATCTGTCATAAACTTATGTATGTCCTTATTTGGAAATCTATTTTTTTGGAAATCTAGCTTACTTGTAATAATCATGAAGTTATTTTATGTATGTAAAAACAAGCTACTTAATCTAATCTAATGAAGTTGTGTAAAATTTATCTTACATCATGTATTCATATTAATGTATGTGATCCCAAAATTTCTGTTAAATTGATGTGTAAATTTCCTGTGACAGCAGTGTCCCAAGTTAACGTATGTATTCAAGTTAATGTATGTGATCCAACCATTCCTATTAACTTGTGTAAAATTTATGGTACATTACATATTTAAGTAAACAAAATACACCATTTCTTCATTTCATGCACCTGGTCAAAATCATAACACATATTTGAATCTCATACTTTAAAATAAATCTATGCATTTCACAGCGGAGTATTTAATATTCACATATACTATCAATGATTACATCCCATACTATAACCATTGGATCAAATAGAAATGAATCCATAACATAATCAAGTCATAAGAATTCATATGTCGGCACCAAGGCCACATCAACATAGTATCTCAATATACAAACCCAAAATATATGAGAATACATCACAAATATCTCATAAAAGCATGAACCCAGATAATCCCCGTGTTACATGACCAGAGCAATGACTCACTACCTATTATAAGAAATAACTAGATAAACTCCTCAACTAGTCTCATGCGAAGCACCACTATCCTCAGAACTTGCACGTTACCCACATAGAGGAAACATCACAATAAAAGTGTGAGATTTCACATCATTATCCAAATGTATATAAATTGGAAGCAATATAGAAACAACATCTATTAAAGAATCCTACACACTTCATGTGATATTCTAAATAATGTGATTATACAAACATTCAAGTATAACATATCCACATTTATCACAAATAGCATAAATGTCATCAATACAATCAATTCAATGATTAACATAATCAATTACCATAAATTCCAACATACAACACACATTCTTTAATGACTCATGAGAAAACCATGCAATGTGACTCATGCATGTGGTACCATTGTGAACATTCCACTCACATCGCTTCCGACTCAATAACATAGATTCTAAGTCACGCTTCTACTCCAGACAAGACCAAAGCCACCATTGTGAACCCAAAGTTTCACCGCTAATGTTTTCATTCAAGGATCAAGTCACATTGTGAACCCAAAGTTTCACCGCTACTATTTCCATTCAAGGATTAAGCCACATTGTGAACCCAAAATTTCACCAACCAATATTTCCCGTTAAGGATCAAGGTCAACCATGTATGCATATGCAATTCATCAACATCATATGCAAATTAAGATTATCCACCAACCTTAACTATTCAAGCATATCACAATAATTCAACACATTTGAATTATCCACCATTTGCATAACATCATATTTCAACAACAACAAGGAATACATATAACATTTACTATCACCACACATCACAAATAACACATAACATACACTTCAACGCATGTTATTCCCAACATTCCATCAAGACTTACACATACTAACTCAAGAATCAAGTATACATTGAAATAGCATTCGAATCAATCCAAAACGCATTTAATTATAATCGGATCAATTAATCACATACAAGAAATACTCCATAAAATGTAATCATATAAGATTTCATGTCAAATGATCCTAAAAATAACATTTTTGGTTCCGGGTCACGCTAAGTCCGGCCTATCGCGCTAAGTGCTACTTCCTAAACAAAGAACCCTAACTTAAAGAACACTTCGCGCTAAGCGTGCCTCTGATGGCGCTAAGCACAATCTGCGAAATAGATAATTTTCTGCTACGAACCAACTTCTTTTTCCCACGAATTTCTCACATAACTCATTCCAATCAGTCAAATAACATCATTCAAGGGTATCCTAACATGTTTTTAATCATGGGTCATCATTTCTAAGTTGAAAACATAATTTCTCTTCAAACACTAACATTCAAAGATTCCTAGAAATGGAAATCAAACAACCTAGCATGTTACTAATTACTACCCAACAACACACAATTAAATAATAACATGGATTCTCCCCCCTTACCTCTTGAAGATCTAGCCTCTTAGGGTTTCCTCTTCTGTTATCTTCTTTCTTTTTCACCAAATGACAACACTAACTATGTTTTTCCTGTAACCCTTTACTAACTAACACTTAACACCTCTTTATTACATCTATTCATAAAATTAGGTCCAATACCAAATAATCACATTTCTACTCACAAAACTCAATTATTTAAATAACACACATATTCAAATAATTCAAATTTTCATTTAACTCACCCAATTAAATTACTTATCACATAATATAATAAATAATAATAAATAATAATAATAATAATAATAAATAATTAACTATTAAAAATCGGGATGTTACAAACGGCGCTTCAAACCCACACTTCCACTGGCTTCGAAAATTACACAAGCAACTGCTATTAGTTCCCGTGCATTTGAACATCATCAGCACTGATGAAAACGATGACGAAGATGTTTTTTGGACGACAAAAACAAAGGAGACAATGTAAATTGAAAACAAACAATGAAAAATGAAGAAAAAGAAACAAAGAAGAAGAAGGGTGATATTTTATAACCTAATTTTATTGATTTTTTATTCACTTAAATAAAAAATACAATTTTCTAAAATAATATAAAATACAAATACAAATTAAAAAAATATATAAAATGGTATATAATGAGGTGACAGGTGACTGACCTCACATTTATGTGTTATATCATTAAAAAATGAGACAAATTGTCAGGGACTAAAAAAATTTCATTAAAAACAATATTGATGGACCTATTATCTGATTTTTTTTAAAGAAGAACTAAAATATTATTAAATTCGTTATAGGAAAACTAAAAATGCATTTAAGCCGATAACTATCAAACAAGTTTTGTCATACATACTTTTTAGAAACATATTCTTGTATGAAAAAATAGATCTTAATATTAATTTACAAAGTTATTTTTAAAATCTAAAAAATCTAACACAAACAAACAAGCTCATCTTTCTTTTAATAAGCAATTTAATGTCGTATGTTACTGTTATGTTATGAAAGAAAGACTTAATCATTTTATTTTTTTTTCTAGTAAAATATATATTTTCGACGGGGCGAAATGGCAAAAGTCAATTGTTGATATAATTGTTTTTATAATTAAGAATAAGTTATAATTTAAGAATAAAGGGGAAAGTGCTTATTGTTGATACAATTATTTTTATAAACCGTAATAAATTACAAATATTTTTATAAACGGAAAAAAGTCAACTGTTGATACAAATTTTTTTATAAACAAAAATAAGTAACAAATATTTTTATAAATGGACACACGAGTTCTATAACTTTGCCCCGCCCTGCAAAATCCTATAAACGGGAATATGTTAAAATATTTTTATATATGGATGCACGAGTTCTAAAATCTCTCACCGTCCTAAAAAATCATGAGTGCAGGGCATAGCGGACTTGTGGACATTGCACCTTTTATAGATGGGAAAAAATTAATCGTAAATATCATTATGTTTGCGTGAAGTGTACTACACCATATATTTGAATATTTTTCAACATGATTTTTATGTATATCTTGACAACTACTGCAACTTAATAAATTATATTGATATTTATATGAATCATCATTGAAAAAATAAATTCTCTTAGTTTGTATATATTTTTATATATATATTTTGACAATAATTATATAATATTTATTTATTTAATATTTATTTATTTAATATTTATATCGATTTTAATATTTATATCCTTTACTAGTTTCGCTATATAATAAGGTCCGAATATTTATACACCTTAAAAATAATATGAAGAATAAACTCTTATAATTGTGGGATTATAAGAAAAAGCATACATGTAATCCCAATAATCAAAAACCCCAAACATAGACAAATATACTTCACAGTTTTAATTCTTCACATTAGAAAAAAAAAAAAAAAGAGGTGAAATAAATCTTTGCAGAAGAAATCTATAAAAAAAAAATAGGTAAAGAGAAAAATGTAAATCTGATTTTTTTTTAGCTCCAAATTCTTGTTGAAAATTTCCTATTGTGATTTGATTGTTTGTTTTGCAATAGAAATAAAATTTAATTTAATTAGGATAGAAACTTTATTAGAATAGAAATAAAATAAAATATTCTATTACTTTTTTTATATAGATAATAGATTTAATCTAATGATTTGTTAGATAAGCTAAGATATCAATTTATCGTGTTATCTGTCTTTTAATCTTTGATTTCTTGTCCTAGAAGATAATATATGTAAACATCCCTTAAATATAACATCTTTTGAAAAACATCTCCTTCTATTATTTTTAGGGCTAGAATTTCTTAGTTATTAAAATGGGCGATTGTCACAATTAATCTAACTTTAAAATTATTAACTCTTAACACTATTAGAAAAGTTGGATTTTCCTGCGGATTTGAGTAAAACATCCGCAGGAGACACATTTTCTGCGGATTTTCCTGTGGTTTATAGTTCTCAGCTAATACCTTTGTGGGTAACAATTTTTACAGAAAAATTCACAGAAAAATTCGCAGGAAAAAGCCGCAGAAAAATCCGCAGAAAATTCCGCAGGAAATGTTTATCTCAATTTTTTTAAATCATTTTAAATTATATATTAAAATAACTATAATATAAAAATTTAAATTGCTTGAGCTTAAAATAAAACAAGTTCATAAAACTATTATAAATAACCCTAATATAAAAGTAAAATTTTAATTTAAAATGCTTTGAATTTAAATAAGACAAATTTATAAAACTACAATTTTACAATTTACTATAAAAGGCACTATTGTAACAAGTTCTTCCATAGTCACATTATTCAAAATAAAACTATCATTTGTCGTAACTTAAAAAATAGAACTATCCAAATTATAACAAATCAACAACAAAAATAGTACAAATCAGAATTCATTACTAAGGTCTTCTTCATCTGATTCTTCAACGCCATCTTCATTACGCAATAGGTCTTCTTCATCTGATTCTTCGACGCCATCTTCATTACGGAATAGGTTGAGGTTGAGTGACTTGAGTAGATATATAATCTTTCTCACAATTCTTCTTGAACTTTTTTTGGCGTAATAGTCCTTTAAATTATAATTTTCCTGAATAATATGTTAACGAAAAGAACACTAATAATAGTCATGTAAAATTATAATGATATTTTAAAATTATAATTAAAAGAATTATGTGCATTGATACAAACCAATATTTACTCTGAAGCACCAATCACTAAAACCAAAATTACTTAATACAGAATAGAACTCGCAAAGATGAAGAAATACCTTGACAAACTCATCATCAGGAACTTTAAGCTTCTTCTGTATTCGCACTCTAATTTCGGCCAAAGTCTTACATTCATGTATGACCAAGAAGAAGGGTCCCCAAAGTTTTGAGTTTGTTGTACATATAAAATGCAAAACCAAGTTACAAAAGGGTTCGCATACAATTAATGTATCGAAGTAGTCAAATACAAAGAATAGTATAAAGCAAAATGGATTGATTAAACTTACATACCATTTGGTTCTGAGTTGTGTCTTTAGTAAAATGATACACCTGGATTAGAAGATCAAGAGGACCAAAATTGCAAACAAAATATTTTATCATGCCAAAAACAAAGGCAAAACATAACACTAAGAATTGAATCCATGAAAATAGTTAGCATATTTCTACTCGTGGTTCACAAGCTTTATCAGTAACTAGAGGTGTACCTCAGCAATATCATCCGCAAATTGCTCTGATGTAAACTGAATCAAGTACTCAACATATGCAGCAATTTGATCCTTCAGAAAAGAAGTAACAATGTCACAAAAAACCAATGAAATGGAATTTGTGTTTGCTGCAAGTTTTATAATTTTTTAGTTTTTGATGCAGTGATTTCAAACAACAATTGTCTGAACACCGTGATGAAGTGCATAGCGGTAAGATTTTGGTTGTATTCTTTGAATTATAACGGGAACCCGGAATTCGAAAACAGAAATTAATAGAGAAATAGATCATGCAATGGAAATAAATTGATGCACAACTCTTGACTCATTGCTTTGTTTTGTTGTCTTTTTAAAGCTCGAGGCAGTGGAATTTCTCAGCAAACCACTCTCTGAGGACAAGCTCATAAATATATGGCAGCATGTGGTTCACAAGGTCTGCTAATTAACATTGGTGACATTTTGCATGTATTTATGCTTACCATACGATGAGAGAAATAATTCTTATGTGGTTTAAATCTAGCAGGCGTTCAATGCTGGTGCAAATGTCCTGTCTGAATCACTGAAACTTGTCAAGGAATCCGTAGTCTCCATCTTGCAGCTTCAAACAGACAATAAACAACATGACAGTAGAGCTTCGGTTGAGTTAGAAAACGTATCTCGGTTTTCTGACAACGACCACGAGCATTATCCAGCTCCTTCAACCCCACAATTGAAACAGGTGGAAAGATTAGTAGACGACGGGGATTGCTAGGAGCAGACTAATTGCTCCACGGAAAAATAAAGTGTAGAGCATGATGGAGAATCTAAATATGTTGAAACTAGCAGCCAAAACAGTGAGGCCAAAACAATTCAAATGAACAAAAAGCTAGCACCAAAGAGAAACAGGTGATATACATAATCGTCAAAATTTAAACGAGCACAAAAAAAGCTAAATATGACCGGTGGATTAAAGCTGTAAGGGCACCAAAACTCACTAGAGATTCGCTGTTGGTTGCTGTCGCAAATAACAATTTTCCAGAATAGGTCAGAATTTGCCAAGGCATCTGATGTTTTAATGATCACTAGATTACATTTTGTCTTCTCTCCTCCTTGGAGCACAAGTTATGATTTCATCAACTCTTAAGGATCATTTCAGCTGCCTCTGTTGCAGATAGCAATACAGCTTGCTTGACTTTGAATTCTTCACAAATCCCCCTTTCAGATATGTTTCCAACCTACCATAAGTACTCACAGGTCAAACAATATTAGCCAAAAAGACAAAGGGAGCATCATGAACTAAAACATTCCTTCTAAAGTGCATCTTGAAGCAGCCAACCCAAACGAAAAAAAGAAACAATAGTAGAATGATATATTTGCAATTCAAAATAATTTCCAGTTAAATAAAGCCACCCACTCAGTATTGTACTTACAGATCCAAAGATGACATCAATTCCAGAATTACATTCCTCATTAAGGTGCTCTGCACGGAGTTGAGATATCAACTCAGAACTGTCCAAATCAGCATTATCAACAATAGTTGTTGGGATATCCAAGAGGGCTCGGGAGAATGCCTCCATTGCGAGAGACTTTTTTCCAAGAGTTTTCCTAGCCAACGCATCCACTTCCTTTGCCATCACCATTTCAGGCCAGCCACCTCCAAGCAACACCCTGCTATCATTGACAGTCTGAGATAGCACACACAAGGCATCATGCAACAATCTCTCAGCTTCATCGAGAACGTGGTGGCTGCACAAAAACAGATGTCAGACTAAAAGTGCTACTAAAAATTAAAGCTTCCATTAGGGTTGTTATAACAGAATATTTCAAATGAACAAAACGCTAGTACCAAAGAGAAACAGTGAGGCCAAAACAGTGAGGAAAACTGAAGACGACCAATCCATCTTTCACTTGTAGCAGCAACCATCAAAAAGATCCAAGTCTGAAACTTGTTTGATTACTCGACAATGGAATACTAATTGCACATCAATGTATCACGCGTAGCATTACCAGTCATTGAGTTCACTCTGTCACCAAAACAAAACTACATTACTGTTGAAACATTATAGATATTTAGAGATCAAAATGCACGTCATATATACGTATAATATTACCCATCAACAATTGTGCAGAGGTATACGCGTTGATCTTCTCTCAGTGGCACATCAGTGAATTTGGCTCAGAGCAAGATAATAGACAAAGCATTGTTAACATGAGTAGAAATTTTCTTACATTGAATTCTTGAGAAAATATCTAAACCTTCACTCTTAGTGTGATAATATCTTTGATCTAAGTCCACTAGTTAAAAGGTTCTAATAAGGGAAAGAAAAAGTATAGAATAGAAACCACTATGAGAGATTAGAGTTATAGGGTCTATTGCATACGATAATTAAGTGATTGCTACTACATACCGGCGCCTGTAATATTTGATCCCTTAAAAGATGTATTTCCTGTTACAAGTGCACCTTCCAAGTTAGCATTGCTCAAATTTACCTGCAGAAAGTGGTAGTGCAGGTAAATTATGGCAATGAAAGTGAAAACCATGGCTCTGAAAGCCAAAGTTGATTTTAAGGGATATCACAGACCTACAAGCAAAACATTGAATTAGAACTTAAAATGATAATCCTACAGTTTCAAAAGTTCCAGATGGAAAGTCTCAAACTCAAACTACACCAAGTACAAGAAAAAGTACAATTTTGATAACCCCACATAAATATTGAGCATAATCTTTATTGGATTTTGTAGTTATCACATCATGACTCATCTCCGGCTGAAAGTAGAAAAGAAAAGTAATGGAGAACACATTATAGACTGCCTAACATACAAAAATATCATCAGAGATCCTAAGATAAACAGGTTTCCATGTTAATAAAAGTGATCTATTCAATAGAAGTTCTCCAACAGAATGTCAATATCAGAATCTAGTAAACCATGAACACATGCTGAACTCATTACTCTGTATGATGCAAGCAAATCAGGAAATAAATTGTAGTACAGCGACATTGTCACTGCTCTTATCCAGTTCTAGACAAATGATGATAGCTTTCAAGATGCACAAACACTGGAAAATATGATGCATATATAGATAGAGAGAGGGTAAGATAACTCGCAGTGTAAATTAACAGACATTTTGCATAACAACAATCAAATTCAGGAGCACACAACTGTAATTTCTTGCCGCCACTCATGCTCACACTGCCAACAGCTAGTGTCCAGTACAAAATTAGCTGGCCCCTGAATGGGAAAGAAACCAACAGCTAGTGAGACAGAGCATGCCTTTACTGATTTTTTCAGACCAACATTTTCAGGTCTTTCAAGTTCGTAGACTATAGAGCCATTTGTTAGTGTTTTAGGTTGGCATTAATTTTTGGTAAAACTAGGTTATGGCATGTCTTGATAAATGTCATGACATTCAGAGATTGAAGATAAATCCTACTTGACAAGGATGTTTGAAGTACAGCTCAGAACTGGAAGCTAAAAGTTGTGCTGGAAATTCTGCAGAAAATAGTCTGATGTCATAACAGATGTTATGACATTCAGTGTGACATTCTGTTCTGCAGAATCTGTTTTTCCTGAGACTTTTCAGGAAGTTTGTTGAGCTGCTATATTATGTTTTTCTGTTACTAGAATGCATGCTCACGTGGCTGCTAGGTTAATCTTAATTAAACCTAAATTGGTTGTTGAAAAGACCATGTTTTTAGGATTAAATTAAGTGAACCCTAGCTATCTTTATGGAAGCCCAAAACTGAAGTTTCAGGACTGCTTCTATAAAAGGAATTCAACCCTTATACTGTTGTTGCGCCTTTTTGTACTGTTAGGAGAGTTAACAGTTGTATTTTGTAATTCTAGTTTCTCTTGTGAGCCAAGCAATTATCAATTGATAAGTGCATTGGACTAGGATTTGTTTGTAAGGGTAGTTTATCACTCAAAGCTTTAAAGCACGAGTGTTTGTCTCTTGATTGAAGCTTTGAAGCAAGATCAAGATAGTTTATTGAAGTGTGTCTTCACAATTCAATTAATCAATAGGTTGATATCACTGCTGTGATTGAGGGGGAGTGAGTAGGAACTCAGATCTAAGTAGGACTTAGGTTGAAGTTGCATTGGGTAGGTTTTAAGTGAAGGAGATAAACTGGTTGGTTTATTCCTGAATTAATTCTACTGATAGTGAATTTCCTCCCTGGCTTGGTAGCCCCCAGATGTAGGTGTAGTTAGACACTGAACTGGGTAAACAACTTATTGTGTTCTTTACTGCTGTTTAAATTTATTGTGTAAATTGTTAACAGAGTGTCAGATAGTGTGTCATAACATTCTCTGTGACATCACGTATCTGCTGCCAGGAATTTCAATTGGCATCAGAGCAGGCACCCTGCCTGTTATTTCTGGGTCAGATCTAGGGATAATAGTTTCTGGCATAATGGATAAGGAAGGAGGATTTGGAGGTAGACCTCCTATACTGGATGGATCCAATTATGATTACTAGAAACCTCGTATGACTGTTTTCTTGAGGTCACTAGATATTAAAGCTTGGAGAGTTGCTGACAAAGGATGGAAACATCCCACCAAGCTTGAGAAAGATGGGACTACTGTCTTGAAACCTGAGGAAGAATGGAGCAAAGAGGAAGAGGAACTAGCTCTGGGGAACTCCAAAGCATTGAATGCCCTATTCAATGGCATTGAAAGAAATATCTTCAGACTAGTTCATCAATATGAGCTGGCCAAAGATGTTTGGGACATCCTCAAAACTTCTCATGAGAGGACATCCAAGGTGAAGATGTCAAGACTTCAGATGCTCACTACCAAATTTGAGAATTTGAAGATGAAAGAAGATGAGACTATTCATGAGTTTCACATGAATATTTTGGAGATTGCCAACACCCCAGGAGCACTTGGTGAAAAGATGTCAGAAGAGAGAAAAGCTGGTGAGAAAGATTCTCAGATCCTTGCCTAAAAGGTTTGCAATGAAAGTGACTGCAATAGAGGAGGTTCAGGACATCAGCACCTTGAAGGTTGAAGAACTCATTGGATCTCTTATGACTTTTGAGATGGGAATCAGTGAAACTGTTGACAAAAAGAACAAAAGCATATCACTTGTATCCAATACTGATGAAGGATGCAAGGTGGAAGATGAAGAGAAGATATCTGAAGCTATAACTATGCTTGGAAGACAGTTCAACAAGCTCATCAAGAGGATTGATCCACAATCAAGGTCAAATGTCAAGGACATTCCATCTGACATCAGCAGATCTTATGACTCCAGCAGAAGATCCAAGTCAGAGGAAAAAGGAAGTCAAGGCAGTAGAATCCAATGTCATGGTTGTGAAGGATATGGGCATATTAGAGCTGAATGTCCCACATTTCTAAAGAAACAAAAGAAAGGAATGGTTGTCACTTGGTCTGATGGTGATTTAGGAAGTGAATCTGAGGAAGAAGGAGCCAAACTTGTCACTGCCCTCTCTGGAGTGTACAATTCTGATATGGATTCTAGTGATGAGGAAGTGACATTTGAAGAGCTTGCTGAAACTTACAGGAAGCTGTGTATAAAAAATGGTGAAGTATGTCAGCAAAATGAGGAACAGAAAAAGCTGATTGAGAAGTTGGAAGCTGAGAATGTGAGGCTGGAGGTTGAGAAAAAGGAAAACACAGCCACTATAAATCACCTCAATAGTGATATTGTAATGTTGAACTCCAAACTTGATCAAATGTCTAAATCTGTCAAAATGTTGACATCTGGTACTGATAAGTTGGAAGAAATTCTTCAGCTTGGACAAAATGCAGGAAATAAGCATGGTCTAGGATATGTGGCTGAAAAGAAACCTGTTGGTGACATTAAGAAGAAGAGACATGAGAAAACAATGTCAAAACAGTTGTCACAACATAAAACAGGAAATGTGTCTGGCTCAGGGTATGTAGCTGCAAAGAGATTTGCTAATAACCAGAAGTGGAACAAACCTGGCAGGTCAATGGCAAAGAAGATGTCACACCACAAAATAGGAAATAGGTCTGCCTCAGGATATATGGAGGCTAAGAAATTTGTTAATAACAAAAGGAAGAACAGACCAAATGAACCAATGTCAAAACAGATGTCACAACATTGGGTTCAACATCAAAATCATAGAAACTTGAACAAAAAGTTTCAAAGATGGAGATGTCATTATTGTGGAAGGTTTGGTCACATAAAGTCCTTCTGCTATAGGCTACATGGATACCCTAATCAGACTCCCTATGTTAAGCCTAAGAACATCAAGGTACCCTACACTCAAACGTGGAAGAAGAGGACTGCATGCAGCTCTGGTAGCTCACACTTCTCTTAGAGTGTCTACCAAAGAAGATTGGTACTTTGACAGTGGGTGTTCTAAGCATATGACTGGAGACAGAAATCTTCTTAAAGATGTTAAACCTCATTCTGTCAGTTCTGTTACTTTTGGAGATGGAGCTAAAGGGGAAATCAAAGGTATTGGAAACTCAAACTGGTCTAGAGTTCCAAACCTAAATGGAGTGTTGCTGGTAAAAGGTTTGACTACAAATCTCATTAGCATAAGTCAGCTATGTGATATGGGATTCACAGTCAACTTCACTAAGTCTGAATGTCGTGTAATCAATGATGAACAAGTAGTGATTATGAGAGGAGTCAGATCAAAGGACAATTGCTACATATGGGAATCTGAGAACACCACTCTGTCCTCTGTGTGTTCTACAGACAAAGATAAAGAGGAAGTAAAGTTGTGGCCGCAAGAATCTGGTCATCCACATCTCAGAGGAATGAAAAGGATCAGTTCCATAGAGGGAGTCAAAAGGATACCAAGACTTCACATGGATAAAGGGAGAATCTGTGGTAAGTATAAGGCTGGACAGGAAATCAGAATGTCACACTCATTGTCTAGACAACTGACCACTCCTAAAGTACTGAAGCAAAGTACTAGGATCTAGCATGAAAGGTTAACCAAGCATCTTACTGTCAAAGGATACAGGAGGGGAGTCTTGGATGAAACCCTCTTTGTCAAAGGTGGAAAGATCATGGTGCTTCAAATTTATGTTAATAACATAGTTTGTGGAGGAATACCTGACACAAGTGTGAGACACTTTGACAACCAAATGCAAACTGAATATGGGATGAGCCTCATTGGAGAGTTGATTCATTTTCTTGGACTGCAAGTCTCACAGATGGAAGACTCAACACTCCTTCCACTGAGCAAGTATGCAAGGAATTGTGTCAAGAAGCTTGGAGTGAAGAATGACAGCCACACTAAGACTCTTATCCCTCCACATTTGAAGTTGTCCAAGAAAACAAGTGGAGAAAGTGTTGATCAAAGCTTGTGTAAAAGCCGTTTTGATGGATTTTTCTTCTTGAGAAACAATCTTATTTCTTGGAACAGCAAGAAGCAAAACTGTGTGGCTTTATACAATGATGAAGTTGAATACATAGCAGCTGGGAGAAATTGCTTTAAGATGATCTGGATGAAGCAGATGCTGACTAAGTACAATGTCATACAGGATTTCATGACATTTTCCTGTGACATGTGTACTAAAGTTCTTGAGGCTAGTCAGTTTAAAACTTTAAGGGGCAAATTGGGTATTTATCAATATGAAGAGTTGTAGCAATTAACCGTGCTTGCAACAAGGGATAGAAGGGACCTGTTACTTCAATTATTTATAAGTGGGTTATTTAAATATTTTCACATTATTTTTAAAAGGTCCAAGAATAGGAAGAGACTCCCACATATAATAGTTTCCTCATTTGAAAGTAGTATCACTCTTTCTTCATCCAAAAGAAACCCTGAAATCCTTTGCCATTTTCGCTCTCTTTCTCTCAAAAATCATCAGCAAAATATGTCTTCATCATCCTCATCATCTCAACAATCAGGATCTTCATCTTCATCCATGGCTGAAGTTAGGGCAAATGCTGAAGCCATGCAAACAGAAGCACTAAGGGTTACTCCATTGCATGTATTGGCTACTGACCCAGAAAGAGTCAAGAAATTGCGTACAAGGAATGCAAGAAGGGCTCAAGCATCTCCTACTGGTAAGACTTCTGCACCATCCTCTTCAGTTCCTCCAGAAATAACGAACAGAGAGGGGTCTAGGTCTGTTCATATAGCCATTGCTAGATTAGTAACCAGGATCCTAAATGAAGTGTTCTCAGACAATGATCTCATTGCAAATGTCAATCCAGGCATTGCAAAGAGGAGGATGAAAAGGAAGGGAAAACAGGCTGCCTCATAGAGCCCTGCTAAAGAAAAGGGTTTTGAAGAAGTGTGCAAGGGTGAGAAGCATTCCAAGATTGGACCTCTACTAAGAGATGTAGAGTAAAAACTGTTGGTGGTGACTCTAGACCAAAGAGAACACCAATTGTGAAAAAGAGGAAAGAACCTGAATCCTCAGAGTCAGATCAAGACTCTAATTTTGATGCTAAGGAGAATGTCACAAACATTCATCCCAGAAAGAAGCAAACTCTTGGAAAACTGCTCAAGGTGCCTGAAGTGGCCATTGATAACATCTCTTTCCATCATCCTGAGAATGCTGGAAGATGGAAGTATGTTTGCTTAAAGAGGGTGGCTCTGGAAAGAGAGTTGAACAAAAGTGCTCTTGAATGCAAGAAAATTATGGACTTGATTAAAGAGGCTGGTCTCATGAAAACAGTTGTGAATTTCTCAAACTGTTATGAAGTTTTGGTAAAAGAGTTCATAGTCAATCTGTCAAGTGGTTGTGGGTATAGGAGCTCTGCTGACTACCAGACTGTATATGTGAGGGGGAGGAAAGTCAGGTTTTCTCCAAATGTGATCAACAGATTCCTAGGTAGATCTAATAATGCTCAGCCAGAGCTGGAGGAAACTGACAACAAGATCTGTCAAACCATCACTGCCAAACAAGTAAGGCAATGGCCTCTGAAGGGAAAACTCTCAGCAAGTAAGTTGAGTGTCAAATTTTCCATCCTGCATAAGATTGGTGCTGCTAACTGGGTCCCAACCAATCACAAATCCACCATCTCTAATGGACTGGGAAGATTCATATATGCAGTAGGCACTCAGGCTACATTTGACTATGGATCCTATATTTTTGAGCAGACCCTCAAGCATGCTGAAAGCTATGCTATCAAAGGACCCATAGCCTTTCCCTCCCTCCTGTGTGGAATTATAGTTGATCAGTATCCAGACATTCTTGGTGACAGAGATTTAATTTGCAAAAGGGCTTCTCCTCTAGGATTTCATTACAAACTCTTCCAAGGAAAACATGTTCCAGATATTGTCATGACATCTGCTGAGACATCAACTGCCAAAGAAAATTTTCAGAAGGCAAATGTCATTGATGTGCTAAAAGAAACTTGCAAGGAGCTTGAAGCAAGAAAGCAAAGTCTGGAAGACCTGATCTCTACACTTGAAAAGGAGCAAGACATAGAGGTTCAGGAAGAAGGGCTTGTTGGTGATGATCATGCTGCTAATATGGATGAAGATGCTGAGGCTGCTCAAGCAACTGCTGATGAAGAAGGTTCTGAAAATGTTTCCTTCCACAGTGCTTCTTCTGGAGAGAAAAGCACTTAAGCTGTACTCTTGTGCCCTGTTGCTTCTGTTTGATTGTTCTGTCAATTGTTTCTTGTTTCTTGTCCTGTATTTTTCCCAATTTAGTTTGGATGATTGTATGCTTCTGTTGACAGCATTGTACACTTAACAATTGTTGGTACCTTCTTTAATTATATGCTTGAATGCTTGGGGTACTTGTATTATTTCCTTTGGCCCTTTGTGGCTAAAAAGGGGGAGAAGAACTATTGTGTGACAGTGGCTGGGAATTTTGGGAAACTGTATGGAAATTTAAATTCGTTTGTGGGCAATTGTGGGAATTGTGGGATTTCTGTATGGGTAGAATTTATCTTATCTCTAGGTTCTAGTTTCTTTAAGCTTAGAACTAGTTTGTCTTCTGCTGCATAGGTAATTTGATAACTTAAGTAGTTTTAGCCAAAAATGTGCCAAAGGGGGAGTTTGTTAGTGTTTTAGGTTGGCATTAATTTTTGGTAAAACTAGGTTATGGCATGTCTTGATAAATGTCATGACATTCAGAGATTGAAGATAAATCCTACTTGACAAGGATGTTTGAAGTACAGCTCAGAACTGGAAGCTAAAAGTTGTGCTGGAAATTCTGCAGAAAATAGTCTGATGTCATAACAGATGTTATGACATTCAGTGTGTCATTCTGTTCTTCAGAATCTGTTTTTCCTGAGACTTTTCAGGAAGTTTGTTGAGCTGCTATATTATGTTTTTCTGTTACTAGAATGCATGCTCACGTGGCTGCTAGGTTAATCTTAATTAAACCTAAATTGGTTGTTGAAAAGACCATGTTTTTAGGATTAAATTAAGTGAACCCTAGCTATCTTTATGGAAGCCCAAAACTGAAGTTTCAGGACTGCTTCTATAAAAGGAATTCAACCCTTATACTGTTGTTGCGCCTTTTTGTACTGTTAGGAGAGTTAACAGTTGTATTTTGTAATTCTAGTTTCTCTTGTGAGCCAAGCAATTATCAATTGATAAGTGCATTGGACTAGGATTTGTTTGTAAGGGTAGTTTATCACTCAAAGCTTTAAAGCACGAGTGTTTGTCTCTTGATTGAAGCTTTGAAGCAAGATCAAGATAGTTTATTGAAGTGTGTCTTCACAATTCAATTAATCAATAGGTTGATATCACTGCTGTGATTGAGGGGGAGTGAGTAGGAACTCAGATCTAAGTAGGACTTAGGTTGAAGTTGCATTGGCTAGGTTTTAAGTGAAGGAGATAAACTGGTTGGTTTATTCCTGAATTAATTCTACTGATAGTGAATTTCCTCCCTGGCTTGGTAGCCCCCAGATGTAGGTGTAGTTAGACACTGAACTGGGTAAACAACTTATTGTGTTCTTTACTGCTGTTTAAATTTATTGTGTAAATTGTTAACAGAGTGTCAGATAGTGTGTCATAACATTCTCTGTGACATCACGTATCTGCTGCCAGGAATTTCACCATTCATGCCACTTGCAACAACATGAACACAGAGTTTTACATAGTTTAGGGCCTAAAGCTTAATGCTAAATTAAGTGATCAAGACTATTAAATTTCAGGTGAGATGAGTACCTGAATTGTGAACAATTCAAAAAGTTGCAGCATCATGGAAAACCAAACGAAGCACGCCTGCAGCCTTTCCCTTTGACAATACTTTCCTCAACTCTTGTTTGATTCGAAGATATTCTTCTGTATCTGGTCTTCATTAGGGGAAAAAGCAAAGCAATATAGAAATTAGTACATCAAACAAACATTGAACTAAACTCCTTCTCAGTCCCTCTATCCTCTAATTTAGCAATATTTATCTGTCTCTAAGTTAAATGGTAACCAAGTACTAATTTACAGAATATGAATGGGTGCTTACGGTGGCACGACGTTGGTTGGGAGAGAACCGGAGATGTGAACGAGTGGAAGAAGACATGGCAACATGGCTATGCTGCATATTAGCTCTCTCTTGCTGCTACTCTCAACTTCTGCATCATAATAATGTCTAAATTATAAGCACAAGAACAAATAAACTTGTACAAGGCCAGCTTACTCACCGGAAGAAGCACGGTGGTTGGGGCCTGTCAGAGCGAAACGTAACCGTTGAGAAAGACGGTGGTTGTAATTTGGCAGGATATGGCGCGGTAGAGATTATGCACTGCACAACAATACGGTTACTCACACTTGAATGCATTATTTCTATTTTATTTTTTATTTTTTTAAGGATATTCGCCGCCAATACCTTTTCTAACTCTACTTGCACACTCAATAATTAATCTTATTGGAAAATTCAAAGGGCTTGTTTTAGGGACCAAACTAAGCATTCAACTATTTAGAATATTACTGAATTTTGACTAAGATTTAGCCAAATTCCTTCTATTAATTGAATCATCGTCTGTATACACAACTCCAATAGGTTCCTTAAGAACGGTCGAAGTTTCCTATTCACAAAATAAGATACTTCAGCAATAAATAAAAAATTATTAAAGATTCAACACAGAACTAAATAAAATTCTTCCTACAAATCTATTTAAAACCATTACATGTGGAAGAAGATTCAAGTGGCTAGAGTCTGCTGCACTGAAAGGCTGAAACAAAATACAAAAGAACAAAATTCAAAAACTCAAAAACTCAAAGATCTCTCCAACTAGTTTAGAAATACATGTAATATATTTTTCTTCAAGGCATTTCATCAAACAGTATAACAGCAATACACTTCACACAAAAAGGAATCAAGATTTTGAACTTTACGAGTAAAACTGGTTGATTAGGGAAAAATAATACTCAACCTTTGAGGAGATGAAGCTCGCGGTGGTCCATTTCAAACAACTCCATTTCAACACTGGTTGAACAGAAATGGATGAGCTCGACGCAGAGAAGGAAGAGAAAAGAGAAGACGACCTAAACACTGGTTGAACAGAAATGGATGAGCTCGTTGCTCTGAAGATGATTGTTGACACACCCCCTTAAGCCTTTCTGTCGCGCGTCGTCATCCTTATCTCCTTCAACATAGTCGGTCACTTGATTTTTCTTTTGTTTTCCATTTGATTTCAAGGAAGAAGAGTGGGATACAAAAAATGGAGATTGAGCAGCTAAAACCTAGGGTTCGTGTTTGAGAGACTGAGAGATTCAGAGCAGGGAGTTTTTAGTTTTTTTTTACTTATCATTTGACAACTGAGAGAGAAAGGTTTATAGATTTACTTTTATTTTTTTTAATTTAATAGTTATTTTATTTTGTTTATTTATTAATATATAATATGATATAAAGTTCCTATTTTGTTTATTTTGATTCAATTTAAAGTCCCTATTTTGAAAAAAATTATGAATCATTGATCATATGCAGCGTTGAGAAAGATGAAATAAGTAGCGGTGATGATGTCGAGATTGACAGGACGAAACCGGAGAAACAACATTCGATGAGGTCAGATTTATGTGAAGAGCTTGAGAAAAGAACGGAGGGGGAAGAATAAGGTTCACCTTGTTGAGTGTAGTAATCGAAGATTCTTCGCCGCCGCTACTGCAAGAACAAAGGATGCGGCTCTAAACTCTGTTTAGTCTAACCATTGGTGCGAATTTTTCCTTTTTTTGTTTTTGACAAAATTTTCTTGAGTAATATAGTTTGGATTAGTTGGGCCTTGTGAACTTAGACTAGGTGGTGATATGGTTTACTAGTAGCACCGTTGTTTTGTTAGGCGTGATTTGATTTTCAAATAAATTGAGAGCTTAATTATTATATAAGTTTTAAAAAAAATTATAGGTTTTAAGTGAATTAAAGTCTGATATTAATTTCTCATCTTCATTTATCTCATACCTTTATGTATGCATTTGTTTCATTCATCTCACCTTCATTCGTCTTATTTGTATCATTGTCATCTTCTTAGTAAAAAATTTCAAAACTTATATAAAAAAATTCTTACCTTTCATTTTATTATAATATTTTTTTATTTTATTGTATACCATAATTTTTTTTCAATTTATAATACTTTCTTACTTTGCATTCTTTTTATCTTATTAAAATTAAAATAAAAAATTAATTAAAAAAATCATAAAAATAATTAATAAAATAGAAAAATAAGGATTAAAAATTAAAATTTTAATAAAAAATACCATCAAAATAAAGATTAATTGTCATGCACTATGATATGGGACGAGGGAGGCCGAAGAAATCGGCGCCTCCGCCGCCGGTGAATGCAAGCACGACACCAAAGCACACCACGCCGTTACAAGAGGAGTATGATGCAGCAGCAATACTGAAGGAACTTGAGGATGCGGAGAAGGCTGAAGAGGTTGAAAAGGCTCCGGTTACCCCTTTGAAGGTGGCTTCTCGAGAGGAAGGTAACCCTAGCCTTAAATTTGGGGAAGAATCGAGGAAGCTCTGGGTTGATATTCTAAATGACAACAGGAATCCTAGGAAAGGGATGTCGTTGAGGTTCATAGCTCCGATAATTATGAATAGGGAATTAGAAGTGATTCTCGAGGAACAAGATGTCATGGCAGAGATGAAGTTCTGGCAATCTGCGCTAATCATGTATGTAATAGGTGCAAATCTGAGTATGCACACAGTGAAACAATACATGATGAAGAACTGGAATTTCGTGACTCTTCCAGATATGTATTACCATGAGGATGGGTATTTCATCCTGAGATTCTCATCTTTCAGGGATAGGGATGAAGTGCTTATGAAAGGGCCTTACATTATTAGGAACATACCTATGTTGCTACAGGAATGGAAACCAGATTTCAATTTGAAAACAGATATGCTTAGAACGCTTCCAATATGGATCAAATTGCCTCACCTTCCTCTCTATATGTGGGGAGAAACAAGCTTAGCAAAAATTGGGAGTGTGTTAGGGAGTCCTGTTTTAACTGATGAATGTACTGCCAATAGACTCAGAGTATCATATGCTAGGATATTGGTTGAGGTGGATATAACAAAGGAGTTGCCCAAGGAAATAGTTATTCGTGATAATGAGGGGAACAAGATGACTCAAGTTATGGAATATGAATGGAAACCAGAGTACTGCATCAAATGTCAACGTCTTGGACATCAATGTGGAGAGCTTAAGCAAAAAGAAAGAGTCTGGCAACCTAAGGGGAAGAAGCTCCCTGTAGAGAAGGTTCTGAAGCCTGATAGCCTGGTGAAACTTGTGGAAGACAACTCCAATATAGCAATTCAGAATCAAGGAGGAAGTGTCACCCCTAGAGATAGGCATAACAATAATGAAGGTCAACACGAAGACTGGAAATTGGCAACAAAAATTGGTAAAGATATAGGGAAGAGTCCAATGCCTGCTAAAGTGCAGTGTGTCAATTTATTTCATGCTCTAACTGTTTCGAAGGACAATGGAGCACTGCACGATCCTGGACCATGATAGTGTCTTGGAATGTTAGGGGGCTCAATAAAGTGGGTATATACAAGGAGATTAGCTCCCATCTCCGACAGTTTAATGCTGACATTATTATCCTCTTGGAAACTAGGGTGAAAAGAGATAAGGCTGCAGCCATTAGAAATAACTTGCAACTGCGAGGAAACTATATTGATAACTATCATCACCATGAGAATGGGCGCATTTGGGTTATTTGGAATGATAATACCATACAAGTGAAGGAGATTAGTAGCTCTAACCAACTGATTCACTGTGAGATCACTTACTTACAGGGTAATTTCCAGTTCTGGCTAACTGCTTTCTATGCTCACAATAAACTGGAGCAGCGAAAGCAACTTTGGCTTGACATTGAGAAGCTTCAACAACAGGGGCCTTGGTGTATGTTGGGTGACTTTAACAACGTTTTACAATCAAAAGACAGAATTGGTGGGGCAATGGTGACTGAAGCTGAATTCACTAATTTGGCCAGTATGATGGCTCGTGCTGGCTTGTTTGAAATGGAGTCCAAGGGAGATTATTACTCTTGGTTTAATAAGCATAGTGTGGATCCTATTTATTCTAGAAGAGATAGGGTTATTGGTAATGTTGATTGGTTTAATAAAGATATGAATCTGAATATGTTGTCCTTTCACATATCAGATCATGCTCTACTGTTTATCACTGGGCAGCAGAAGAAAGCTCCGGTTGGGTTCAGATTTCGGTTTATAAACTGTGTTACTGAGCAGGACCGGTATAATGAGACAGTGCTCCAGAGCTGGAATAGACCAGATAGTGGTAATTCATTGGGTGTCTTGTGGAGAAAGCTCAAAAGGTTGCAACCTGAGCTGAAGAGATTGAGTACCCCCTTACTCATGCTAGGCAATTCCTTACTCAGGCTCGAAACCATTTGGCTAAAGCCCAACATGATCTCCTACTTGATAGAATGAACCCCCAGAAGATTGATGATGTGAGGAATTATACAGAGAAAGTTGTAAGTTGGAATGCCTTGGAGGAAGATATCCTGAAACAAAGGTCTAAAATTGATTGGCTAAAGCTGGGAGATGGAAATTCTTCCTTTTTCCATGCCTCTATCAAAGCCAAGAATAAGAGTAAATCCATGAATTATCTTCTCACTGTTGATGGTAATACTATCTCAGACCAGGGTGAGATTGTAACACCCCAAATCTACCCAAGGTTTTATATACAAAAAATCAGAGTAATTTAAAATTTCATAAATTAAATACGGAGGCGTCACATCATCAAACCAAATCACTTTAAATAGTTTGTTTTAAAGTATAAATCTCGGATACATAGCATTGTCGGAAATTATAAATTGATTCTAAAACATCAAAACATCTTCTTTAATAAACTTCCTTATCAAATCATGTTTTCATAAAGTATGATTCTATTTACAAAAGGAAGAACAACAAAAGAACAACAACAAGACAACATAAATATTCCCCCCCCGAGTGCTACGTATCAGAGCGACACCGACTCGACTAACAGCAGCTATAAACTCCGTCTTCATAACCTGCACGTTACCAATATAAAGGTAACGGCGAAACAAGTAAAGGGTGAGATAATCCAAAACATATAATTAAAGGCATGATAAAATATACATATATATATATATATATATATAGTTTCGGAATTACAAAGGGAATAGATTGATAAGTGCATTCCAACACATATCCAAAACCCACTTACTCTTATCGTTATTCTAAAGTGTATAATCTACACTTAATCGCCTTAGCCTCTTCGGCACAAATCATTATAACAACACATAAACCTCCGTCACCACGAAATCGTCACAAACTAACACATCACTAATTAACATGACAATCATGACCAACAACATCACACAATAACACCAAACAATGTTAATAACATAAGCAATATAAACAAAATCATCGCAAATTGGCTAAAGCCCATCGTCGCTTTTGGCATAAAGCCCATCATCACATCCTATTTGCATTAAGCATTTCCTCAAGTTAAATCATCGCAAAGCTCATCATTTATATTCATCGCAATTCAACATCGTCAATCAATTAAAAACTCAACGCCAAACAACCCAAACATAAACATAACCGACTCCATGAGACACGACTATGTTATGCATGTGGTACTCGTCGCTTTGTCCATAATTAGGAACACTTGGCATAAAAGCCTCGTCGCTTGACATCAAGGCCCCGTCGCTTGGCATAAAAGCCCATCGTCGCCAATGCAATGTATGTGACTCGACAATAAACAACACAAGACAAAAACATCATCGTCGCTTATCAAAATTGGCATAAAGCCCACATCGCCATAATTTATCCAAATTAAGATAAATATATCGTCGCATTATATATTTGCATTATGCAAAACGTCACATATAATTCATCATCATCACAAATCATGCATTCACAAATCGGAAGCATTTATTAACAACATCAATATAATCATGTACAAAGACATATACCACCGCATCGCATATCAACAAGTATTCACTAACTAATACGTCGTCGCATACATTATGTTTAATCACCCCACCTCATTATCGATTTGTTCACTAAATTCTAAATACGGAAAAATAGTCAAACACCTATCATCATCGCAAAAGCCATCCCTAATAATCGGAACTACTCCTAATCGTCAACATCGCAATCGGATTGTCCATACGTGTCTTAAATCTACTAAAACGTAATCCGATTCAATTTAACCGTAATTTGGCCTATTTCGGGTCCTCTCGTAAAAACTCACAATTTCTAAAAACTAACCTCACCACTACGCTCTACACGTCGAACTTAGCTAGCACGTCAATTTTCGTTGAATTCGGAGCAACTTGCACTGTCGTCGAATTTACCGAAATTAGAAAATCAGAACACAATCGGGTTCCAAAGGAAGTGCGAAAAATCAGAATTTTGGAGGCTACATATGCATCAACACGGGTCCCCGTGTGCATCAACACGACCCGTGTTGAAAAGCCACCAGAACATGCAAAAATCACCAAGTCAGTGAATCAACACGGGCGCCCGTGTGGATCAACACGACCCGTGTTGATTGGTCTGCATCAACTCTTCCTCATTCAAGGGATCAACACGGGCACCCGTGTGAATCAACACTGTCCGTGTTGATAGATCTGTGTGAAAACTCCATTTTTGACATCCCTAACTTCACTTCTACCATTCCCATTGATTCTAATCATCATCAACCTCACAATCCCTACACCTAATTCAACTTTTCTAATCTATTTCAATCAAACAATCAAACACACAACTCATAAATCAACCTATCAAATTTACCCCCAAATCCAAAATATATCTAGCAAAACCTACCAATATCAGATGGAGAATCAAACCCCTTACCTCCAGTTTGGATGATCCATGATGATTCTACAAAGCTCAATCCACAAGCTTGCTCATGTTCTTCCTCTTCTTCCTCTCTTGCTCCTCTTCTTCTTCTTCCCCAAAACCCTCTTTTTCTCTTAAGCTTCCAAGTTTCTATTTTTGGTTTTGTGTTCACAAAATGGAAAGAAAGAAGGAAAATGGTTTTATAAGGTTGATTCTACTAGCTTCCTCTCTTGCTCTTGCCTTCCTTCTTCCCCAAACCCTCTCTTTTCTCTCAAACTCTAAGTTTGGTTTTTGTGAGGAAAAATGGAAAGAAAAGGAAGGAAAATGGCTTTTATAAGTTGTTTCCTATTAGTAAGGTTAAGGGTGTAAAACCCAATTCTAACAAAATGCTTCCCACACCCCTATCTAATTATATCATCACTTCAATTAATTCGAATAATTCTGGGGAATTACATATCGGATCCGAATAATATTTTACCGAACCGAACAAAACGTCGCCAAATATATTATCAGATATAATGATTAATATAAATATTCTCATCGCAAAATAAATATCGATCGGTAATTCGAAAATATTAATATAATATAATATTAATTAAAACAGAGCGTTACAACTCTCCCCCACTTATAAACTTTTCGTCCTCGAAATATTGACCAAAACGAACAAAATGGGACATGCCTACGCATTCGTCCACTCAATCCTCGCGTCAAGTAAACAACATACAAAATACACCAAAAACAAGGAAATATCCCTAACTACATCGTCCCATCAAGAACAACCATGCCGAGATGCAAAGCCCATACAATGCACTCAACAACCAACTAACACCCAACAACCAAACAAGTCGCAGACACACCGGTTCACTCGAGAACCAAACAAACGAGATCGCTACTATCCTAACGTCTCAACCATGGAATTAGTCATACACTCGAACCGACACCTCGGAAACGAGTCACCAAATATAGGAACATAAAGTCCTATAACATAACACCGACACCATCGCTAAATCAAAAACAACAAAATGGTTATACAAACCAAAACAGAAACAATCAAAATAGGATAGAACCACGCGTGTTACACAAACATGAAAAGATGTCTCCATTCACACATAAGCACGAACTCAAGAATTACACTTGCAGTTACCGCTCTCATTCCAGTCAATCACAAGGTCACATCATCCTTGTAGATCACCAACGCACAACCCTTGAACAATAACAAGTTACCCACACATAACTGAACTGCGATACACCACTCATCCTAGGGCGTATACTGTCGACTTGCGACTATAACTCACTAGCCCAAATCCAACAATCCCGCATACTCGCTAAAACTCAATGCTCGATATCCAAACCATGTTGCGTCACTTTTATGCATAAGATGCCAACTGTAAAACAACTTGGTTAATCCTCAGCTTCACAATCACCCAAAATGGATACGTTCAAAGCGTACACCCATCAAGACACCTCACAACATCAGCTTCATCAACTCGAAGAATCACTCTTTCATTCTCGATTGATCAACGTCCATTGGTCCTCTAAATACATGACATAGTTTGACCTCTTCAAATATTGTCCAAATATTCACTCGTGAAACTTCGACGCATACACTTGACTTCAACGAAGTCTCCCCTTATAACTATTCAATTCCCAAAATTTGTATCAAGTAAGCACCATCCTCGCACCGTCGCAACGATCAATACACAGGTTTCTTATTCGAAACACCTTCATAACTCTCAATCCTTCAAAGTGGTAACTTAGTGTAATACGGTGAACTGACTTTGAGATTTTTGTATCGCAAATGTGTGGATAGGAAAAGACCTTCGTTAGATTCTGAGTAAGGGAGAAGGTTATGAAAAGGGAAGGTATTAGCACCCCTTTCCATCCGTAGTTATCTACGGGCTCTTAGTTGCTCTTAGCTCACTTTAAAAATTTGTTTTCTGTGTGTTTGACAAAAATGATTTGAAAAGGCATTTCGCTTTGACTTTGTAATGATTCATGTAGGAATGTATACAAAGTGTTCGGAAATGTTTCGTTTTGGAAAGAGTTTGAACTTTGACAAAAAGTGTGTGGTGTGAAAAGTATTTTGATAGAGCAAGCAACTAAAAGTCTTATTACCTACTCAGAATGGTCGTTTTCGTGTTGTTTTACTTTCCTCTAGAATAGTGCTATCCATACCATTAGTTGGTAGGCAACCCTATTCGTTGCATGTAGAAGGGACATTCGAAGAGACATCGGATGGTCATAGAAGGCAACTTGTAGGAAGTATCCTAGCACATTCGAAGGGACTATCATCATTTTTCGTAGGCGACAATCGAGGGTCAAGATCATGTATTCGTAGGCGACATCGTGGGTCTATGATATTTGTATCGAAGGGACTATGATGATTTGTTTTGAAGGCAACGGTGCTAGGATACCTCTACGTTCGAGGGACTTGACCATTTGTATTCGTAAAGGCAACGAGAGAGAATTACCCTAAGGGGTGCATGTGTGAAAAGAGTGTGTTGATTCAGATATTTTATCTTGAAATTAGAAGTGATCTACGTTCGTTTTTATCTTGCCATACACGCCTAATTACTTGCAGTTTATAGGGTGCAAAAAGTAAATTGCAGAAATGTAAAGTGCGGAAAGATAAAGTCCTACGCTATTACATGGCTTTGGGGCAGTTACATAATAATAAGAGTGCGGAAAGTAAAAGTCCTAATTAAACTATTACATCCCATAGGCAATTACATAATTGAAAAAGAAAAGCAGGAAAAATCGTCCGAAACGTTACACCCTGTGAACAGATACATAATCAGAAAACAAGAGAAATTTGCATAAGAGGAAAAATGTTAGCAAAAAGAAATATTTTTGAATGAGGAAAAAGATTTTATGTTAGTAATGAAAATAAGATGATAAGATATTTTTTTGGTAATTTTCGGAATCGATTTCGATATTTAAAAAAAACAATTAAAAGTTATTTTAATGATTAATTAGCAATTAAATAAAATATGCATGCAAAAATATTAATTTTAACATTAAAAATTAAATAAACATTTTCTGATAATAATGCAAAAAAGAAAATATTTTTTGTGATTTTTTAAATGCATGATAAAATTAATTAAAGATAAATTAAATTAGATGAAAAATATTAAGAAAAAGAAAAATAGAAAAATAAGTTAGTTTGTAAAGCTGAAAAAAAGAATGGTCTTGCCAGGATTCGAACTGGAGACCATCATGAGAAAACACAAGCCCCCTTGCCATCTGAGCCAAGCATGCTTGGTGTTTTTTAATTGGAAACATGTGATTATATGTGGAAACGTGTCCTGGATCTGATTTTCAACGCACAGTCAGCCGCGTGGGACCCAGGATGCATAGATGGACGAATCGGAACGCACGGAATTGCCACACCAGTCATGCCGGAGTCAACACACGTCAATGACGTCGGAGCCCTAGCTCCAGTCGTCTTCTCCGATCAAGCAAATCTTCAAACCTGCGAAATAGCAAAAATAAATGGCAAAGGAATACCCTACCCCCCTAAATCGACCCTTGCGAATCCAATGGTGGCATTAGTTTTCCCTGAAAGTGCCTGTACAAGCCAGTTCGAAGCTTTCCAGTTTTTGAACCCTAACAATGGCAACACGAATTCTGGACGTGCAAGCTTACATGTAATGATTCAGATGCATTCTAATGGATGTCCTGAGTTCAAATATGCAAGCAAAAACAGTTAGCAACGCATGAATTGTAAAAATCGAAATTCAACAAAATACCAAATCGGAGCTAGGTGTATATCGAGTTCTGGGCAGTCTTGGCTTCGAGTAAGGACTGGTATTGACTGCTGGGATATCAAGGAACACGATTGGATGCTCAAAACTCCCTAAAATTGGCTGGAAATTGAAATTGCCAACTTTGAAGAATTTTTTTGAAAATAAGGATTGCTTGCAAGGGCTAGGGTTTCGTCCTCTTGTACTGTGGATGTGTTGTGTATTTATAGAGTGAAGAATTGGAGCAAAAAGAAAGAAAAAAGATATGCCATTCAATGCAAAATAATTTTCCTTTCAAATAAAATCAAATCTTTTGAAAATTTGATTTTCCCTTCCATGTAAGAGCTAGCACGAAATTGGCAAGTTGTGTGGGCTATCTTGGACTTCAAGTTTGATAAAAATCCAACCAAATTGAAATTATACCTTGTTTTCATATTTTATTTAATTTAAATTTGAATTAAATGGTTTTAAATTCAAAAATAAATCAAAAAAATAAAAGGAGGTCATGGCAAGGCATCAAGATATCATGTATAATATTATGATCAAGTTTGGATCATAAAATTATAGGCCCATTTGGAAAAAATTGGATTTTGACAAATATCTCTCTTTGTGCAATTGTCCAAAAATGCCCAACTTGTGCAAGGTGTATTTTTCTCAATTTTCCATATTTTTGGGTGTTATTGGACTTTTTAGAAATATCTAGATGTCCTCTAAACAACCTCTTTGGTTTCATCTCAATTGGAGTTTCCATGCTCAATAAAACTTCAATACAAAAAGTTGACTTTTTGTTGACTTTGAAAAGGACCTGTAATGTTTTGATCCATATCTTCAAAATGAAGCATTTTTTGACCATGCTTGTGAGACATGAAGTTGTAGAGAATTGAATTTCCTTCAAAATGAGAGGTGGTGGAAAAAAGTTTGAGAAAGTATGAAGAAGTTATGCTCAGTCAAAGTTCAGTTGACTTTTCTCTAGGAAACCCGAATTTGGAAAGTTTGAGTTTTGAGCAAATCTTGAGTTTTCTTGATGAATCATGATCAACCCTTGATCAAATGATGAATGTGACTTCAAAATGAGGATGTTGACCAAAAATCATGAAGTTTGACTGTATGTTGACCACAATTGACTTTTTGTCCAATACAACTGATTTTCAACCATGTGAGCAATTGTCTGAGGAAACTTGACTTGTAAGGCTTGAAACTTGTCATGGAGAATCTTTGAAGTATATGAGGAGGTATGATGACCACTGGAGATGTTGGAAGTCCATCTGGATCTGAGAATTGCCAAACCCTAGTTTGGGTTGATTGTCTAGGAGAGGGTTTGTCTGATCTACCCTTGAGGAATCCTTGAGTATGGATATGTGAAATGTCTTGAGGAATAGGAGGGAAAATTTTGGGGTATGACAGCTGACCCTGTTCAATTTTCTTGTATCGGAAGGGTTAGATTGGCATACGCGCCTTTCGTGACCTGGAGGTAGAAGATGATTGAACACTCGAGTACACCTGAAAATTTGCACTCGCTGTTGACTGATGATGCGGGAATGGGCTTACAGATGCCATTTGGAGAAGCTTGGAGACTTCACTGGGGAATGAGTCATACGTTAGACTCAAGAATGTCGTCTGAAGAAAAACGTCGGAGATGGGCTTAAGATGCCATCCGGAGAGACCGATGCTGGGGAGTGAGCCGTACGCTAGGCTCAGTAGGTATTCCTGAGAGTAGAAAGGAGCACGGAGATGGGCTTAAGATGCCATCCGGAGAGAGTCGTACATTAGAATTTGCACTCGTCTTTGAATGAAGTTATTGGTGTGTATTGGTTTTTTAACCAAATATGCAGCATTCTGAAAGCGGAGAGATGTCGACAAATAGTCGGAGATGGGCTTAAGATGCCATCCAGGGCAATTGAGTCGTACGCCAGACTCTGTAGTTGCTGTTGATAATAAGAGAGAGTCAGAATAAATCTTCGTCTTGATTACTCTGAGAGGATAATAGTCGACAGAATGTGGATAGCTTCCCTGTTGTGCTTCGGGTATTGATCCAATGCCTGTTATCGGAGGATAACTTGTGTGATCGTCCGGATAGGGTTTCCCGTCTGGCTTTGGGTATTAATCCTGGATCTGTTGTCGGAGGACAACTGGGATGGTCGTTCGGATAAGGTTTCCCGTTTGGCTTCGGGTATTAATCCCGGACCTTTCTGTTTCAGAAGTGATTTTCACCTGTTTTGGGGAAAACAAAAGAAACTTTGATATAATATGGTTAGTCTTATGCAGATTATGATGCATGACAATGTGTATGAATGATGTATGCACAAATTATGGCTTCTATGAAAAAATGTATGAATGATATATGTCGTGGTATTTCAAAACATATCCATCTTGAAGAAGATGCGAATGCTCCGCTTGGGGACTCTTGGCTTCTATTTGGGGATGAAACGGATGGAAACCTCTAGAAGAAAGATAACCTTGATTCCTCCTATGCACCAAGTCTTGAGCCTAGATATTGTTGAGGATGGTAGAGATCGAGAGGTACGCTGCCGAGTGTCTTGCGCGTAGACCCTGCTGGGGAAAATCTTTGAAGGCGCTCTGTTGGGGATCTTGTGCGTAGACCCTACTGAGGAGTAATTAGTCGTTGCTGGGAGACAGGGCTGGGAGGAACGAAGGATGTAGGTTTCCTCCGATGCACTATCTGACCAAGTTTCGAGTCTGGATATTGCTACTGTCGGGGGATGATGATTGTTGAGAGGCATTCTGCTGGGGACAAATACCTCTGTTGTTGATGAATCGTTACTGCTTGGAGATTGATGTAACACAGTTCAGTTAGATTGGAATCACTGCCCGGGGACTGACGTGATGAAGCTTGGAATGTCTGGACTAGTGGAGGAAAATGTGTACCCCAATGGGGGAGGTTTGTAGTGAGCGACATTTCTGTGGGGGTCGTACTTTGCAAGGGAACGTATTGGTGACTTTAGTCGTCATCTCAATTCCGAGAGCCTGTAGTAATTACTTTCGTATGTTCACTTTTCGCATGTTTGTAAATAGATTTTTATTGTCATATGCATATAATCATTCAAAGCAAACGTTGGACTTTATGCAAACAACAATAGTGAAAATTGTAAATAGAAAGAACTTGCATTAATTTGAAAGGCGGTGTATGGCCAAGTACACAAGAAAAGTAAAAGCTATGCGGAAACAATCTCGTTAAGTTCCAACTATGCTAGTACTCATATATTTCGACTATCTCATCTCCTTGCTGTCAGTAGAAAGTGAGTCGATTGATTTTCGCCATTTGAATCTTGAATGCTGATAGTAGTAGTCTGTAGGTAAGTGATCTGGATGAGACATAGTCGTATGCTTAAATCCCCTAACTTTTGCCTAGACCGCCCTTTCGGGTTTTCAGTCTACCGGGATACCCTTTTTTGCCCAAGCCGCCTTTTCAGGTTTTCGACTTGCCGGGTGTACATGTTTTGTATATATCCTTAACTTTTGCCCGAACCCTTTTGGTTCGCCAGGATGCCCTTATTTTTGCCTAGGTCATTCGACCTAGCGGGTCTCGTTTATGCGTAGTATTTTTTAACTATGTCTGCGTTCACAGGGTGTGGGAAGTCTTCACCATTCATGGTGCTAAGTATCATAGCTCCGCCAGAAAATTCTGTTTTGACTACAAACAGTCCCTCATAGGTGGGAGTCCATTTGCCCCTGGGATCACCTTGGGGAAGAATGATGCGCATGACTACTAGATCACCGACTTGGTAGACTCGATGCTTGACCTTCTTGTTAAATGCTCTGATCATTCGTTTATGATAGATCTGTCCATGGCAGATGGACGCGAGTCGTTTCTCGTCAATCAAATTGATCTGATCAAGGCGAGTATGGATCCAATCGTCTTCACCTAACTCTGCGTCCTGGAGGACTCTGGTTGAGGGTATCTGAACCTCGATTGGTAGGACTGCTTCCATACCGTATACAAGAGAGAAGAGGGTTGCTGTAACACCCCTTCTAATTACCCGCGTTTGATAAATAATAATCAGAGCTTTTATTCACAAATCAAGAGGCGTCACAATTTTAATATTTCAAATCAATAAACAGAGTTGTCATGCTTTCACTGAAGAATAAATCATTAAATAAATCAGACTTAAAGTTATGTTTAACAGCGAATATGAAACATAACAAATCCCGAATACATCATTCATAGTTATTCAAGGATAATAAATCAAAACATAATTCAAAAACCATTAAGGATATCCATTAAGGATTTCAAAACAAACGTTTTCCCAGTGTTACATCTACCAGAGCACGATACTGACACGCGGATTAACTAACTGACTCAACTCTAGAGCTATCCTCACCAATTCCAAGCTGCTAATCACTTCGGATCTGAAATCATTAAAGTAAGGGTGAGATCTCTATCCAATATAAAATGAATTATACGTTTTTAAATACAACATAATAATTCGATGTGTTAGTCCATTATCAAAACACATTCATAGATCAATTCACAGAAGCATTGTACACAATTCATTATGCAATTAAACAATCAATGGAAATTGCAACACTGGAAACCATCCTAGCATGTTACAACCCCATATGCAATGCAGACTCATCACACTTGGAAACAGCGGAAATTCATGATTCGCCCAGAACACTGAGTCAAGAATCTAATCCATGATTCGCCCAGAACACTGAGTCAAGAATCCAGCCTCACTTCCTCAAATCCTGGTAAGTCTATTGGCTCTGCAAGTTCACGTCCGCACAATGGGAATGAACCAATAACAATGCTTATGCATGCACCATAATAGCATGCAACATCAATTCAACGGAATATGATCACAACATAATTCCACATAAATGCCAATACCAATCTATCACATGATAACAACATAATCATGAATTAAATTATCACAAAGCATGAATATGCCAAACGCTTACTCTTCAATCAGTAAGACTATCACCAGTATATACAATAACAACATCACATGATATCAATACAATCATGAATAAACCACAAGGAAAAACATCACATGAACGTCAATCTCCATTCAACTTGTCAAACAATCTAAATCAATTCACAAATTATGATCTCAACATAATTAACTTAATGCCAATCACCAATGTATCTCATTCAATCATAATGAATAATCAACTCAACATTGTGAGCATTAGTTCTCATCCGATAACTCAGACCATTCCTAATAATTTCCCATTATCCTTAACTATCCACACTTTTTCAAAAATCGGAAGCTCGACTATTTTTAAAATAATTTTAGCAAAATAATATTTTTCTCTTTTTAAAAGATAGTATTTTTAATTTAAGAAATAATGCCGAAAACGGCACTCAAATCTGAGTTACGGTTTAGAAAATATGAATTTTTGAAGTTTTAAGTATTTTGAAAAATTACACAGTAGAACCCGGTTCCTACATATACAGGAACCGGTTCCTGCGAAGTCTAAAAAACACGCTTCCTGGAATTTGTATGGGAACCCGGTTCCTACCCCACTGGGAACCGGTTCCTACGTACAAAATTGCCCAGTTTTTGAAAAATTACACTGGGAACCCGGTTCCTCACCACAGGGAACCGGTTCCTACGACCTGCAGAATCATTTTCTGCTATTTTGACAGCATTTATGCATTTCAAACCATTCCCAATCATTCCTATACGAATTATACTTTCAGGAACACCAAAACACAATCACTATACATCATTACTACATCATATATCATGGTTTTTACCTTCCTAATGATTGTTCGACACATTAACGGTCTTAAATTCTATCTTCCGACACAAAATAGGGTTTAATCCCGTAAACCTATAATCACCTAATTCGAATTTCCTAACGTACCCAATCACCCGGTTGATTCCCAAAACCCATAAGGCATTAAAACCGAATGAAATCACCCCTTACCTCGCGATGATCTTCGATTTCCTCAGCGTTGGTTCTTTTCCTCTTTCTCTTCTCTTCTCCAATCTCACGTATAATGATTTTTCCCAAATAACCTTATTTTTCTTCTTTTCCTTTTTATCCTCCTTTTTATATTCCTTTTATTATTTGCCAAATAATAATATTAACTTAGTTATTATTTAGTAGAACCTTTTACTCCACTCACCTCCAATTCAACCTCACACCCCCCGGTCTTCCTTTTAATTCCATAATTAATTAATCCATTTAATCCAAAATATTATTAATTAAACCTTTTATTAAATTCCTAATTATTTAACACTTGAATTAATTTGGGGTGTCACAACTCTCCCCTACTAAAAGAGTTTTCGTCCTCGAAAACATACCTTAGACAAAAAGTTCGGGATACGAGTCCTTCATCTGACTCTCCAGCTCCCAAGTTACATTTCCTTCAGTTGGTCCTCCCCAAGCCACTCTCACCAGTGCTATCTCTTTACCACGCAGTTGCTTCACTTTCCGATCCTCAATTCTCGCAGGTACCGCTTCAACAGTCAAATTATCCCGTACCTGTACATCATCTACTTGAATCTCATGAGACGGATCCGTAATGTACCTCCTTAACTGAGATACATGGAAAACATCATGCAAATTCTCAAGCGACGGCGGTAAAGAAATCTGATAAGCAACTTTCCCAACTCTCTTGGTAATTTGAAACGGACCAATAAAACGCGGAGTCAACTTCCTTGACTTCAAAGCTCGACCAATACCAGTCATCCGTGTAACTCGCATGAACACATGATCTCCTTCACTAAACTCAAGATCTTTCCTCCTCTTATCATGATAACTTTTATGACGACTCTGAGAAGCCTTCATCCTCTCCTGAATCATCTTGATCTTGTCTGAAGTTTGTTGAACAATCTCCGATCCAATCACAACACTTTCTCCAGATTCGTACCAACACAACGGCGTCCGACACGTTCTACCATACAATGCCTCAAACGGAGCCATACCAATGCTCGAGTGAAAGTTATTGTTGTAGGTAAAATCTATCAACAGTAAGTAGCTATCCCAAGCTCCACCCTTCTCTAACACACAAGCCCTCAACAAATCTTCTAACGACTGAATCGTCCTTTCCGTCTGACCATCTGTCTGTGGATGATATGCGGAACTCAATCGTAACTTAGTACCCAGAGCTTCCTGCAATCCTGTCCAGAACTTAGACGTAAACCTCGGATCTCTATTTGACACAATGCTGGGCAACATACCATGCAAACTCACAATCTTCTCAACATACAATTCTGCCAACCTCTCCATCGGATAATCTATTCTTATCGGAATAAAGTGAGCAGACTTTGTCAATCGGTCGACAATAACCCAAATAGAATCACAGTTCTTCGTTGTCCTCGGCAATCCAGACACGAAATCCATAGAGATGCCATCCCACTTCCACTCTGGAACAAACAACGGTTCCAACAATCCTGACGGTTTCTGATGTTCAATCTTTGATTTCTAACAAACCAAACATGCATACACAAACTCTGTAATTTCCTTTTTCATTCCCGTCCACCAAAATAATTTCTTCAAATCATGGTACATCTTAGTAGCACCAGGATGAATACTCAATCCACTACGATGTCCTTCTTCCAAAATACTTTTCTAATCTCAGCAACATCCGGAACACACACTCTATCACCAAATCTCATAACGTCATTCTCGTCAATTCGGAACTCACCTCCTTGACCTTGGTTAATCAATGTCAACTTGTCAACCAAGCCAACATCAGATTTCTGTCCATTTCAAATCTCTTCCAAAATACCACTAGTCAGCTTCAACATACCCAACTTCACACTATTCGGAGTAGTTTCACATACTAAACTTAAGTCTCTGAATTGTTCCACTAAATCCAATTCACGAACCATTAACATCGACATATGCAAGAACTTCCTGCTTAACGCATTTGCCACAACATTTGCCTTACCAGGATGGTAATTCAAACCGAAATCATAATCTTTGAGAAACTCTAACCACCTTCTCTGCCTCATATTCAACTCTTTCTGGTCAAAAAGATACTTCAAGCTCTTATGATCACTGAACACCTCAAACCGTGAACCATACAGATAATGCCTCCATAATTTCAAAACAAACACGACAACTGCCAACTCTAAATCATGAGTCGGGTAATTCCTTTCATTAATCTTCAACTGTCTTGAAGCATAAGCCACAACTTGCCTATCTTGCATCAAAACACCACCCAAATCCATCAAGGACGCATCACAATACACCACGAAAGATTCTGCCGGATTCGGCAAAATTAGAATCGGAGCAATAGTCAACCTCCTCTTCAACTCTTGGAATCCTTTCTCACAATCTGCATCCCAAACAAACGCTTTGACCTTTTCTCGTCAACTTAGTCAACGGTAAAGCTAACTTCGAAAATCCCTCAATGAATTTCCTGTAGTAACCTGCAAGACCAAGAAAACTACGAATCTCTGAAGCATTCTTCGGCGCTTCCCACTGAGATACAGCTTCTACTTTCGTAGGATCAACAACAATACCATTCTTGGAAATCACATGACCAAGGAAACTCACTTCGCTTAACCAAAACTCGCATTTAGACAACTTCGCATAAAGTTTCTTCTCCTTCAACTATTCCAATACAATCCTAAGATGCCCTACATGCTTCTCATCATTCTTTGAATAGATCAAAATGTCGTCAATAAATACCACCACAAACTTGGTCAAGATACGGATGAAATATCCTGTTCATATACTCCATAAAAACACCAGGTGCATTAGTAACCCCAAATGGCATAACAGAATGTTCATAATGCCCATACCTCGTTCTAAATGCAGTCTTCTGAATATCTCTCGCCTTAACACGGGTCTGATGATATCCAGACCTCAGATCAATCTTACTAAATACACAAGTTCCAACCAACTGATCCATCAAATCATCAATCCTCGGCAATGGATACTGATTCTTGATTGCCACTTGTTCAACTGCCTGCAATCAATACACAGTCTCATTGTACCTTCCTTCTTCTTAACCAACAACACCGGCGCGCCCCATGGCGAAACACTAGGCCGAATAAACTTCTTCTCTAATAACTCTTCCAACTGTTTCTTCAACTCTGATAACTCAGATCCTGACATGCGATAAGGCGCCATCGACACCGGACTAGTTCCAGGAATCAAATTTATAGTAAACTCCACTTCCCTCTCAGGTGGTAGCTCACTAACATCCTCCGGAAATACTTCTGGAAATCCCTCCACCACTGGCAATCCAACTTACTCGAAACAATCTCAAAACAATTCTTCACTACCGGTAATTCACCACTCTTAGATTTTCCCTTCACTTCGTCGAAGAATACAACATAAACACCACAGCATCATTAACAACTACGCAACTCTAACCATCCATCTCAATTCATTATCCTTATTAGAGCCTTCGTCGACTCATATGGTTCACAAGCTTCTACCAAAATTCATTCATATTCATCACTTTATGTCCCAATTAGATAGCAAGACAATTATATACCATCCAATACGATTCCGTCTACTATCAACAAGAGATTAAGGGTGATCAAGTCCTCAATTTGTCAATAGACATCCGATAATCATACTGGAGCATAAACCATCATTACTAGCATTTCCAATCCTTAGAATCGTACTCGCCTTTTTGCACTTCCAACTATGACTCACGATCCAAATGATTCCAACAACTCTAACCACTTTTGCACTATCTTCTCAAGCAATACCTCGTACCATCGACTTACAATCGCAACATATCCGGGAAGCATCTCTTCTCCCCCACTTAGTTCACACTACTCCTGCAATAATTAATCCGAAAAGTAACAAGTACCGACAGTGTTGTACACACTTGTCGCGTACAAAGGGATAATGACATTAAGACACTGGTCACAACGACCGACTATGCTCTGATACCACTATTGTAACACCCCTTCTAATTACCCGCGTTTTATAAATAATAATCAGAGTTTTTAATCACAAATCAAGAGGCGTCATAATTTTAATATTTCAAATCAATCAACACAGTTGTCATGCTTTCACTGAAGAATAAATCATTAAATAAATCAGACTTAAAGTTATGTTTAACAGCGGAAATGAAACATAACAAATCCCGAATACATCATTCATAGTTATTCCAGGATAATAAATAAAAACATAATTCAAAAACCGTTAAGGATATCCATTAAGGATTTCAAAACAAACGTTTTCCCAGTGTTACATCTGCCAGAGCACAACACTGACACGCGGATTAACTAACTGACTCAACTCTAGAGCTATCCTCACTAATTCTAAGCAGCTAATCACTTCGGATCTGAAATCATTAAAGTAAGGGTGAGATCTCTATCCAATATAAAATGCATTATACATTTTTAAATACAACAGAATAATTCGATGTGTTAGTCCATTATCAAAACACATTCATAGATCAATTCACAGAAGCATTGTACACAATTCATTATGCAATTAAACAATCAATGGAAATTGCAACACTGGAAACCATCCTAGCATGTTACAACCCCATATGCAATGCAGACTCATCACACTTGGAAACAGCGGAAATTCATGATTCGCCCAGAACACTGAGTCAAGAATCTAATCCATGATTCGCCCAGAACACTGAGTCAAGAATCCAGCCTCACTTCCTCAAATCCTGGTAAGTCTATTGGCTCTGCAAGTTCACGTCCGCACAATGGGAATGAACCAATAACAATGCTTATGCATGCACCATAATAGCATGCAACATCAATTCAACGGAATATGATCACAACATAATTCCACATAAATGCCAATACCAATCTATCACATGATAACAACATAATCATGAATTAAATTATCACAAAGCATGAATATGCCAAACGCTTACTCTTCAATCAGTAAGACTATCACCAGTATATACAATAACAACATCACATGATATCAATACAATCATGAATAAACCACAAGGAAAAACATCACATGAACGTCAATCTCCATTCAACTTGTCAAACAATCTAAATCAATTCACAAATTATGATCTCAACATAATTAACTTAATGCCAATCACCAATGTATCTCATTCAATCATAATGAATAATCAACTCAACATTGTGAGCATTAGTTCTCATCCGATAACTCAGACCATTCCTAATAATTTCCCATTATCCTTAACTATCCACACTTTTTCAAAAATCGGAAGCTCGACTATTTTTAAAATAATTTTAGCAAAATAATATTTTTCTCTTTTTAAAAGATAGTATTTTTAATTTAAGAAATAATGCCGAAAACGAACTCAAATCGAGTTACGGTTTAGAAAATATGAATTTTTGAAGTTTTAAGTATTTTGAAAATTACACAAAGAGAACCTTGTTCCTACATATACAGAACGGTTCTCAAGTCTAAAACACGCTTCCGGAATTTGTATGGAACCCGTTCCTACCCCATCGGGAACCGGTTCCTACGCATAAAATTGCCCGCTTTTGAAAAATTACATGAACCCGGTTCCTCCCACAGGAACCGGTTCCTACGACTTAATCATTTTCGCTATTTTGACAAAGATTTATGCATTTCAAACCATTCCCAATCATTCCTATACTAATTATACTTTCAGGAACACCAAAACACAATCACTATACATCATTACTACATCATATATCATGGTTTCTACCTTCCTAATGATTGTTCGACACATTAACGGTCTTAAATTCTATCTTCCGACACAAAATAGGGTTTAATCCCGTAAACCTATAATCACCTAATTCGAATTTCCTAACGTACCCAATCACCCGGTTGATTCCCAAAACCCATAAGTCATTAAAACCGAATGAAATTACCTTACTCGCGATGATCTTCGATTTCTCGGCGTTGGTTCTTTTCCTCTTCTCTCTCTCCAATCTCACGTATAATGATTTTTCCCAAATAACCTTATTTTTCTTCTTTTCCTTTTTACATTCCTTTTATTATTTGCCAAATAATAATAATAACTTAGTTATTATTTAGTAGAACCTTTTACTCCACTCACCTCCAATTCAACCTCACACCCCCGGGTCTTCCTTTTAATTCCATAATTAATTAATCCATTTAATCCAAAATATTATTAATTAAACCTTTAATTAAATTAATAATTAAATTCCTAATTATTTAACACTTGAATTAATTTGGGTGTCATGCTTGCTTGATGTTCAGATCAGAGTATAACCATGAAGAGCAAATGGCAACATCTCATGCAAATCCTTGTAAGTCATCACATCTTCTCAGATAATCTTCTTAATATTCTTGTTGGCGGCTTCCATTGCGCCATTCATCTTAGGCCGATAAGGAGAAGAATTGTGATGCTTGATCTTGAACTGCGTGCAGAGTTCGGTGATCATCTTGTAGTTGAGATTAGAACCATTATCTGTGATAATCCTTTCGGGAGTGCCATACCGACAGATAAGATTATACTTGATGAATCGAGCCATGACATTCTTGGTAACAGATGCGAACGAGGCTGCTTCTACCCATTTGGTGAAATAGTCAATTGCCACAAGGATGAAACGATGTCCGTTGGAAGCTGTGGGCTTGATTTCTCCAATCATGTCAATGCCCCACATTGCGAAAGGCCAAGGAGCGGTTATAACATTCAATGGTGCTGGAGGTACGTGCACTTTGTCTACATAAATCTGGCATTTGTGACAAGATCGAGCATAGCGGTGACAATCAGCTTCCATGGTGGACCAATAGTAACCTGTTCTTAGAATCTTCTTAGCCATGGTATGTCAACTAGAGTGGGTACCAAGTGCTCCCTCGTGTAACTCTTCCATGATACGTGCTGCAGTTTTCTGGTCCACACAGCGGAGTAAGCACAAGTCGTGCTTGCACTTGTATAGGATGTCGTTGCTGAGGAAGATTTTGGATGCAAATCTTGTCAATAACTTCTTATCGCTGACAGATGCCCCTGCGGGATATTCCTGAGTCTCAAGATACCTCTTCACATCGTAGTACCAAGGTTTCTCTTCTGTGTCAAGCTCACAACAGTATGCCGGTTCGTCAAACTTTTCAATGGTGATCTGGGGAGCCTCGTTGTCCCATCTAACCTTGAACATAGATGACATAGTAGCTAACGCGTTTGCCAATTGATTCTCTTCTCGTGGAATATGATTGAAAGTAATCTCTTCGAAGTAGGGGATTAAACTCAGAACGTGCTTTCGATATGGAATGAGATTCGATGCCGATCCCACTCGCCTTAACTCGATCGATCACTAAAGTCGAGTCTCCGTACACTTGCAAGAACTTGATTCTTAAGTCAATAGCAGCTTTAATACCCATGATGCACGCTTCGTATTCGACCATGTTGTTGGTACAGTTGAAACATAATCTGGCGGTGAAGGGTGTATGTCCGCCTGCAGGGGATGTAATGATGGCGCCAATGCCATTGCCAAGTGCGTTTGAGGTTCCATCAAAGACCATGGTCCATCGGGATCCTTGTTCAGGTCCTTCGTCTGGTCCTGGTTCTTCATAATCGAACTAACAAAACATCTTCGTCTCGAAATTGAACCGCATGGACTGATAGTCATCTACGGCTTGATGAGCCAAATGATCGGCTACTACACTTCCTTTGATTGCTTTCTGAGAAGTGTACTGGATGTCATATTCGGTCAAGATCATCTGCCATCTTGCTATTCTTCCGGAGAGAGCCGGTTTCTCAAATATGTATTTTATCGGATCCATCTTAGAGATCAACAAGGTAGTGTGAGTCAACATATACTGTCTTAGTTGGTGAGCAGCCCAAGCCAAAGCGCTGCAAGTTTTCTCGAGTTGTGAGTATCTTGTTTCATAGTCGGTAAACTTTTTGCTAAGGTAGTATATTGCATACTCTTTTCGACCAGACTCGTCATGTTGACCCAACACACACCCCATTGAGTGCTCTAACACTGTCAAGTACATGTTAAGAGGTCTTTCTTCAGCAAGGGGCATCAAGATAGGAGGATTCTGTAGGTACTCCATGATTTTGTCAAAGCGACTGAAATCGCTGCTCCATTCCACTACCGATCTTTCTTCAAGAGCTTGAAGATTGGCTCACAAGTAGCAGTTAGATGTGCAATGAATCTGGCAATGTAGTTCAAACGTCCCAAGAAACCTTTGACTTCCTTCTCAAGGGAGTCGGCATTTCTTGAATGGCTTTAACCTTGGTGGGGTCAACTTCAATACCTTTACCACTGACAACAAACCCTAGGAGCTTATCGGATCTGACTCCAAAGGTGCACTTGTTAGGATTAAGTCTCAGTCTATACTTCTTCAATCTATCAAATAGTTTCCGCAAATGATCAAGATGCTCTTCCTTAGTTTGTGATCGAACTATCATGTCGTCGACGTAGACCTCTATCTCGTGATGAATCATGTCATGAAATAATGCCACCATGGCACGCTGATAAGTGGCGCCTGCGTTTTTCAGTCCGAACGGCATGACCTTGTAGCAGAAAGTTCCCCACTGTGTAACAAAGGTAGTCTTCTCCATGTCTTCTGGAGCCATTTTGATCTGATTGTAACCAGAGAAACCATCCATGAAGGAGAAAACTTTGTGTTGAGCAGTGTTTTCAACTAGAACATCAATATGAGGTAGCGGGAAATCATCTTTCGGACTCGCTTTGTTCAGATCTCTGTAATCCACACACATTCGTACCTTGCCATCCTTCTTGGATACAGGTACTACGTTAGCAACCCACTGTGGATAAGAAGTAACAGCTAAGAAACCGGCATTGAACTACTTCATAACCTCGGCTTTGATTTTCTCTGACATCTCAGGACGCATACGACAGACCTTCTACTTTACCGGGGGGAAACCCTCCTTTGTTGGTAACCGGTGTACCACAATATCAACGTCAAGACCTGGCATGTCTTTATATGACCAAGCAAACACCTCGATGTAGTCTCGTAGCATCTGAATCAATCTTTATTTAACACTGTTCTCAAGACCCGCTCCTATCTTAATCTCTTTCCTGTCTTCATCTGTACCCAAATTCACAACCTCAACTGACTCTTCATGTGGTTGTATAACTCGGTCATCTTGCTGTAGCAGTCTGACAAGTTCTCCCGGCACTTCACAATCTTCCTCACCTTCGTCTTCGGCTTGGTAGATCGGATTATCGAAGTCATATTTAGCAATAGCATAACTGTTATCAACGAGATTCGAGTGATTCGCAGTTGTATCACGTGTGTGTAAGAAACACATAGCTTTTGAAGGTGATAAAGCAAAGAAAGAAAACAACAATTAAATGCAAAAGTCCAACGATTTTATTGAATGAAAATATGCAAATGATGATAATAACCTCACAATGAGCCATGATGCCCTGCAAGGCACTAGGCTTTAGAGTTTATTGTTCAAAACATAGAAAACGAAAAGCGTAAAACAAAAACAAGAGCAATTACTCCTGTCTAAAGGAGATTGGTATGACGCTTCGCCTTCCAATTGCCGAGTCTGTTGTTAGGAGTTGGGAAGATCCACTTGTCGATGTCGTCGTTGTCATCTTCAGAGCATGGATTCCATTCTCGTTAATGCAGAAGGAAGTGGCCGCACGTCATGTATCATCTTCGACCTTGATGGTGAAGCCTAAACCAGCCTTGTCGATTTGAAAGGAAGATCGTGAGCTGACCCCAAATAGTACTACCTCCTTCTTCAACCGCAGCTGAGCATCCTTCAATGAGGCCATCCTAGGCGAAACTTGTGTAACTTCAGAGGACGGAGAGTCAACAGCTTGACTGTGGGATTGTTTCAAAGCTTGACAGGAGTCTCAAGAATTCACCTTCCATCTCGAGATATCGAATGACGCAGATGACCGACCATGTATTCCTCTTCACCACATACGAACAACCTTCCCTTCACGGGTACTTTAGCTTCGATGCAAGGTAGAGGTACCGCCCCATATATCCAAGGGCGTCCAAGTAGGAAAGAGTAAGCTGGACGGATGTCCATGACAAAGAAAGTGGAATCAAAAGTCTGGGAACCGACTTTAACATGCAGAATAAGCTCTCCAAGTACTATCCGCTTAGAACCATCAAAAGCTCTCACAATTATGTCACTGGGCTTCAGAACCAATCCCTCAATAACAAGTCGATCAAAAGCAGTCTTCGGTAGGATATTCAGAGCAGAACCAGTATCTACCAAAACATGGGACAATGTAATGCCCTTGCATTCCACAGAGACGTGCAAGGCTTTGTTGTGTTTCTTTCCATAGAGTCGATCAAGATCGAGAAGCCTAGGCCGTTGTTGGAAGCCAGGCTATCAATATAGACTTCAAATTGGTCAGTAGTAGTGTCTTGCGGTACGTGAGCATTCTTCAGAAACTTCACCAAGGCTTTAGCATGAGCCTCAGAGCATAAAAGTAGAGCAAGCATGGAGATCTTGGACGGAGTTTGTCCCAACTGTTCCACAACGTTGTAGTCACTCTTCTTAATGATCTTCAGAATTTCCTCCATTTCTTGTTTAGAGGTATCTTCAGCAACTTCCTTTGGCACTTCTGGTTGAGCAGGATGAGCATCGGCTCTTTCCTCTAGCCGGAACTGGTTGAATAGCTGGAATGCGAGCTGGAGTCGCAGTGTCCTTTGGAGGAGAGATCTCTGGAGAGAACACTCTTCCGATTCTGGTCACCTTACTTGATCCGGTGATGTTGTCAATGTCAGGAATGGTAGCTTCAACTGTAAGATCCTCAATGGTCAGAGGGTCTTGCTTGACGCCATGATAGTAAACCTCAGCTCCATAATTCCAAGGGATAGCTTTGTCAGAGGAGTATGGAACTGGTCTGGGAGAAGTAATGATGAGAGGTGCCACCCTAGGCACAGGATCAGCAGAGGAAATCCTTATTGTGTTAACATCAGCATAGTCTTCTGGGAAATCGTCACCCCATCCGGTTGCCTTAACATCTTCAATAGGAATCTTGTAGCTTTCAGGAACAGTGTATTTCACCATGTAATCAAACTTTCCACTTGGCTGCCCCAAGGTATCCCACACATTCGGTACAGTTTCATTCACATCTTCGATCTTCGGTTTCTTAGACATGTCTTCACGTATTCTCCATGTGGTTTCGGGAATAGTATCTCACGGTTATCCATCATGCACTGGACACGTCTTCTCAACCAAGCACAACCGTCAGGCGCAGATGGGCACCAACGACAATTCTCTGGGCATCCTGGATTGACACCGACTTGCAGCAAGTTCTTCTTAACAATCATCAGAGGAATGGTCAAGTCATCTATATTAAAAACATAAGCGTTCTTGTCAATAGCATTGGAACTTTTGTCATGGTTAGGCATAGGCGCGTTGATCACGTTCAGAGTCTCAACAGGAGGATCAAACTCAATCTGCTTAGCTTCAATCATATCTTGGATCTTGTTCTTCAGAGCCCAACAGTTGTCAGTGTCGTGCCCTGGGCTGTTGTAGTGGTAAGCACACTTAGCATTAGGATTGTATCTTGGAGAAGAAGTGTTGACATTCTGAGGAGGATCCCTCAAGGTAATCATACCTGCTTTCAACATGTGTTGCAAGGCTTGCGACAATGGCATGTTGATCTTTGTAAACTGTCTTCGTGGCGCATTCTAGTTACGTGCGCTGTCTCGCTGAGGTTGCTCTGGTGCAGGGTTGAAGATCACAACTGCCCCCACAGATTGAGCGCAGTCGGTCTTGGTTCGGCTTTTTTGACCATACACAGCATTGGCCTCTTTCTTACCCCCAAAGGATCTCTTTGCAGCATTTGATGATGACTCTACCTGAATCTTCCCGCTCTTGATACCAGTTTCAATATGCTCTCCTCAATACGCCGGTGAATCCGAAGAGTTTCCAATCGATGATTGAAGAATGGGCCTGCGTTGTTCCATAAACATATCAACCAACTCCCTATGGACAAGGGTGGCTGAACTTTGCCGCTAGATCTCTCCATTTCGAGCATACTTTTGAACTTCTCATCACGACCCATAGACATGCTCAGAGTTGCATGCGAGTGCCAATTCAAGATTGTACTCATATCGCTCAGAAAGCATCTGCTAAGTCACTCCAAGTACGAATATGGTCATTCTCTAGCTGATAATACCACTCTAATTGAGTTCCGGACAAACTCTCTTGAAAATAATGCATCCACAACTTTCTATCATCAGTGTGGGGGTTGATCTTCTGAACATAGGACTTCAAATGCAGCTCCGGACAAGAAATGCCATCATACTTGGCAAAAGTGGGAACTTTGAACTTGGGAGGAATCACCACACCAGGAACAAGACTCAGATCATCAAAATTCAACCCGGACATCTTCAGGTTTTCCACAGCATTCAGACGGTCTTCAAGTTGCTTGTATTTGTCATCTTCATTAGAGTACTGATCCTCATAGTCTTCTCCTTTCTTCTCAGGCTCACGCTGATCATCTTCGTCGTTGCCCTTGACGCTTCCCTTAGTCTTGACACTTTCTGAGAGCTTTATCCGACTGACCACTTTAGGACCACCTTTGTAACGTCTACCCATGTTGAGAACACCAACGACCCTCTTCTTTCTGTTGATGAGCTTCTTCAGATCTTCTTGGCCTTGGACCAAGCTGGTGAACATCTCTCGAACCGAGCATTCGAGCTCAAGATCTTGAGAGTCTGTTCAAGAGCCATTTCTCGCTAAAATAAATAGCGAGAAAATGAGAAAACCAATCTTCAATGTACCTGTTATGAAATGTTATGCCATGATATGCAATGTTTATGCGAATGCAATGCAATGTTTTCAAGGACCTTAAGGATTTAAATTTGTTAAACAAGCACGAACAAACATTTATTAGTTCTCTTTTTATTCTTTTTTTTCTTTTTAAGTACAAAAGATAGTTCAGAACAATAAAATAAAAGAACCAAAATCCTAAAGCTCTAAGTTCCCGATGGGCGCTTCCTCTTGGTGCCGAGGTAGGCATTGATGTTCCGCTCCTCGTGAAGTAGCTTGGTCAATTCTAGTACCTTCTTCTCGCTTGCATAACACTGAGCTTCGAATGTATCCCTTTCTTCTTTAAGCTGAATCCAGGATCTCTTCAAGTCTTCAAAATCGGTAGGCATGTCGGGATCGAGAACAAGATAGGTACGTCACCTATAGCAACAGGTTCCATAATTACTGGTAAAACAGGCGTGAATGGCATCATGAGGTTTTGAGCTCGAACTCCCACCCATTTGAGGTAAGGTTCTGATAAGTGCCAAAATGTAGTTATTTTGTATATACATTTTGTGGCACTTATCCGTTCTTTTGTTGATATTCTTCGAATAAATCCCCCGCTTTTTGTATAAATGTGTACATAATAGAATAATTGAGTTTTTGTGTAAATATTATATCATTGGATAGTTTTTCATCTCTTTTATAGGTATTCATTCATAATTGGAGCATTGAGTAATAAAGTGTCGAAGACACGGCTTCAAATGCGTGATTTGGGCAACTCAACAATGAATAAAGCTCAAAATCAACACAATAAAAATCATCAATTTGGTTGATATTTCTTCATGGTTGTATAGAGCATTGAATAAGCTTTCCAACGCTTCAAACTGGGCTCAATTCCGAGTTACGGTTCTCAAGATATGGCAAAAACAAGATTCTGCACATAACAGACCGCGCTTAGCGCGAATAGTGCGCTGAGCGCGACCTGCGACATCAGAATTCTTTAAAAGGGGCTCAAAACACATTTTTAGGTTATGGGTTGGGTATTTTTGAGTCCCAACACCATCACCATCATTTCTTTGGTAGATTAGCTTAGAAAACAACATTGGAGCTTGCATTTTGACGATTGGAGGTGGATTGCTCTTCGATTGGCTTGACAACCAATGTAGATTTGTGGTTTATCTCTTCTCCTCTTTGTGTATTTCTCTTTTGTTGGGTTTGTATGTATTTCTACTCATAACTCTTGTATATTTATCGCCTTTGGCTTGTATAAAGTTTGCTTTACGAATTTGTGTCGGTGATTATCTTGGGTTTTTACTTTATGTTAGGGATTTGAGCTTTGCTAGAGATAGATTGCTTAGATTCTTACCTAGGATGATTATCTATTAGTTTCTGAATGCTAGAGATAGGTTTGGATCTAACATTCACTATAGAGTACCTGAACTTAATGTCTCTGCGTCGGTGAAGTATGCCAGGAATGGGTATGGAGGTGACGCAGTTGACTTCTTTGTTGTCGAGGTATGCCAGGGATGGATATTGAGATAATTTAGGAGGATTCTCAATTTGGGTTAGAAATAGCTTAGATTGTGAGAGGTATGTGATGACACGGACAAGTATCGTAGGCCGAGTATGACATGGGTGGTAGATTTAAGTCTGTGACGGGTAGTTTACATTCGTTCCGGACAAGCTGTCTATCCTTTATACTTTTTGTTCATTTACTTTTTGTCTTTTATTTTCATTTCTTTTAATCCCAAACTCATTAACGGTAGAATTGTCGAACGACGAATCAATAACCAATCTCTGTGGACACGATACGATATAACCTAACCGGTATATATCACCCGGTAAAATTAATACCAACTCTTTGCTTGCCGCTTATACCGCCGCAACAAAATGGCGCCGTTGCCGGGGATTGGTTTTATTGTTTCTGTATTGCGATAATTCCGTTGTTTTTGAGTTTTGTAATTATTGTATATGTTGTATAGACTTTGTATATGAACTTGTATATGTTACTTGCACATGTTATGTGTTTACTTTCCATACTTGTACATATTTGTGATTTTCTTAGTTTTTATGTGATGTTGTGAATTGTCTCGTACTCGTAACATTTGTTGTGTGGTTGTTAGGACACTTTCTTTAGGTTTGCGCGGTGTGGCAATACCATGGCATGACGAGAGGAGGTTACTAGTGCTCGCACAAGAAAGGCGTCGAGCTTACGACGTAAAACAAGCATGTTTTTGTTTACGTTGTTTGGTGGCTTATGTTTTAACAAGTTGAAATAGGACTTGCTCTTAATTTCAAATTTTCACTTTTCAACTTGTTAATTCGTTTTCACCAAGTTTATGTATTGTTATTTGCTTTAGTTTTGTTATGTCAATTTGTTATTTTCCACAAGTTTGTAGTGTTTTAGCTTGTGGAAGTGTGTATGTATTGTAAATATTGTTTAGATGTGTAAATGAGATTGTATAGGTGTGTAAGTGGAGCTTGCATAGCAGTTGCACCTGTTGCTGTCATTTTTCTCGGTGTAGCTTAGCGCTCCTGGCGCTTAGCGCTCGCTATGCACAAGAATTATTTTAAAATTTCACTTGGTTTTCCTTTTCCCACTTTCACCAAGGCTTTTTGTATTGAATAAAATTAGTATTGTTTTTCTAATTCTTTGTTGTTGTTTGACTCAAATTTTGGTCCCAGAACTTGAAGACTTTTGAGGTGATTTTCCGAGTTTGATCGTTTTAACTCATGGATGTATGGTAATGATAATTTTCAAAGTTGCTACACGTCAGTACCCGCTTATCGCTTTCTATAGCATAACATGTTTAGGAAATTTATCATTTGTATAATTACCATGCTATTCATTCTTTTGCATTACTTGCTCATGAATTGAATCACTTTAGTCCCTTTTACCCATAAATGTGAGGAAGCTTTCCATTGTTTATATGAGAGTCCACATACTTGTTTTAACTGGATTTTATTATGCTTAATCTTTTGTTTTGTGTTGATTGTATGATTGCAAGAAAATGATCAAGGCATTTTGTTTGATTTTGAGCATAACTACCTTGGCCAAATATTCAATTCACCTTGTGAGTGTGTGATCCTTTGTTAGCCCCTTTGAACTTTTATCAACATCCATTTTATTTGAACTTGATGCTTGTCTATGAGTGTCAATTCACTTTTTATGGATGTTGATTTCTTTGTTCTTGAACCCTCAACTACATGTTGTTGTATGAATTTTACCTTGCCTTAGAAAGTAGGGAGTATTCACACATTAATGTTGGTTGAATTCAAGTTGGGGAGAGGAATGTTTATGTACTTATGTTGTGATTGATATGAGGTTGAGAAAAGAAAAAAGAAAAAAAATGTGAAAAAGAAAGATTAGAAAAGAAAAAAAAAAGAGAAAAGTTTTGAAAAGAAAACAAAAGAGTAGGAATAATGTTATGTTAATAAGTGAGGTGTGTTTGTGTGAAATTTGTGATGAAGAAGAATTTTGATTGAAATTGTATTGTTTGAAATTTTGTGAGTTGATCACTTCCTTGGGTTTAGGCAAGTTTTTGTTTCGATTAGCTTTAGGACTTATCACTTGTTTGTTAACCAAGCCACATTACAACCTTGAAAAGCCCTTGTGATTTTTGCATTTGTATTTTCAATACGTTTTTGGATGAATGCATAATTTAGTCTATTGTTTGCAAGATTGTGGAGGAGTGTTTTTATCCTCACCTTTTGTGTTCTTCATCTACCGATGAATTTTTGCTAGGTGTGATTCATGATTGAGTTTGTTTTGTTTTAGAATGTTTTGCATGATTTTTGTACTTAATATTTGTTTCGTTTATATGTTATGGTTGTAGTACGGTGGTAAGTTTGTATTCGTCGTGTACATTTTTCGTTTGAACCATACATTTGTTTTCCGTTTTCAAAACTTGTTGATTCGTGATTATTTTATTATTATTCTTTGTTTCTTTGAGTTATTTGACTTTGTTTAAGGACAAACAATGTTTCAAGTTGGGGAGAGTTGATAAGTGCCAAAATGTAATTATTTTGTATATACATTTTGTGGCACTTATCCGTTCTTTTGTTGATATTCTTCGAATAAATCCCCCGCTTTTTGTATAAATGTGTACATAATAGAATAATTGAGTTTTTGTGTAAATATTATATCATTGGATAGTTTTTCATCTCTTTTATAGGTATTCATTCATAATTGGAGCATTGAGTAATAAAGTGTCGAAGACACGGCTTCAAATGCGTGATTTGGGCAACTCAACAATGAATAAAGCTCAAAATCAACACAATAAAAATCATCAATTTGGTTGATATTTCTTCATGGTTGGATAGAGCATTGAATAATCTTTCCAACGCTTCAAACCGGGCTCAATTCCGAGTTACGGTTCTCAAGATATGGCAAAAACAAGATTCTGCACATAACAGACCGCGCTTAGCGCGAATAGTGCGCTGAGCGCGACCTGCGACATCAGAATTCTTTAAAAGGGGCTCAAAACACATTTTTAGGTTATGGGTTGGGTATTTTTGAGTCCCAACATCATCACCATCATTTCTTTGGTAGATTAGCTTAGAAAACAACATTGGAGCTTGCATTTTGACGATTGGAGGTGGATTGCTCTTCGATTGGCTTGACAACCAATGTAGATTTGTGGTTTATCTCTTCTCCTCTTTGTGTATTTCTCTTTTGTTGGGTTTGTATGTATTTCTACTCATAACTCTTGTATATTTATCGCCTTTGGCTTGTATAAAGTTTGCTTTACGAATTTGTGTCGGTGATTATCTTGGGTTTTTACTTTATGTTAGGGATTTGAGCTTTGCTAGAGATAGATTGCTTAGATTCTTACCTAGGATGATTATCTATTAGTTTCTGAATGCTAGAGATAGGTTTGGATCTAACATTCACTATAGAGTACCTGAACTTAATGCCTCTGCGTCGGTGAAGTATGCCAGGAATGGGTATGGAGGTGACGCAGTTGACTTCTTTGTTGTCGAGGTATGCCAGGGATGGATATTGAGATAATTTAGGAGGATTCTCAATTTGGGTTAGAAATAGCTTAGATTGTGAGAGGTATGTGATGACACGGACAAGTATCGTAGGCCGAGTATGACATGGGTGGTAGATTTAAGTCTGTGACGGGTAGTTTACATTCGTTCCGGACAAGCTGTCTATCCTTTATACTTTTTGTTCATTTACTTTTTGTCTTTTATTTTCATTTCTTTTAATCCCAAACTCATTAACGGTAGAATTGTCGAACGACGAATCAATAACCAATCTCTGTGGACACGATACGATATAACCTAACCGGTATATATCACCCGGTAAAAATAATACCAACTCTTTGCTTGCCGCTTATAACGCCGCAACAGGTTCCCAAGAAATGGAGTTTTCGTGCCCCAAAGTCTTGGTATCAGTCTTCTTTACCATGCCCCAAGCGTGTATGAACCGTCGTCGGTAATTCTGGAGATCGTGGTTGTAGTCGCATATCATGAGGACCATCTCTTCGAGCATAACCAAACTGACGTAGAGCTAGAGAAGGGTTGTAAGTGATACCTCCCCTCATGCCAAGGAGTGGTACGTTAAGGAATTCTCCACAACGCTCAATGAATGTGAAGTCCTTTTGAGAGAAAGGACTCCAACGGATATCTGAATGAGAGAGTGACATTAGCCTTTGAGACCACTTCAACCTTTGCTCGTTCTTCAATACGGATGGAGGAAGGTGCGAAATAAACCACCTGGAAAGTAACGGTATGCAACACATGAGTGTTCCTTGTCTTTTGATAGTACGAGTGTGGAGAGAATGTAGGATGTCCCCAAGTAAATTAGGCACAGGATTGTGAGTAAGGAATAACTTGATGGTGTTGACATCTATGAATTGATCCGAGTTAGGGAATAGAACCAAACCGTATATTAGCAAGGCCACGACGTCTTCAAATGCATGGAAACTCATAGCTTTGAGGAACTCTCGGGCTTTCTTTATTAGGAATTTGGCAAGTAAACCCTTAACTCCGCTTATTGTTTCCCAATTGGCTTCAATGTCTGAGCGCTTTAGATGTAAAGCTGATGCGATGTCTTCGGACTTAGGAACCTTTTCTAAACCGGTGAAAGGCATTTGATCAAGAATAGGTATCCCAAGTAGCTTAGAGAACTCTTCCAAGGTAGGAACCAACTGATAATCTGGGAATGTAAAGCAATGGTGTTTCGGATCGAAGAACTGGAATAGGACATGCATCATATCTTCTTCAAAACCGGAGGTAACCAAGTCAAGTAGATAACCATGTCTTTTGATGAACTGAGCATGGTCGGGAATTTTTGAAACCAATTCTTTGAGCTGGGAAGGTATACCCATGAAGTTGATTCGGATAGTCTTTCTGGATGCCATAATCCCTACAAAACAGAGCAAAGATAAATCCCTAGGTCCTTGAAATAGTTAGAAATGATATGCAATGTGATGATGTCATGATGTCATGTTTAGCACACACAAACAATTCACACAATGAGCCTAGGTTTAAGGCTTGCATGAGGTATAGGTGATTACCCTACCAAAAGTTTAAGTTGGTTCATCCTGTCCTATAATAGTAACCGGGTTCTAGGAATCTCATATCATTGATCTTTCTCGTAGGCTTATTTCAATACGACTACCAAGTGGTCGACCGAAAATATCCCAAAAGTCTGATCTTAATGAGCGTAGCATCGAGTATCAGCCAACCTTAGTTTGCACCAAAGTCGGCCATCTCACTACCTTCTAATGGCCAAGATGGGTCAATTAAGGTTCTAAAAGTTGAGTTAGTGCTGATGACACCACGCAGAAGCCAAATACTATCCTCAACTTGGAAATGAAGAGTATCAGGACATCCAAAGTGTCACACTAACGTAGCCATCATGTTGACTGTATCGGTATACGCCTAATGGTCGCGACGATCTATTGCTACTTACCTAAAGGAAAACTGGATCCGGGTGTAGGATCCCCCACAAATATAATACCCAAGCAACCCTTAAAAGATAAAGCAATCAAGTCAAACAGAAAGCAGTCAAAGTGATCTAGAAATCCCTAAGGCATTCTCTCTTTAGGGTGTCTCCTCAGAGTCGCCAGCCTGTAATACGTGAACCGACTTTGAGATTTTTGTATCGTAAATGTGCAGATAGCAAGAGTCGCCACCGACTTTTCTTTTATCCAATTAAGGGAAGGTGAAAAGAACAGGAAAAGACCTTCGTTAGATTCTGAGTAAGGGACAAGGTTATGAAAAGGGAAGGTATTAGCACCCCTTTCCATCCGTTGTTATCTACGGGCTCTTAGTTGCTCTTAGCTCACTTTAAAAATTTGCTTTCTGTGTGTTTGACAAAAATGTTTTGAAAAGGCATTTCGCTTTGACTTTGTAATGATTCATGTAGGAATGTATACAAAGTGTTCGGAAATGTTTCATTTTGGAAAGAGTTTGAACTTTGACAAAAAATGTGTGGTGTGAAAAGTATTTTGATAGAGCAAGCAACTAAAAGTCTTATTACCTACTCAGAATGGTCGTTTTCGTGTTGTTTTACTTTCCTCTAGAATAGTGTTATCCATACCATTAGTTGGTAGGCAACCCTATTCGTTGGATGTAGAAGGACATTCAAGGACATCGGATGGTCATAGAAGGCAACCAGGAAGTATCCTAGCACATTCAAGGACTATCATCATTTTCGAGGCGACAATCGAGGGTCAAGATCATGTATTCGAGGCTTACATCGTGGGTCTATGATCTTGTATCGGGGACTATGATGATTTGTTTTGAAGGCAACGGTGCTAGGATACCTCTACGTTCGAGGGACTTGACCATTTGTATTCGTAAAGGCAATGAGAGAGAATTACCCTAAGGGGTGCATGTGTGAAAAAAGTGTGTTGATTCAGATATTTTATCTTGAAATTAGAAGTGATCTACGTTCGTTTTTATCTTGCCATACACGCCTAATTACTAGCAGTTTATAGGGTGCAGAAAGTAAATTGCGGAAATGTAAAGTGTGGAAAGATAAAGTCCTACGCTATTACATGGCTTTAGGGCAGTTACATAATAATAAGAGTGCGGAAAGTAAAAGTCCTAATTAAACTATTACATCCCATAGGCAATTACATAATTGAAAAAGAAAAGCAAGAAAAATCGTCTGAAACGTTACAACCTGTGAACAGATACATAATCGGAAAACAAGAGAAATTTGCATAAGAGGAAAAATGTTAGCAAAAAGAAATATTTTTGAATGAGGAAAATGATTTTATGTTAGTAATGAAAATAAGATGATAAGATATTTTTTTGGTTATTTTCGGAATCGATTTCGATATTTAAAAAAAACAATTAAAAGTTATTTTAATGATTAATTAGCAATTAAATAAAATATGCATGCAAAAATATTAATTTTAACATTAAAAATTAAATAAACATTTTCTGATAATAATGCAAAAAAGAAAATATTTTTTGTGATTTTTTAAATGCATGATAAAATTAATTAAAGATAAATTAAATTAGATGAAAAATATTAAGAAAAAGAAAAATAGAAAAATAAGTTAGTTTGTAAAGCTGAAAAAAAGAATGGTCTTGCCAGGATTCGAACTAGAGACCATCAGGAGAAAACACACGCCCCCTTGCCATCTGAGCCAAGCATGCTTGGTGTTTTGTAATTAGAAACATGTGATTATATGTGGAAACGTGTCCTGGATCTGATTTTCAACGCACAGTCAGCCGTGTGGGACCCAGGATGCATAGATGGACGAATCAGAACGCACGGAATTGCCACGCCAGTCTTGCCAGAGTTAACACACGTCAACGACGCCGGAGCCCTAGCTCCGGTCGTCTTCTCCAATCAAGCAAATCTTCAAACCTGCGAAATAGCAAAAATAAATGGCAAAGGAATACCCTACCCCCCTAAATCGACCCTTGCGAATCCAATGGTGGCATTAGTTTTCCCTGAAAGTGCATGTACAAGTCGGTTCGAAGCGTTCCAGTTTTTGAACCCTAACAATGGCAACACGAATTCTGGACGTGCAAGCTTACATGTCATGATTCAAATGTATTCTAATGGATGGCCTGAGTTCAAATATGCAAGCAAAAACAGTTAGCAACGGATGAATTGTAAAAATCGAAATTCAACAAAATACCAAATCGGAGCTAGGTGTATATCGAGTTCTGGGCACTCTTGGCTTCGAGTAAGGACTGGTATTGACTGCTGGGATATCAAGGAACACGTTTGGATGCTCAAAACTCCCTGAAATTGGCTGGAAATTGAAAATCGAAATTGCCAACTTTGAAGATTTTTTTTGAAAATAAGGATTGCTTGCAAGGGCTAGGGTTTCGTCCTCTTGTACTGTGGATGTGTTGTGTATTTATAGAGTGAAGAATTGGAGCAAAAAGAAAGAAAAAAGATATGCCATTCAATGCAAAATAATTTTCCTTTCAAATAAAATCAAATCTTTTGAAAATTTGATTTTCCCTTCCATGTAAGAGCTAGCACGAAATTGGCAAGTTGTGTGGGCTATCTTGGACTTCAAGTTTGATAAAAATCCAACCAAATTGAAATTATACCTTGTTTTCATATTTTATTTAATTTAAATTTGAATTAAATGGTTTTAAATTCAAAAATAAATCAAAAAAATAAAAGGAGGTCATGGCAAGGCATCAAGATATCATGTATAATATTATGATCAAGTTTGGATCATAAAATTATAGGCCCATTTGGAAAAAATTGGATTTTGACAAATATCTCTCTTTGTGCAATTGTCCAAAAATGCCCAACTTGTGCAAGGTGTATTTTTCTCAATTTTCCATATTTTTGGGTGTTATTGGACTTTTTAGAAATATCTAGATGTCCTCTAAACAACCTCTTTGGTTTCATCTCAATTGGAGTTTCCATGCTCAATAAAACTTCAATACAAAAAGTTGACTTTTTGTTGACTTTGAAAAGGACCTGTAATGTTTTGATCCATATCTTCAAAATGAAGCATTTTTTGACCATGCTTGTGAGACATGAAGTTGTAGAGAATTGAATTTCCTTCAAAATGAGAGGTGGTGGAAAAAAGTTTGAGAAAGTATGAAGAAGTTATGCTCAGTCAAAGTTCAGTTGACTTTTCTCTAGGAAACCCGAATTTGGAAAGTTTGAGTTTTGAGCAAATCTTGAGTTTTCTTGATGAATCATGATCAACCCTTGATCAAATGATGAATGTGACTTCAAAATGAGGATGTTGACCAAAAATCATGAAGTTTGACTGTATGTTGACCACAATTGACTTTTTGTCCAATACAACTGATTTTCAACCATGTGAGCAATTGTCTGAGGAAACTTGACTTGTAAGGCTTGAAACTTGTCATGGAGAATCTTTGAAGTATATGAGGAGGTATGATGACCACTGGAGATGTTGGAAGTCCATCTGGATCTAAGAATTGCCAAACCCTAGTTTGGGTTGATTGTCTAGGAGAAGGTTTGTCTGATCAACCCTTGAGGAATCCTTGAGTATGGATATGTGAAATGTCTTGAGGAATAGGAGGGAAAATTTTGGGGTATGACACTTAGACCAAAACACTCTCTCAAGAACCTTACCCATCAACGTCGTCTCATACTCCTGACTTAAAACACAGGTCAGACTTAGAACCATAACATTAATTTCTATGGAATCCAGTTGTGAACACCGTCGCGACCAACTTAAGTCACAATAGAACACCTTCCTCTATAAAACATCAATCATCTTTAAGTACCTGTGGTTACCAAACCATCACCAAATTCCTTACCGTCAAGACTTATTTTAGTCGTAATCTAATAATCCACCGCGACCATTAGTATCCGACGAAATCCATGTGTTAGTAGTGAACAAATCCTTAATAACCTTCTGAGCTTAATCTCAACAAGCGTCTCAAAACAAACATGCAACATTCTTCAAAATAACAAAATCCCAAATCAGATATTCTTGGGTTAACCGCGATATCAACATACTAAACTCAAGACCATTTAAGTCTCTTTATGGATCGTACTCAAACTTGAATTGTCTTTAACAATTCCAATCTTCTCGTCGTTAACATCTGCACCTATAAGATTTTAATGAGCACAACCGCATCAAACTCTAACTCACAAGTCCGATAATTTTTCCATATGAAAAACAAATTGTTCCAAGGTAACAATACACTTTTCCAACTCTATGTCGAAATACATCTTAAGTCCAAAACGAAATATCACAATACGTCGCACAAGGTTCTCCAGTACCAACCAAGACCAAAATCAAAGCATTCGCTAAACTTTTCACCGGCTCAAACAAATTCTCTTCCCAATGCGAAGTCCAAATAGTGACTCAACCATCTCGGGTCAAAGTACTCACGATCAATACCAACTTATAAAAGATCTCCCGTCAAACTCACGAAGTTAACCAAACAAAACAAGGAACTTCTAAGCTCTGAAATACCTTTGGAGGTCTCCTACAAGATACAAAATAAATCTTCGCGGAACTGTCCAAAATATCACCATCTAAGTCACTTACTTAAGGTACTCACGTCCAACAGTTCAAAACTATTTCTTAAGAATACTCGATATGCACCGATCTGACTTCACTACTGATAGCGCAACGCTCAGATGCTTGCCACAATTCCTTAACTTGATGTGAACCAAATAATATCTATCAACACGAAATAACTCTTACAGCTACTCATGAGAGTACTGTCCGAACATTCCAAAATCATACCTGGCGTATTAGTCACACTAATGACATCAGCATATACTCTTCCGGACCATACGCTATTTTGAAAAGCATTGTCTAAACATCTTCAGTTCTCACACTAACCCGTAGACAGCTAGACTTTACATCGGTTCCACTAAACACAAAGCTCCAAATGACTGATCTATCCAACATCAGTCCTTGGAATTAGATACTTGTCCTCAACATCCACTTTGTTACTTAACTGCAAACAACACACCAACTCGGGCAACCTTTGCTCTTCTCGAACAACACAACGGTAGCACTCCACGGTGACCTGCTCAAATAAACAACTCTGCTCAAACCAATCCTCAAGTTGACTCTTTAACTCTAATCCAGAAGCAAACATCCCTTAAGGATACTTCTAATCACAACTAATTCCAGAAACTAAATCGATCAAAACTTCACTTCGCACTACTGCGGTAATTCACTCACATCTCCACAAAAGGCCTCGGAAGAGTCACAATAAAAAGCTCGCTTGCCAAAATCTTGTTTCTCACCAAAATCCAAATTCGCTCATAACTCAAGTAACCATGCACCACCTTGTGCCAACACATCTGCTTCATACACTATTAAGTTGGCAAGACAAGTCTATCCCAACCAACACAATTCTCGACTACTATCAACAAGAGATTAAGGATGATCAGTTGTTGTAGGATTTTTCCGTAAACAAGTATTTTTAATTATCGATTCCACAGGGATTGGTGCATGTTATAGTCTTTCAATAGAAAAGTATGTTTTAAGATGATGTAACCAATGGGTTTGTTCTCTACTCTACTAGAACCATGAGTTTCCAAACAACAACTAAATTAATTCTTTCAAAGAGAGTTATAGTTTGGATTAGAGAGAGAGAGTTTGAGATTGTTTTCAAATTATGAAGGCATGTCAAGATTAGTTTCATTGATCTAGTTTCATACATATTCATTTAATCAAGTGATGAACATAATAGATGATTTCTACAAATACATATCCTCTCAATCTTGTAGATTTCCCACCAAGATTGTGAATGTTATCATGTTAATCCTTGCATGATTCCTCACTACAACTATTAGCATGATAATCATTAAGTTCAATATTTTGTAAACTCTAACACACAAATCTATTCCTAGCATTTGTTTATTAGAGGATGAATATCCTAGGTCACTTTGAAATATTCTTTTCCAAGCAAAACTCAAAGCATAAAGATGAAGAACATAGATATTCAACTATATTAATCATCAACCATGTTCATACACAAATGGATTAATAGAAATACATACTATATAGATCAACTACCTCTAATCTTGACACAAAAAGAGCTTAGCCACTCATTTCCATGGTTGCTTGCTCTCAAGATTGTTGGTAGTGATGATGAAAATCCAAGAAATAAAGAAGAAAAAGCTATGGTGTTTTTTCTCTACTTGCCCTAGATTTTTACAAAGATGAAAAGATAATGATGGTGTGTCTTTTCTTCCTTCCTTTACAAGCCAAAAAGATCAGGTGAAGTGATGGGTTGGTGGCTCAAAAGGTGAAAGCATGGGCTGTCCTTTTTTCTGAATTTCGCAGACCGCGCTGAGCGCACTCATGCTGGCACCGCGCTGAGCGCGACCTGTAGCTTGCTTCCCTCACCCAAAATTATCTTCAAAAGAATCATCCCTAAAGCTCTTCAAGTGCCCTTGAATCCAAGCTTGGGAGAATTAGTCAATAAATTCCTACAAATAAGAGTGAAATAAGTTAAATAATATATATTAAACAAAAACTAAATAAAAAACCTAATTAAAACAAAATACTAGAATAAATATACAAATTAAATAAAAAGACATTGTTAAAGACCACAAAATAATGTACAAAATAACTACAATTTGGTCCTTAACAACTCTCCCCAACTTACTTCTTTGTTTGTCCCTAAACAAAGGTCAATAATCTTACAAAGCTAGAAAGAACAAAATGCAAGCATGCAAACTCACACAAGAGTAATGGTTCAAACTCAACATACCAGGCAAAAGCACACATCAATCGCTTCTTCTAAACACAACATGGCCATGAATTAAGTTCTAAACACAATATATCAAAACATATAACAAAATAAAAGATATGTTCACACTTGAATCACCTAATCATTTCTTCAAAATTCAAGAAGAACAAAATGTATATTCACAAAGGACCAAACACTCTCACTAATAATTATGCACATCCAGAATAATTCATGCATTCATCGAAACAAGTCAAATGATGAAATGGAAACGAAGATCACTAAGGACTTTCAAGGTTGTAACTTGGCTTAGGTTAGAAACAAGGGATATTTAGGTACAAAGCCATTGAAACGAATCGGGTAAAAGGATATGAAGAGCATTTCACAACTAATTCCATCTCATTATTCACAACCTCTTTTCTTTCCACACAATGATCCTCTCTTTTTTTTTCTTTTGATTTCTTTTCATAAACAAATTTCTTTCTTCTTTTGTATTTTTCTTTTTCTCTATTCTTTTTCTTTCTTTAGGATCATTGTGCCATCAATTTAGGTTCTTTTTGATCCACCTCCCCAACTTCATTTATATCAATCCTTTTTTATTCAAGACATGCTCTTCAAGGGTTAATTGACAAAAGGGTGGTATTCATCAACAAGAAAATTTATAGAATGAATTATCATTGAATTTTTCAAAGATCATCAACAACTATTAAGTGGCCTACTTAACAATTAGTCGATTTGATACATTCATCCTACAAATACTATTTAGCTCAAAAGGGTTCACAAGGATTTACTCACTCACGGGTAATTGAAGCCCTTTTAGAATTGGTGGTTTTTCTCATAATGCACAAAAAATTGCCTTGATCATTTCCTAGTTTCCAAGTTATCATAAACAAGTAAAGATTAAGCATGAATCACACGAGTTAACACAACTATTAGACACTCTATATTTGGTAAAAAGTGGAAGCTTCTCACATATATGGTTTATGTCCTAATGATTCGAATGTGAACAGAAATTTCTTTGTGTACATGCCAAAATATCTTGCATAAAGAACGAATTTCATAGACATGTTATGTTTCTACAAAACGATTAAATGTGTACCTTCTTCGTGGAATGAATCGAGAATTTTATCATCACCATCACTTTGGTGAAACACGCTTACTAGCTTTGAAGAACCATTTGAACAATCCGGACAAACCACAAGAAGTAAATTCAAACTAAATACTATAATCTAAAAATAAAATAAAATAGAACAAAATAAAAGAAACTAAACTTAAAATAAAAAGACACCCCAAAATGGTGTTTAAAACTTAAAAAAAGAAGAATTTAGGCTCCATGCCTACAAAATATTAATTGGAATTACAAGCCAATCCCCAAAATTGGATGGCAACCAACAAAATCCAAAGTTTAAAACTAAAATGCAAAAGTAAAATCTAAAACTATAATGCTGAAAGTAAAATAAAAACAGGAAAATAAAAGAGAACATCAATCAGTGATCTCGAGAATCGAATCTCCAATGGACCCCGAGTCAGAACCGGAACCAGAATCAGAATTTTCTTCACCATCATCCTCATCTCCCACCTCCTCCTCAACATTTGGCCCGACCGACCAACCAAAGATATGCATCGAGCGCTCACCCGTGAGTGAAATGGTTCACTCGGCTCTCTAATCTGTAGAGCAAGGTGCTCCATGCTCTCATGCATAAACATAAATGCTCTCTCGATGAGCGAGATGCATCCTGTTCCATTCTTCGGATGGACTAGCTCGAGGAAGTCACGCAACACCGGCAGCAGATTATCAAGGACCCTACAAAATCGATCACAGTAGTGATCATCAATAACTCCATCAATGGTTAGGTGCCCCACAGCAGGAAAGGCAACCTTCGACCTCTTCAGCAAACCCATAATCAACCCAGGATAAGTGAGAGCACACTTTATACGCTCCCCCTGGAGGTATAACTAAGCGTAACCTCTTCATTTCATTCGATCGACGGCCAAAATCAATTTGCTCCTCTTCGAGCATATAAGCAATCAAACCTGCCGTCTCCATGGGTATCGAAGATGTGTGGCTCCTAGGTTTCAGATTGTAAAGAGCCACACACATCATAACTCGGGCACTTGTTTTCAGACTGGCCCTGTTGAATTTCAAGGGTTGACCAGCCCGATTCAACTCATAAGAATGCCCAGACAAACAGAGCTTAGTCCTCAGCATGTTGTAATCCCAATTACCACGAGCCAGGTGCTCATGGTAGACATCCAGTTGATCCTCAGGGGCTGTCCAGTTGATGCCCAGAAAACTGTTGATTGCGGTGCGAGAAAAAGAAACTGATTTGCCTCGAACAACGGAAGCAAACCGAAACTCACATCCCTCGGCCGGGATAGCATTGGCATAGAACTCTCGAACAAGCTCCACGTTGACCTTTGTCTGAGGATTACAAAGAACATCCAAACCGTAATTATCAAGGATGACATGAGGCGTGTGGTAGTGCCCTTGCTCACGGAGGCGGATGGTGCGCTCAGTCCAAATATTGCGCTCCTCGAGCTCTTTGTAGCGAGCCTCCTGAGCAGCTCCCAAAAATCGAACAGCGTCGAAAGCGGCAGGCCTAGAGGGCCAGAGGAAACTCTTTGTCGCTTAGGTGCCATCTGAAATTTCAACACAAAAATCAACGGAAAAGTGACACCGAGGTGTCCATTAGCAAATAATCATGCAAACAGCAAAGCAAACCAACCAACCAAAGCATTACAACTAATCGGAAACACTAAAACACAAAGAAGAATTTTTCAAAATTTGCAGACATGAGGCGTTTCTGCGATTTTCAAAAATTCCTCCGCAAATGAATTTTTCTCCACAAAACACTTCCTAGGGCAGCGAAAATAACATCCTATTACTTCTAACAAATAAACATCCTAATTCTAAGAGAAAATTGAAAATTCCTAACCCTAGGTTTTCAAAATCTAACCTAAACATGCAATGTACACGAAATTGAGAAAGGAAAACGTAGAATACTTACTAGGATGCCTTGGTTGATTGATTGGACAAAGAAATTCGCAAAATTCAAGATTTTTGGTGGGGATTTTGGGATTTTGAGAGAGTGAGGAATTGTGAAGAAAAGAGGGAAAAAGGGTTGAAAATAACCCTAACCCCTATTTAAACTGACCAAGCCACGAATTGGGCCTCCAAAATCTGATTTTTCAAAAAAAATTTAAAATCCTGACCGCTGAGCGGTCCCTATCATGAGCGCGAAAGTTTCCAGATGGTCAAAATCGCGGTCTGAATTTTCAAATTTTTAAGAAAACAACAAATTGACAGTTGGGGCTGGTGTAAATGAGTTCAAGGAAGAATACTTACAATGTTGGGGTGCCTCCCAACAAGCGCTTTGTTTAACGTCGGTAGAGCTCGACGGTTCATGATGATCTTTGATCATCAAAGAAGGATTCGGCTATGTTGCGGCTCACTTCTCCGCCAACGTACCGTTTCAACCGCTGCCCATTCACCGTCCATTCTTTTGTTCGTGCAAGATCTTGCAAGACAATTGCACCATACTCTTTTACCTCTTTGATTAAAAACGGAACGGACCACTTTGTTTTGAGTTTTCCCGGAAAAAGCCTCATCCGAGAATTGAACAAGAGAACCTTTTGTCCCGCCCTCAATTCCTTGATCTTTATCTTCTTATCATGAGAAACCTTGACTTTTGTTTTGTACCTCCGATTTGAATGGTATGCCTCTTCTCGCATTTCTTCCAATTGAACGAGTTGTAATTTTCGCTTTTCACCCGCCAAGGATGGATCAAAATTCAAGAATCGGAGGGCCCATAATGCTTTATGCTCCATCTCTACCGGGAGATGACAAGTTTTGCCATACACAACCTGAAACGGGGTTAGTCCAATAGGAGCTTTATAGGCGGTTCGATACGCCCATAAAGCTTCATCTAATTTTTGTGACCAATCTTTTCTAGAACCCAAAGCTTTTTTCCAAAATCTTTTGATTTCTATTAGACACCTCGGCTTGGCCATTCGCTTGAGGGTGATAGGGGGTCGTCACTTTATGCTTTACACCAAATTGTTTCAAAAGTTTTTGTAACAATGCATTACAAAAGTGCGACCCGCCATCACTAATGAGCACCCTAGGCACACCAAAACGAGAAAAAATGTTTCTTTTCAAAAATTTGATAACAGTTTTGGCATCGGCCTTAGGCGAAGCAATGGCCTCTACCCACTTTGACACGTAATCCACAGCTACAAGAATATATTCATTTGAAAACGAAGATGGAAAAGGACCGACAAAATCAATCCCCCAACAATCAAATACCTCCACTTCCAACATATTGTTCAACGGCATTTCATCTCTTTTTCCTATCCCGCCACTTCTTTGACATTTGTCACATGACTTAGCGTGAGCATACGCATCTTTGAATAGCGAAGGCCAATAAAATCCCGATTGTAGGACTTTGGTGGCCGTCCGCATTCCATTATAGTGTCCCCACAAGGAATTGTGACAATGCCAAAGAATGTTTTTGGCCTCTTCATCACTCACACACCTTCTTAGCAATCCATCACTACTCAACCTAAAAATGTAAGGTTCATCCCACACATAATACTTCGTATCGGCTAAAAATTTCCTCTTCTCATTCCAAGTCAAATCTTAGCATTAATCCGGCCTTGTAATTTTCCATGTCGGCAAACCACGGTCGCTCTTGGATTGCAAATAACTTCTCATCCGGGAATTCCTCCTTCACCTCTTTTTCCTTGTCCGTAATTTTTACGTTCACTAAGCGAGACAAATGATCCGCTACCAAATTTTCCAAACCTTTTTTATCACGGACCTCTAAATCAAATTCTTGCAAAAGAAGAATCCATCGGATTAGCCTTTGTTTAGAGTCCGGTTTGGTAAGCAGATATTTTATCGCCGAATAATCCGTGAAAACCACAACCTTTGAACAAATTAGGTAAGGACGAAACTTTTCCAATGCATATACAATTGCGAGCAACTCTTTTTCAGTTGTTGCATAATTGATTTGAGCATCATTTAAAACTTTGCTCGCATAATGTATAGCATGGAAGATTTTGTTCTTCCTTTGGCCTAATACCGCTCCTACCGCATAATCACTAGCGTCGCACATTAGTTCAAAATCAAGTTTCCAATTTGGCGCAGTGATTATGGGTGCATTTATCAAATTCTCCTTCAAGTTTTCAAAAGCTAACAAACAATCATTATCAAACAAGAAAGACTTATCTTTGTTGAGCAAGTTGCTCAAAGGTTTCGCTATTTTGGAGAAGTCCTTGATGAATCTTCGATAGAATCCCGCGTGACCCAAAAAGCTCTGAATGCCTTTGACATTGGTAGGTGGGGGAAGCGTCTCGATAACATCAATTTTTGCTTTGTCAACCTCAATTCCTCTTGAAGATATCTTGTGGCCAAGGACAATCCCCCTCGGTCACCATAAAGTTGCATTTTTCCCAATTCAAAACCAAATTGGTCTCCACACACCTCTTCAAGACGGTGTCCAAATTTTCCAAACATAAATCAAATGAAGCTCCAAAAACGGAAAAGTCATCCATAAAAACTTCAATTGTTTTTTCAATCAAATCGGCGAATATAGCTTGCATGCACCTTTGGAATGTTGCCGGCGCATTGCATAAGCCGAAAGGCATACGCCTATACGCGAAAATTCCAAACGGATATGTGAAAGCCGTTTTCTCATGATCTTCCGGATTCACCGATATTTGATTATATCCCGAATAACCATCCAAGAAACAATAGTATTGTTGTCCCGCAAGCCTTTCTAACATTTGGTCCATGGAAGAGGAAAATGATCTTTTCGTTGCTTTGTTGGGTAATCAATACACATTCTCCACCCGTCACTTTTCTTGTTTGCACTAGCTCATCCTTATCATTAGATACAACCGTCAATCCTCCTTTCTTAGGAACCACATGAACCGGCTCACCCACGTGGGTAATCAACCGCTTAAGCATCATCTTCACTACTTAACCTCTTCCTCCTTCATCACGGATTCAATCGTCGAGGTGGCTTGTACTCATCCTCCATCATAATGTTGTGCATACAATAGGCGGGCTTATGCCTTTCAAATCGGCTAAGACCCAACCAATCGCATTTTTGTTCGATTTCAAAACTTCAATTAAGCTTTCCTCCTCATTCTCGACAATGTATTGCTAATGATTACGGGCTTTTACCTCCCTCCTCAAGAAACACATACTTTAAATGAGACGGTAGCTCTTTCAACTCAAGTTTTTGGTCTTCATCTTTTAGATCTTTTTCAAACTTTCCTCTTCTTCCAAGGGTGCATTTCCTTTGAAATCTCCATTCCTTCCAAACACTCCTCAATATCTCGACTATCATCATCATCATCATTCACCTCTTGTGTTGCTTCCTCAACGTCAATCTTGAAACAATCTTTCTTATCCATGGGATGCTTCATTGCTTCAAAAGATTAAAGCAAATCTCTTCATCTTGAACTCTCACCTTCATTAGGCCATCATCCATATCAATCATCATCCTAGCGTCTTCATGAATGGTCTTCCAAGAATTAAAGGTGCCTCCACATCTTCCTCCATGTCTATGACAACAAAGTCAACCGGAAAAAGAATTTGTCCACTTTTACCAACAAATCTAAAGCTACACCGTGGGCGAGTAATAGACTTGTCCGCTAATTGTAATGTCATTTTTGTAGACTTTAATTCAATCTCCCCCAATCTCTTCACAATGGATAATGGAATCAAGTTGATACTTGATCCCAAATCAATTAATCCGTTTCCAACATATACATCCCCAATAGTAACGGACAAAGTTACACGCCACGGATCACTCTCTTTCTTGAATAGTGTTGAATTATTGCACTACAACTCGCATCCACCATTATGGTTTCTTGATCCGTGTATCTCTTTTTTTCGTCAAGATATCCTTTATGAATTTTGCATATTTGGGCATTTGCTCTAATGCTTCGGTAAATGGAATATTTATTTGCAATTGCTTGAAAATATCCATAAACCTAGCATAGTGCTTTGCATCATCCTTTTAGAAGGAAGGTGAGGATATGGTAAACTTCTCAATGGATAAGTTACTTCCTTCTCTTTTTTTTTTTTTCTTCTTTTTCTACTTTCTCCTTTTAAACTACACCATTTTTTTTTTTCAACTAACACCTCATTTTCAACTAAATCATCCTCCACATCAACATTATCATGTTTTTCAACTTCAACCTCTTTATCTTTTCAACTACCTCTTCCTCCGCTATTACTTCTTCATCCTTCTCCACTTTTTTTTTCTTTCAACTACTTTCCTTCTCTCATCACAAACTCTACCACTTCTTGTTGTTATGGCTTTGCAATGCTCCTTAGGATTTGTTTGCGTAGTTGGGAAAATGATGTCAAGCACTTTGTTCGGAAAGTTGCTTAGCGAGTTGTCCCACTTGTGTCTACAAATTCTTGATGGACGCCTCGTGCTCTTTTGATTAGCCATAGAAGCTTGCATAAATTGAGCTAGAGTGTCTTGAATGTTGGAAGATCTCACTTGATTTTGAGGTTGGTTTTGTTGTTGACCTTGATTTTGTTGTTGACTTTGATTTTGATTTTGTGTTTGATATGGATTTTGCCTTCCTTGGTTATTGTTATCTTGCCTCCACCCTCCTTGATAACCTTGATTACCCCTTTGTTGGTAACCTTGGTTTTGATTTTGATAAGGGTAAGGAGTTGGTTGTTGGCCTTGGTTGGTTGGTTATAGTTAGTTGGAGGACAAAAGCGGTTTTATGATCTCCTTTGCACAATTCACAACAAGCTATTTGGTGAGCTTGCTTATTTGATGCTCCTTGTAACTCCATGATTTGTTGAGGGAGTTTAGCCATTTGTTTTGTCAATTCTTCAACTTGTTTCGTAAATAATTTGTTTTGCGCCACAAGTGCTTCATGACTCGAACCAATTTCTAAAACTCTCGTTTTCACTTGTACACCTCCTTGATCATGTTGAGTTTGATGATCATTCCTACCCATCTTCTCAATTATTTGGATTTCTTCATATGGTGTTTTTGCCATCAAAGAACCTCCCGCCGTGGCATCCAACAACAATTTGTGTTGAGGTTGGAGACCATTTCGGAAAATATGAATTTGTGTAAGCTCATCAAAACTGTGGCTCGGACACTTCCTTAGCATAGACTTATATCTTTCCCATGCCCGATTCAAAGGCTCATTTACTCCTTGCGAAAATACCGAGATAGCCGTCTTAGCCTCCATGAAACGTGATTGAGGGAAAAAGCGTTCAAGAAACTTTTCCTCCAAAACATTCCAATTAGTCATTGTCTCTTACAATTGATCAAGATACCAATATTTTGCCTTCCCCACTAGAGAATGAGGGAAAAGCCTTTGGAAATATTGCTCTTCTTGGTCTTGAGGCTGCTCCGCGATCTCATAAAACTTGGTAAGGTGAGTGTAAGGATCTTCATGGTCATGGCCATGAAATGGACTTGCATAGAGAAGTTGCAAGCCCGTTCATTTCCCTTGCATTTGCTTGACGAGCAAATTGGGCATTGTGACGAGGGCTATTGACACACGGCCCGGTGGTGGTGGTGGTGGTGGTGGTTGATTCTCGCCATAGTGGTGACTTCTCCAAACACGGGTGGTGTTGAAGAAGTAGATGCTTCCTCTTTCTCCTCTTTCTTGCCTTTCCCTAGCTTGTCTTTTTTTTTTTAGCACTACTATTAAGTCTCTAGCCGTCCTTTCAATTTCGGGATCGAAAAGGAGTTGGTCGATGGAATACTTCCCGCATAAACTAATTCCTGAAAAGTCTAGCCACACAAAAGAAACAAAGAGATTAGTAGAAAAGTCTTAAAACACACAATTGCTATACTAACAACATCAACGCCAAGCGCCATTTTGTTGTAGGATTTTTCCGTAAACAAGTATTTTTAATTATCGATTCCACAGGGATTGGTGCATGTTATAGTCTTTCAATAGAAAAGTATGTTTTAAGATGATGTAACCAATGGGTTTGTTCTCTACTCTACTAGAACCATGAGTTTCCAAACAACAACTAAATTAATTCTTTCAAAGAGAGTTATAGTTTGGATTAGAGAGAGAGTTTGAGATTGTTTTCAAATTATGAAGGCATATCAAGATTAGTTTCATTGATCTAGTTTCATACATATTCATTTAATCAAGTGATGAACATAATAGATGATTTCTACAAATACATATCCTCTCAATCTTGTAGATTTCCCACCAAGATTGTGAATGTTATCATGTTAATCCTTGCATGATTCCTCACTACAACTATTAGCATGATAATCATTAAGTTCAATATTTTGTAAACTCTAACACACAAATCTATTCCTAGCATTTGTTTATTAGAGGATGAATATCCTAGGTCACTTTGAAATATTCTTTTCCAAGCAAAACTCAAAGCATAAAGATGAAGAACAAAGATATTCAACTATATTAATCATCAACCATGTTCATACACAAATGGATTAATAGAAATACATACTATATAGATCAACTACCTCTAATCTTGACACAAAAAGAGCTTAGCCACTCATTCCCATGGTTGCTTGCTCTCAAGATTGTTGGTAGTGATGATGAAAATCCAAGAAATCAAGAAGAAAAAGCTATGGTGTTTTTTCTCTACTTGCCCTAGATTTTTACAAAGATGAAAAGATAATGATGGTGTGTCTTTTCTTCCTTCCTTTACAAGCCAAAAAGATCAGGTGAAGTGATGGGTTGGTGGCTCAAAAGGTGAAAGCATGGGCTGTCCTTTTTTCTGAATTTCGCAGACCGCGCTGAGCGCACTCATGCTGGCACCGCGCTGAGCGCGACCTGTAGCTTGCTTCCCTCACCCAAAATTATCTTCAAAAGAATCATCCCTAAAGCTCTTCAAGTGCCCTTGAATCCAAGCTTGGGAGAATTAGTCAATAAATTCCTACAAATAAGAGTGAAATAAGTTAAATAATATATATTAAACAAAAACTAAATAAAAACCTAATTAAAACAAAATACTAGAATAAATATACAAATTAAATAAAAAGACATTGTTAAGGACCACAAAATAATGTACAAAATAACTACAATTTGGTCCTTAACATCAGTCCCTCAATTTGTCAATAGACAGTCGACAATCATGATGGTGACATAAACCATCTCTACCAAACTACAACAGCGTCTTCAAACTTACACTATAAGTTACCAAAGCGTAACACTGCTGAGGCTCCAACCTAAGCCACAAGCGCCACCAAGAAGTAAAACTTCTTCCCCACTTGTTTCAAACTCATCTCTGCAGACAAACAATTTGAAACAAACAAGTACCGACAGTGTTTCACACACATGTCGCATACAACAGGGTTTAAACACACTAATAACCTGGCCGACAGACCAACCTGCTCTGATGCCACTAATGTAACACCCCAAATCTACCCAAGGTTTTATATACAAAAAATCAGAGTAATTTAAAATTTCATAAATTAAATACTGAGGCGTCACATCATCAAACCAAATCACTTTAAACAGTTTGTTTTAAAGTATAAATCTCGGATACATAGCATTGTCGGAAATTATAAATTGATTCAAAAACATCAAAACATCTTCTTTAATAAACTTCCTTATCAAATCATGTTTTCATAAATAATGATTCTATTTACAAAAGGAAGAAAAAAAAAAGAACAACAACTAGACAACATAAATATTCCCCCCGAGTGCTACGTATCAGAGCGACACCGACTCGACTAACAGCAGCTATAAACTCCGTCTTCATAACCTGCACGTTACCAATATAAAGGTAACGGCAAAACAAGTAAAGGGTGAGATAATCCAAAACATATAATTAAATGCATGATAAAATATACATATATATATATATATAGTTTCGAAATTACAAAAGGAATAGATTGATAAGTGCATTCCAACACATATTCAAAACCCACCTACTCTTATCGTTATTCTAAAGTGTATAATCTACACTTAATCGCCTTAGCCTCTTCGGCACAAATCATTATAACAACACATAAACCTCCGTCACCACGAAATCGTCACAAACTAACACATCACAAATTAACACGACAATCATGAACAACAACATCAAACAATAACACCAAACAATGCTAATAACATAAGCAATATAAACAAAATCATCGCAAATTGGCTAAAGCCCATCGTCGCTTTTGGCATAAAGCCCATCATCACAAACATCATCACATCCTATTTGCATTAAGCACTTCATCAAGTTAAATCATCGCAAAGCTCATCATTTATATTCATCGCAATTCAACATCGTCAATCAATTAAAAACTCAACGCCAAATAACCCAAACATAAACATAACCGACTCCATGAGACACGACTATGTTATACATGTGGTACCCGTCGCTTTGTCCATAATTAGGAACACTTGGCATAAAAGCCTCGTCGCTTGGCATAAAGGCCTCGTCGCTTGGCATAAAAGCCCATCGTCGCCAACGCAATGTATGTGAGTCGACAATAGACAACACAACACAAAAACACCATCGTCGCTTATCAAAATTGGCATAAAGCCCGCATCGCCATAATTTATCCAAATTAAGATAAATATATCGTCGCATTATATATTTGCATTATGCAAAACGTCACATATAATTCATCATCATCACAAATCGGAAGCATTTATTAACAACATCAATATAATCATGTACAAAGACATATACCATCACATCGCATATCGACAAGTATTCACTAACTAATACGTCGTCGCAAACATTATGTTTAATCACCCCACCTCATTATCGATTTGTTCACTAAATTCTAAATACGGAAAAATAGTCAAACACCTATCATCGTCGCAAAAGCCATCCCTAATAACCGGCACTACTCCTAATCGTCAACATCGCAATCAGATTGTCCATACGCGTCTTAAATCTACTAAAACGTAATCCGATTCAATTTAACCGTAATTTGGCCTATTTCGGGTCCTCTCGTAAAAACTCGCAATTTCTAAAAACTAACCTCACCACTACGCTCTACACGTCGAACTTAGATAGCACGTCAATTTTCATTGAATTCGAAGCAACTTGCTCCGTCGTCGAATTTACCGAAATCGGAAAATCGGAACACAATCGGGTTCCAAAGGAAGTGCGAAAAATCAGAATTTTGGAGGCTACAGATGCATCAACACGGGTCCCCGTGTGCAACAATACGGCCCGTGTTGAAAAGCCACCAGAACATGCAAAAATCACCAAGTCAGTGAATCAACACGGGCGCCCGTGTGGATCAACACGGCCCGTGTTGATTGGCCTGCATCAACTCTTCCTCGTTCAAGGGATCAACACGGGCACCCGTGTGAATCAACACGGCTCGTGTTGATTGATCTGTGTGAAAAATCCATTTTTGACATCCCTAACTTCACTTCTACCATTCCCATTGATTCTAATCATCATCAACCTCATAATCCCTACACCTAATTCAACTTTTCTAATATATTTCAATCAAACAATCAAACACACAACTAATAAATCAACCTATCAAATTTACCCCCAAATCCAAAATATATCTATTAAAACCTAACAATATGAGATGGAGAATCAAACCCCTTACCTCTAGTTTAGATGATCCATGATTATTCTACAAAGCTCAATCCACAAGCTTTCTCATGTTCTTCCTCTTCTTCCTCTCTTGCTCTTCTTCTTCTTCTTCCCCAAAACCCTTTTTTTCTCTCAAGCTTCCAAGTTTCTATTTTTGGTTTTGTGTTCACAAAATGGAAAGAAAGAAGGAAAATGGTTTTATAAGGTTGATTCTACTAGCTTCCTCTCTTGCTCTTGCCTTCCTTCTTCTCCAAACCCTCTCTTTTCTCTCAAACTCTAAGTTTGGTTTTTGTGAGGAAAAATGGAAAGAAAAGGAAGGAAAGTGGCTTTTATAAGTTGTTTCCTATTAGTAAGGTTAAGGGTGTAAAATCCAATTCTATCAAAATGCTTCCCACACTCCTATCTAATTATATCATCACTTCAATTAATTCGAATAATTCCGGGGAATTACATATCGGATCCGAATAATATTTTACCGAACCGAACGGAATAAAAACTGGACCGAACAAAACGTCGCCAAATATATTATCAGATATATTGATTAATATAAATATTCTCATTGCAAAATAAATATCGATCGGTAATTCGAAAATATTAATATAATATAATATTAATTAAAACAGGGCGTTACAGAGATGGAGAAGGAAGTATTGGCATTCTATGGGGACCTTATGGGGAAAAAAGAGACAATTCTTGAAGGTATTGACATTGTGGCTATGAGGGCTGGTAGTCAAATCAGTAGGGAGCAAGCTGTTATGCTAGCCAAAGATATATCTGAACAGGAGGTCCTGCAGGCATTGAACAATATTAATGACATCAAATCTCCTAGCATAGATGGATACGGCTCCAGATTTTTCAAGGCTAGCTGGCATATTGTGAAGCATGATGTGATGGATGTTGTGAAGGAGTTCTTTGATAATAATAGACTCTATTCGGCTTGGAATTGTACCCTTGTTACTCTCATACCTAAAAGTGGTGATGCCAAGCATATAAAAGACTTTAGGCCTATTGCTGGATGTACCACAGTGTACAAGATCATCTCTAAAGTTTTGACCAAGCGGTTAGGAAATATCTTGGGGCAGATTATTGGGGATAGCCAAGCAGCATTTGTGCCTTGCCAGCAGATCCACTCTCATATTTTGCTTGCATTTGAGCTTATCAAAGGCTATAGTAGGAAGAGAGGAGCACCCAAGACTATGATGCAGATTGATCTTCAGAAGGCATATGATATGGTTGACTGGCGTGCTATGGAGATAATTCTGCAGGAAGTTGGGATACCATCCGGATTCATCTAGTGGATTTTGCTTGCTGTTACCACTGTCTCATACAGGTTCAGTGTTAATGGCATGATCAGCTCTATCTTACAGGCAAAGAGAGGGTTGAGGCAAGGGGATCCTATCTCCCCTTATCTGTATGTCTTGGTCATGGAGTATCTTAACAGGATCCTGACTAGGATGCAGGCTATACCAAATTTTAATCATCATGTGAAATGTGAAAAGCTGAGGATTACCCACCTTACCTTTGCAGATGATATTATGTTGTTCTCCAGAGGGGATACCCTCTCTGTTGACATTATGATGCAAGCTTTTGGTACCTTTATTAGGTCAACAGGTATGAAAGTCAATGCCTCTAAAAGCAAGATTTACTTTGGGGGAGTGGCTGAGGATATTAAAAGGCAGATTCTGTAACTTACTAACTTTGTTGAAGGTGAGCTTCCTTTTAGGTACCTTGGTGTCCCCTTGACCTGTAGGAGATTATCTGTAAACTAGTATATGCCTTTGATTGAGAAAATTATTGAGAGAACTAGACATTGGAGCACAAAGCTTCTAAGCTATGCTGGCCGTATTCAACTGCTCAGAAGCATTTCATTTGCTATAGCCAATTATTGGCTCCAATGTTTTCCCTTGCCTCAAGCTGTGATCAAGAAAATTAATACCATTTGTAGAACCTTTCTCTGGACAGGGGGTATGGAGAACAGCAGTAAGAGCCCTGTGGCTTGGAAGCAGATCTGCAGACCAGCTAAAACAGGGGGGTTGAATCTGATTGATGTTGGTATTTGGAATAAAGTCACTATGCTCAAACTGTTATGGAATCTTTGTCAAAAAACTGATAGCTTATGGGTTCGGTGGGTACATGGTTACTATATCAAACATGAGTCTGTGATGAATGTGACAATCAAGCAAGACAGCTCCTGGATCCTGAGAGCCATTCTAAATGCCAGGGATATAATTGGTACGGTGCAGCAGACTTGGGATCACATGGTGATAGGTAAGAAGTTTCACATGAAAAAACTTTATGATGCTTTGCTGGGTAATGAGAGACCAGTGACTTGGAGGAATCTGGTTATGGGCAATGCAGCTAGACCTAGGGCTCTTTTCACCCTGTGGCTTGCGTGCCATAACCGGTTGGCTACGAAGGACAGACTTAGCAAATTTGGAATGGTGACTAAAATTCAATGCAATTTCTGCAGCGAGAATGAATCGCCTGGACACTTGTTCTTTAATTGTAACACACTTAAACATATATGGATTTCCATGCTTGGGTGGATTGGCATCCATCACAATCCGTTGCCATGGGATTTGGAGGTTACTTGGCTGGAACAGTATGTGAAGGGCAAAGGTTGGCGAAAGCAGCTTCGTAAACTTGCACTAGCTGAAACTGTTTATGGGATCTGGAACTTTAGGAACAATATCCAATTCGGAGGTACCATCCCTAGTGTAAAAATTGAGGATGGTATTATTGATAAAATTGTCTATAGGGGCTGGTTTAATAGGAAGCTAAGGGGGCACATTGCTCAGCTTATGCTATAGTGGGGGTTCCCTCTAAAACCGATGTTGTCTGGGTTGTTTGATGGCTGGATCCGAGCGATCACCTTGTATTCAATGTCTTTTTTTGAATTAATTAATTTTCTATTTTGATTAAAAAAAATAATTTGTCATGCACTATGCACTGTCAGTGTAAAAAAATTTACATCATCAATGCATCACAACTATGTATAAATTTTATTTGATTAATAATTAAAATAAAAATTAAATCTAATTTAAAATCAAACGATATCATTTCACAGACGGTGTAATTTTTTTTACTGTCGGTGCATCCAAATTAAATACTCAAAATGATTAATAAAATAGAAAAATAAAATTAATAATTTTTCGTAAAATTTAAACAATACTACAAATATTTTTAAAATATGTTTTAATTTGTTAAATTATTTTGAAAAAAGTATTTTATTTTAACAAAAATACAAGTTGAAGAATTATATAATTTATATGTATTAAAATTTACATATCTTTTATTCAATTAAAAATTAAAAAAATTTGAAAAAACTAAAATTCGCAGCAAAATCCGCAAGAACGTTTTCTGCAGAAATTGTATTGTATATTTAACATTTGAAATTCGCAGCAAAATTTGCAGGTATACCTGCAGAATTTCCTACAGAATCATATTTCGTAAGAAATTTTATTATATTTAATAAAATTGCAGGAAAATCCGCATGTATTCCTACGGATATTTTTCTACAAAAAATACCGTTATTTCTAGTGTAAGTAATCAATAATCCTTTTTCAATAGAAAAACCAATTTTCTTATTTTATATTTTAACATTGGTATAATTTTATTTATTTTAACTTTTCAATTAAAATATGTTTCCTTTATAATTTAATATTGATAAAATATTATTTACTTTTAGATTTTGAATTATAATACGTATATTTTATACTTTGTTATTGGTATAATTTCATTCAATCGTAAATTTAAAATTATAAAAAAATTATTTTATAATTTAGCATTACTATAATTTTATTCAAGATTTTATTTTGAAAAATATTATGTATGCGCTCCGTAATTTTTATGAGAAGGAAACTTGAAGTCCAAAATTAACACAAAACTATAAGCACACAAACATAGATGTGGAGGTTCTTCTTCAAGCCAGGTCACAATGGAATCATGAGCTATATTATATATTAGTTATTTATATCATTTAATTTTGTTCATTACACAGTTATTATAAAACATAATTAGTTATTTAGTACTAACTTTATTTTAATTATTTAAAATATTGAAAATTGTGAAATTATTATTTTTAATGTAATAAGGTTTATTAATTTATTTGCAGGTTCAAAAAATTCTATTTTTGAATATGTTACTACTGTGACCATTTATATCACTTTTAGATATATTAAATTTTGGCAAAGGAAATAAGATATTAAAAAATAGATAATGTAATCAAATAATATCTTAAATAATATCATAAACCCCTGGATTAATTAAAATTAAAGGTTAATATATGGAGCAACTTTATAATATAATTTTTCGCATTATTCTAGTGACAGAAAATGATGGTATATTACAAAGAAAAGATTACAAAGAAAGAAAACAAACAAGGAGTGGAGGAGCAGGGGTACAGCAATCACTCAAAACCCAAAACAAAAAACATAAGCAAACAATGGTAAAAACAACATATGCCAACAACAATAAAAACAAAGCAATAAAGGGAATTAATTGACCACAAAATTTTGAGCCTGAGGATGATACGGAACTTGCCATAGATATGCTGTACGAATAAGAGACAAACGAAGAACCAGACAAGTTGGTGTGTCATGTAATGCGTTTGTTTTTTTTAAACCAACCAAGTCATCTCGCTTTCACATTAATTACGGATGAAGCGGACATTACTGTGATGTGTTGTACACACAAAAAAAAGCTGATACTGCATTTGGATTTAGCTAGCTTCTGTTGAGGGAAAATTCATTAAACACGGTCGCTGCTGAATCGTTGAAATGTAAATGTGTTCAAATAGAGAATTGTTGTAACGAAGTATCTGAAGAACAAATTGAAATTATAAATTTCTTGAACAATCATAAAAAAAAACTCTACTAAATTTTCACAAAAGAGAGAAGAGGAAAGAAAAAGAATAAATTAAGATTGATTTTAAGAGTTTTAAACACATCTATTCCACATGCTAATAAATCTAGCATTATCAACTACAGTATGCAGAACTTCGATATCAACATGTGAACAGATTTCGACAACATACTGAAACTCTATCGAAGCAAGAAGCTATCTTTATTGAGATACTAGAGTTAGATCCAAAATCTCATAAATCTCCACCTTAAAACAAACTCTACAACATATAGGGAACAAACTAGTTTTCTTCTTGCATTTTTATCAACTGCATTTAGTGGAAGAACTTGCAACTTGGTAATGTCTTGATGATCATATCATCATCATTGTAATTTGTCGAAACCTTCTGTTCTTGGACATCTCCACGCTCGATTATTTCTATGATGAAATGCAGCCTCACATTGATGTGCTTGTTTCACTCATGATAGCTCTGAATTGTTCAACAGATGTACGACACTTTGACTATCACATTTAACAGTTATAACTCGATCTTGAAGTTTAAGCTACTTAGCAAAACCTTCTAGTCATAGTACTTCTTTCACAGCTTCAATGATGACAATATATTTCGCTTTATTGGTTGATAAAGCGACAACCGTTTCTGAAGTGTAGTTTTCTGACTGATTGTCACTACGCCAAAAATGAGTTTTGGCAACACTACATAGAAAGCGCTTTTAGCAAAACGCGATGTTGTAGGCTGGAAAAAATACGCTTCAAAAAAGCACTGCCAAAGGAAACCTTATGAAAGCGCTTTTAAAAAGCGCTGCTAAAGACCGTACGGATACCCCATCTAAGAAAGCGCTTTTCCAAAAGCGCTGCTAAATGGTTACCTTAGAAAGCACTTTTGAAAACGTTGCTAAAGGTTATCCTACGAAAGCGCTTTTGAAAAGCGCTTCCATAGGCCTTAAATTGGTGAACGTAAAGAAAGCGTTTTTTGGCAAAAAAAAAGCGCTGCTATTACAGCACCTAAGAATATTAAAAAATTAAAAATAAGAATAACGTGAAACCCTATTCATCTTCTCTATTTTCCCTCTTTTCTGAGCCATACGAATCTCTCCTCAGCGACTCCCTCCATCATGAAATCACCATCTTTTTTCTCTCCATCATTCTTCGCCATCCCTCCATCAAGAAACCACCATTCGCCGCCATCTCTGGTCCAACTCCTCCGTCAACGGCTTCCGCAAACTTGTTTCTGCTCAGCATCTTCAAGAACAGACTTGATTCCGAACTAACATATGTTTTCATTTTCATCTTCTCCGATTTGATATAGGTTGAGCAAATATAGTTTATGTAATCCATATTTGGGAACATTTGATTGTAATGTGTCCTGTTTTAGATGGATGGAAATTTTATCTTAGTCTGTTTGGCTTGCAATGGCACATATGTTGTGCTGCATATGTAGTTATGCAATATCAATTACTTTTGTAAGTTTGATAAGTTATCCAATTACCTTCATAATAGTAGTTTCATTAGTTTCTAAGTTATCAATTACTTACGAACAACCCTTTAATAACAAAAAAAGTGAGTGAAATATTGTGTCTTTCATTAGTTTGTTTGGTCTTTGAACGTGGCTTCTGTTGGTTTATTTAGTCTTTGAAAGCCCCTTGAACCTCAAGAATGTTTTTATAGTTTCATATATTCTGAGACTGGTAAATTAGCAATAGTGTCTTACACATTTATAGATGTTGGTTTTGTAGAAGAGACTAGAAATTGGAAATCTGATAGTGTGAGTATTTTGTAGATGTTAGTTTTGTATATTGTATTAATGTATTATTTTGTTAGATAACAACAATCATAGTTTAGGAAGTGTTTATTGGAACTCTTGATAACAACAATCATATTTTGTATTGGTTTTGTTTCTTAGTTTCCTGTATGTGATTTGATGAATGATGATGGTGATAATCGAAAAAATAATTGTGTTTAGGAAGTGTTGAATGATGTAGCACAATGTAGTTTGATTAAGTGATGAAAAAGATAGAATCTTTGTTTTTCCAATGGAAAGACAAACTTATTTACATAATCTATCTTTAGATACGAAGCATTATTAAATTTTAGAAATGTTAGGATATAGAAATCTGTGTTAAACTATGTTAATTTGTGTCGCATTGAGTATCAGAATGTGTTAGAATAGTGTCAGATGTTATTCTGTTTGGGTATGTTGAAGTTATTGATTTGTTTGGTTCAGATTTGAATGTTGAATTTCGAATTGGGCATGCTATTTGTTTTAGGTTATGACTATTTCTAATTATTCGAGTTGAATATGTGAAGTTATTATGGTAGTGTGAAGGTTTAGTGAAAATTTTGTTGATAACATGTTATTTGAATCGAAGTTGGATTAATGTCATGTGTTATCGATGGTAAATCAGTAACGTTCCATGTTAATTAGCAATAGAGTTTTTTGTTGATGTTATGCGTTGGTTTGTAATAAATGGGCAAGATTTTCTTACATGTTAAGTTGTGGGAGTTTTTCTGCAATTCCATGTTAATCGTGCTAATTGACGCGTTTTTGAGATTGTTTGTAATAATGTGGTTTTCTTTATAGAGAACTAGGCGTTGGTGTTATGCACTCATACATCCGATAACCTGATTAATATATCATTTAATTAGTTGAACATTTTTTTAAAACATTTCAGTGAAACTAGTCTAATATTAATTATGATTTTATTTAAGGTTGTTATATGACAAATTGATGCGCGGGAATCAATTGTCAATCAAATTCCATTTCGTTTGTAGTGTTTTAGCTTGTGGAAGTGTGTATGTTTTGTAAATAGTTTTTAGTTGTGTAAATGAGATTGTTTAGGTGTGTAAGTGGAGCTTGCATAGCAGCTGCACCTGTTGCTATTATTTTTCTACATCTGGTGTAGCACGCATAACCCTCTCTTTTGGCGCTTAGCGCTCTGCTGTGTAGAGCCAGTGAATTCTTTTTAAATTTCACTTGGTTTTCCTTTTTCCCACTTCCACCAAGGCTTTTTGTATTGAATAAAATTAGTATTATTTTTCTAACTCTTTTGTTATTGTTTGGACTCAAATTTTGATCTGGTAGCTTAAGGTTGCATTTTGTGATTTTCCGAGTTTGATCGTTTCAACTCGCGGATGTATGGTAATGATAGTTTTCAAAGTTGGTACACGCTAGGTACTCGTTTATCGCTTTCTATAGCATAAAATGTTTAGGAAATTCATCATTTGTATGATTACCATGTCATTCATTCTTTTTGTATTACTTGCTCATGAATTGAATCACTTTAGTTCCTTCTTTACCCACAAATGTGAGGAAGCTTTCCATTGTTCACATATGTTAGAGGCCACATACTTGTTTTAACTAGATTTTATTATGCTTAATCTTTTGTTTTGTGTTGATTGTATGAATGCATGAAAAGGATCAAGGCGTTTTGTTTATTATGAGCACAACTACCTTGGCCAAATATTCAATTCACCTTGTGAGTGTGTGAAACTTTGTTAACCCCTTTCAACTTTTATCAATATTCATGTTTATTTGAATTTGATATTTGTCTATGAGTGTTTAATTCACCTTTTTTTATGGATGTTGATTTCTTTGTTTCTTAAACCCTTAACTATATGTTGTTGTATGAATTTTTATCTTGCCTTAGAAAGTAGGGAGTATTCACATAATGATGTTGGTTGAATTCAAGTTGGAAAGAGGAATGTTTATGTACTTATATTGTGGTTGATATGAGGTTGAGAAAATTAAAAAAAAAAAGTGAAAAAGAAAGATTAGAAAAAGAAAGAAAAAAAGAAAAAAGCTTTGAAAAAGAAAAACAAAAAGAGTATGAATAATATTGTGTTAATGAGTGAGGTGTTTTGGTTTGATAATTTGTGATGAAGAAGAAGTTTGATTGGAATTGTATGATTTGGAACTTTGTGAGTTGATCACTCCCTTAGGTTTAGGAAAATTTTTGTTTCGATTAGCTTTAGGACTTATCACTTGTTTGTTAACCAATCCACATTACAACCTTGAAAAGCCCTTGGGATTCCTACCTTTGTATTTTCAATTGAGTTTTTGGATGAATGCATAATTTAGTCTTTGTTTGCAAGATTGTGGATGAGTGTTTTTTGTCCCTCAGCTTTGTGTGTTCTTCATCTACCGATGAATTTTTGCTAGGTGTGATTCATGATTGAGCTTGTTTTGTTTTAGAATGTTTTGCATGATTTTTGTACTTAGGATTTGCTTCGTTTATATGTTGTCGTTGTAGGAATGTGGTAAGTAAGTATTTTGTGTGTACGTTTTCGTTTGAACCATACATTTGTTTTCCGTTTTAAAAACTTGTTGATTCGTGATTCTTTGATTATCATCTTTTGTTTTTTTAGGTTTACTTGAATTTGTTTGAGGACAAACTCTGTGTCAAGTTGGAGAGAGTTGATAAGTTCCAAAATGTAGTTATTTTGTATATATGTTTTGTGGCACTTATTTGTTCTTGCTTGTTAATAATCGTTGAATAACCCCATTTATGTTGTAAATGTGTTTTATTGTGTTGTGTACATAATGTATCGTTTGATAGTTTTGTATCTATTTTTGTAGGTATTTGTTGCATATTTGGAGCATGGAGGAATAAAGTGTCGAAGACACGGCTCCGACGATGCAGTTTTGGAAAGAAAAACAACAACTTTCGCGCTTAGGGCAATTTTGAGCCTGCTTAGCTTGGTAAGGCGGTTTAAGTAATAAAGTAGATCACGGTTAGCGCGGCTAGCGCGCTTAGCGCGATCTGCGAGATTTTGTTTTATAAATTCATTTCAAAACATATTTTTAGGTTATTGTTTTGGGGTGGATTTTGATCCCCATTTCCATCAACCTTTATTTTTGGTAGATTAGCTTAGAAAATAACATTAGGGCTTGATCATGGATGATTGAATGTGGATTGATCTTTGGTAGGCATTGACAAACCGGTGTAAATGAGTGGTTTATCTCTTCTCTTCTCTATGTATTTCTCTATTTGTTGAGTTTGTATGTATATTTGCCTTGAACTCATGTAAATTTGTCGCCCTTGGCGTTGTATAAAGTTTGGTTTACGAATCTGTGTTGGTGATTGTCTTAGGTTTTTACTCTATGTTAGGGATTTGAGCTTTGCTAGATATAGATTTCTTAGTTTCTTACCTAGGATGATTATATGTTAGTTTCTGAATGCTAGAAATAGGTTTAGAGCTGGCACTTACTTAGAGTATCTGATCTTAATGCCTCTGTGTTGGTTGTTTTGAGCTAGAGATAGTCGTTACGAGTGGCACAATTGACTTCTGTGTTGTCGAGGTATGCCAGACATGGATATCGAGGTGATGCGGTTGAATTCTTAATTTGGGTTAGAAATGACTTAGGTTGTGAGAGGTATGTGACGACACGGACGAGTATCGTAGGCTGAGTATAACTGGACGGTAGATTTAAGTCTGTGACGGATAGAGTGCATTCAAGCCGGACAAGTTGTCTATCTTTTATAGTTTTTGTTCATTACATTTTATTTTGTCTTTTTCTTTAAAACCATTTAACCCGTAACTCATTAACGAAGAAATTATCGAACGGAGAATCAATAACCAATCTCTGTGGACACGATACAATATAACCTATATATCACCCAGTAAAAATAATACTTTACTTTTTGCTTGCCGCTAATACCGCTGCAATAGACCCATTTTTATACTTTACAATCCACTTCAATGCTTGTCATTATGCATTTCCTAGATTGGCCATATACTTGCTTACAATGATCACTCCATACGCTATGTCTAACCTTATATATACCGTAGCAAACATCAAAGTACCTATTATTCTAGCATATGGAATGTTATTTATGTAGGCTCTTTCAACTTCAGTACTATGATTTTTAGTCGTATCAGCTTGAATTGAGGATTTGTCGGTGTTACAACAGGATTTGAATTCAACATATCAAATTTGTCGAGAATCTTCTTTAGGTATGTCTATTGAGATAAGCATAATCTCGACTAATTTCTATCTCTCTAGATGTAAATCCCGAGAATTCAGGTGGTAGCTCCTAGATCTTTCATGTCGAACTCCTTATTAAATTCATCCTTCATCTTCATTATAGCCTCGACATTGTTGCTTTCTACAAGAATATTATCCACATAAAGCAACAAAATAACTATTGAATTTCTAAGTCGAAATCTGAAGTAAACATAGTGGTCGAATTAACTTCTTGTCAAACCTATGTGTTTTGTGAACTTGTCAAATCTCATATTCCACTATCGAGGAGATTGTTTTAGTCCATATAAAGATCTATTCAGCTTTCACACATAAACTTCCTTTCCCTTTTCTATATATTATACCCAAATATTTACCCATAAGATCCCTCATTTTTTTGCATAATTACAATACATCAAGGTCACAACCTTGGGTTTCTTTTCATACTTTCTCTCTCTCTTATTTAAATATTCTCTTGAGTGATCATCAAGCACATAATTGTGTATCTTGTACATACATATTTTATTTTTACAATATAGGTGTTGAGCCAAGTTCATTTATCTCACTTCCTAAGCTAGGGTTTTGAGGAATAATCCTCAGTCAATTGGTCATTCATTAAACCTCAAAGGCTTAAAATTCAAAGGTATAACTTTATCATCAAAGTGATATGTCTTGAGCATCTCTCAACTTCATGTGGTCAATTTTATCTCATGGTATTATGGTTAGATTCATAAGAAATTTCATAGATTCATGTGTTTATTTCCATGAATTTTACAAACGATTCATCAAGCTATGAGTCTCATTATCAATTTTGCTTCAAGATAACATCATTTGAAGGCCCTATGTGCTTCATCGTGCGTTATCTTGCAAGCAAAGTTGAAAAGATTCAAAGTTGATTCAAGTTGCTTGACCTAATTTGACAAGTTCTTGATTCCATGATCAAAAGTGCATAACTCTTTCAATTTTTAACATTTCGAAGTGATTCTTTTTTAAATGGACTTTTCTCATCATCCCCGACAACTTCTCTTTACATGAAAAGAGTCAATTATGCTTGGAGGATCATCAAAACTTTGATTACATTATAGGTCATTTGTGGACTTAGTGAAATTTTTACAAGTTTTAAAGTGATTTGTTTCTAACTTTCTAGGACCATAACTTGATCAATTTTCAACATTTGAAAATCATTCTTTTTCTACCATAATCTTGAGGATGTTTTCTACAAGTTTGATTCAAGGAGGGTGACCTAAAAATACTTGGAAGGTCATTAAATTAAGAGGAACATTATAGGTCATTTTCATTACTTCATGACTTGAAATTTTACCAAGTTAAAAGTGCTTATTTTTAGCCAACTTTACCATGTCATAAATTTTTACTCCAATTACCAAATTGAAACTTTTTTAGCACATTGTTAAGCTTGTGGAAAGGTCTACACATTTTAAAAAGAATGACCTCGTATAACCTCTTGTGAATGATGCCCTATGAATTTGAATATAATTTCCTAGACCCGAAGTTTTGTCATGATTAGAATTTTGAATCTCTTTAAACTCCAACTACAGACCAAATTAGCATGCATTTTTGCTAAACATGTTTAGAGACCTTCTGGAAGTTGTTTAGCAATCAAAATGCTAGAGAGAAGTGAGTTTTGACAACTTTGCAAGTCACGTGTTTGCCATGACGAGGGTGTACATGATTTGATCAAATTCCTTATCATTTACCACAACTCAACATTCTAATCTCTTCGCCTATAAATAGATACCTCATTCACAAATTTTTCAAGATCTTGATAACCAATTACACCCTGCTCAGATCCCATTCGAACTCCGATCTTGTAAGCTTCATTTTTAATCCGCACCCTTCCACCACAAAAAAAAAACTCTTGTTCATTGAGCTCCCTTGAACTTCAGTGAAGCTAACAAGATCAAAATAAAGTGAAATTGAGCATCATAATGAGCTCCTTAAGTCAAGTTTCAGAAGGTTTTGAACATACTTCATTCATATAGAAATCACTGTCAATTCAACTCAAATTTGTCGCTACAATGTAGCTCTTGACTCACTGATGCTCATGGTATCCTTACTTTTCATTAATTGATGTGTTTGATACGTCTATTTTTGAATTACTTTTTGAAATTTCTTCTAGTTTTTTCTAAATCGACTATGTTATACTTTAAATAAATTCTCTATGAGGATATGGTTGAGATCGTCTTATTGAAACGCTTCCAATGATACTAATCTTATGAGCACTAGTTACTTCTTTTTGAAACACGAATTTGCCCAAAATTTCTACAAATTTGTGAAGTTGGAGGTTGAAGATGACCAATGTGTCATCCTAAACCAATGAGAGTGTTCCATTTGAAATGTTTTCACAGGTCTGACCTTTTATGGATAAATGCATGCGTTTTGACTCCTAAACACCATTGATCCACACTCCTCTGCCTTTGGATCTGCCAACGTCTTTAAGTGAGGATGATCCAACGCTTCTCATAATTTTTGTTTTATTTTTATTTTATAAATTGTTTTAAAATCCTATTAATCTTTTAAAATTTATAACTCTTTTCTTTTTTTATCCAGAAATTATGAAAAAATACACAAAAATAATTTCAACCATTTCTGATTTTGTGGATATTTTCCAGATTTTAATTTTGATGATTTTTACTTTTTATGATTTCGGATTTATTGTTTTGTTTTAATTGGTTTAACTATAGTTTTTCATATTTTTAAATTCTAGAAAAAAAAAATCATATGATCCTATTATAGTTTCAAACCTCTGGTGATTTTATTTGAATTTTTATTTGTTTTTTTATTTTTAGTTTTGCTATTTTTCATCTTTTTGTTTGATTTTACATGATTTTAAGATAGTTTATGATTTCCAAAAATGATGAAACCATTTTCTAAATATATTATAGGTTATTCCTGATTTTTATTTGATGTTTTGATTAGACTTTGATATTTTCTATTTTAATTCCATTTAAATTTTTTTATTAATTGTTTAGTTGTATTTTAATGTTATTTGACTTTGTTGATTGGTTGGCCTTTGTTCATGGTCTCTTTGATCATAACTTTCATCAACCTCATCGAATCTTGGGTGTTGATGGGGTGAAAACTCTAATCGACCCAAATAGATGAATGATGTTGACGATAACTTTATCAATACATTGATCTAAGTGGAATTTCCACTTTTTTCTATTTCATTTTACCTCTGCTCCATTTATTTATTCTTCTTTTTTCTTTTGGGTCAATTGGATGGTGATTGATTAAAATTTGTTCAATTGAATTTGGATTGATACTTGATGAACTTTCATCATTTTAAATCTACCTCTAAGTGATCAATTGATCACTCAATGTACTTTGGATTTGTGAAAGTTTGTCCTAAGGTATCGTGAAGGGTTTGATTGATGTAATTGATTTTCATCTCATTGGCTTAAGTCTTTATCCACCTTTGTTTTAGTTGTGCTACATGTTTTAGGAGTATGATTTCTACCACATCTCAAACATGTATGGTACATACATTAATATTGACCGGTCTCAAATAGGTGCAACTTCTACATAAATTCACTTACGATTGCTTAATATAGCGCTAAATTTATTCCGAATCAGAAAACTAACATACTAATTCTACCATTTATTATGCTAACTTTACTTTAATGCAATTTAAATTATGTCATTTACTTTCTATCTTTACTTTATGCCTTTACTTTCTTGCCCTTTATTTTAGCATGTTTATCATTCATGTCATTTATCTTCTAATTCTTTATTTAACAATATTTTCCTTTGCCCACTTGGCCATTTTATCTTTATCCCATTTTCATTTTTCTCACTCGAACATTTTATTTTATGTCATTCTTCTTTCGCTCACTTGAGTTTCCTTTTTTCCTTTAAATACGTTAATAATCAACTTAAACATTAAAAGACTTAAGGATCTCTTTGGACTATGGTTACTATGTCTTTGCATCTTAGAGTATTTGCACTTATGAATTTAGGATAGGACCTTGACCTGGACTATGGGATCTTTGGATCTTGACACCTTGTTGTTATTTTGTTTGTATTGAGAATTTTTTTGTGCGGATGTGTTACTTTAAAATTTCATATGATACAACAACAATTCATCGGATACATCAACTTCATCTGATACACATGCCAAGTCATCTTTACCTTTTTGAATTTATCTGATGCAAGTTTGCATCTAAGGCACTTATTATTCATCTGATGCTTATTACTTCATTGTGTGTGGCTTTAATCCAAAGGATTTGAATGCTATGTTGACTTTATTATGTCAAGTGTTATATTTTTATTTGGTTAGACCTTCCCACCTTAGATTTTACTTTATTGATTAGGATAGTCCATTCATCTCTTGTCCATCTTCTTTAATTTTAAAATCTCTCCCCCCTTTTAACCTTCTTTGATTTCTAACTTGAACCACTTTCAATAAAAATATTGAATTTATCAAGTGCATTTTCAAAATCTTTTTCTTAATCAAACTTTAATTCAAGTACATAAAGTGGAATATTTTCCTTACAAAATCTTTTTCTTAATCAAACTTTAATTCAATTAAATAAAGTGGAATATTTTCCTTTTTGCCATTTGGCTTTTGATTTTAAAATCTTTTCTTAAAGATTAGATGTGTGTAACATGTATATTTGAGATATAATTCTCCCTTGTTCATAACCTTAATTGATACGATGTTGAATCATTTCCACTTGAAAGGGCTAGTGGCATACATGTTGAGTTATCCAAGTTGGAATCCTCCTTTCACTTGTGATGCAAAAGTTCATCATTCACATGTTTATGTATATTTTGTTGAGTATTCTCCCTAAGATGACAAAATGTCTATTCTCTTAAAATTAATCAACCAAAAATTTTGTTCCTTTTTAGAAGAACTACGTGGTTCTGATTTCATCATTGCACATTGGTGGTACTTAGGCACGAGAGTCTTGAAATCTTGCTGAATCAAAAATCTTAAAAACCATTTCTTTTCTCATCTCCACAATTTTTTTTTGCAAACAACTCTTTTTATCTAAATACACTAATTTTCAAAGAGGTTCTTACAGAGTTTCGTAGATATTTAGGGTGTTAATACATTCCCTTTGAATAACCAAACCTCGTACTTAGATATCAGTTTTATTAGTTTTTCTTTAAAAACTTTGAGTTTGATTCTCTCTTTTCCCGTTCCTTTGGGTAAAATAAAATGTAGTTTGCTCTTTTCACCTTGTAAGTTAAGTTAATCAATAACTTAATCTCAATATTTCACCGATACACATACCATTTAGGTTGCGTCATCAAGATATTTTCATCTAGATTACCATACAATAAAGCAGCCGTCACATCCGTCTGTTCCAGCTCTGATTGAGCTATGCCACCATGTCAAGCAACATTTAAATGTATTTGTGCTTCATAACATGTGAGAACACATATTTAAAGTTGACTCTTTCTTTCTATTCATTTGTTCAATCTTGCCTTATATCTCTTCAACATCACTCCTTCAATTTATTCCTTAGCCTTGAATATCCACTCACAGTTGATTAACCTAGCCCCTACAAGTTTCTCAATTAGCTCCCACGTGTTATTATCATGAAGATATTTCATCTCATTATTCATGGTCTTCAATCATTCAGTCTTATTTCGAATCCTAGTTGCTTCCTTGTAGTTTCCAAGTTCTCCATCAAGAACCTCATGTGAAAAGATTGAGGCAAACACTATGAGATTTGCATAACCAAGTCTATAAGGTGGCTTAATGAATCTTATTAGTATTTATATTGCCAATCGATTGTCATTTTTAGTTTCATCAAAAACTTATTTTTCTTCTTTTACTTCATCTAGGTTATGCAAATCAACATCATTATGCTCTACTTTAATAGGAATCTCTTATTGTTCAAGATCCTCTTCATATATTTCTACATTTCGGCCAACATCACCAGTTTTCTTGAATTCCATTTATGCTTCACTAAAAACTATATCTTGACTTGTGATATATCTTTTGCGACTTGAATCTAGGAACCACAACCTATAAGCTTTGACTCTTTCAGGTTACACCATGAACATGCATCTCAGAGCTCTTGGTTTGACCTTGTTTTACTTAATGTGAGCATAGGCTACACAACGAAATACTCTAAGTCTGCCGAGATTAGGTGGATGTCCCAACAAAACTTCATCAAGTATCTTCATCCAAGGAAGTCAAGGGACATATATTTATCAGATATGCTCATGTTGAAACAGCCACATCGAAAAACACCTTCTTTAATCCAGCACTAATCAATATGCATCTAACTCTTTCTAAAATGGTTCGATTAAACCTTTAAGATAAACCATATTTCTGGGGAGTACGTGTAGTAGTTACGTGCCTTCCAATACTAGATGCAACACAATAGCTATCAAATACCTCATTGTAAAATTCATACCATTGTTTGTTCTCAACCTCTTGACCTTCTTGCCAGCTTGGTTTTCGACCAGAGTCTTCCAACTTTTGAAATTTCCAAAAGTTTCAACTTAAACTTTATGCATGAGTACTAATAACTTTCTAGAATAATCATTAACTATGGATAGAAAATACCTTGCACCTAAATGTGAAGTACATCTTGCAGACCCCCAAAGATCAGTATAAATATAATCAAGGGATTCATGTGTTATTTATTTACCTTTCTTAAATTTCACCCTACAAGATTTACCAAATACAAAGGGTTCTTAAAATTTCAGATTTTACACCTTGTCACCACATAGCCTATTTTGTTTTAACAATTCTACCAAGCCTCTTTCACTAACATGACCAATTTTCTTGTTCCATATGTCAGTCTCTAATACATGCTTATGGATACCACATCTGCTGAACCACTTAAAACCTTAGCCTCAAGGGTATACAACCCTTTCTTTTTGATGCCTCTCAATACTTCATTTAAACCCTTCATTACCCTTAGGATACTTTGTTCTCCTCTTAAATGATATCCTTTCTTTTTGAATTCGCCAAGAGAAATAAAATTTCTCATTAGATCAGGTACACACCTAACACATGTTAATAACCTTATTGACTCATCATGGAGCTTGAATCTCATAGATACAATACATGTAATTTTGTAGGCTTTGTTGTTTCATAGCAACACTGATCCACCATCTTGATCTCATAATTCCTCAAACAAATATCTATTTAGAAACATGTGCCACATGCAACTTGAATCCATAATCCAATCGTTGCAAGAATTTTTGCTCGAAATCAGAAGAACATCATATGATTCAAAAATATCTTGCACAATGGTTGTGTTACCATTGTCCTTCACACCATGATTTTTCTGTCGATCAAGGTACATATGTCGCGTGCGACCCTCCTTCTTACAGTGATAACAACTAATTATCATAGTATCACCACCATAAGATGTATGCTGACCTTTACCCTTTTTCTTTTCAAACTTACCATATTTTCCCCTTAATTGGACAAACCTTCACCAACATACAATGGTTTATGCTTCTTCCTCTCGTTCAAGTCCTTTGAGTACAAGGAGGGTTGAAATTCTTTAAAGGTGAACTTGCACTCAGAAACAAGACAATTTATCTTAGGCATCAAAATTTTCTAAACCTAATCATCCATACTGTATATTGCAAAAGACTTTTAATGGAGAGCATGAGTTTGATATTGCTCCAAAGCCCTTAACCAAGAAAGAAGTTTATAGAAGAAAAAAAAAAGATCATGGAAAAAAATATTTGGAAAAAGAGGTCAGTGTTCTATGATATTCCATACTGGTCTAGTCTTGATGTAAGATATTGTCTTGATGTGATTCATGTGGAGAAAAATGTATATGATAGTTTGATTGGAACACTTCTCAACATTAAAAACACGATAAAAGATACTAAAAAATCCCCTAAAGACATGGTTGTGATGGGTATACGACAATAGTTAAGCTCAAAAGAAATAGGCAATAAAACCTAATTTCCCCCAACATGTCACACTCTGTAAAAAAGAAAAAAAAGTTTTTTTGAATATTTGTCGGGTATCAAAGTTCCCCAAGGGTTAGTTGGCTTGATGCATATTAGTTGGCTTAAAATATCATAATTTTCATGTCTTGATGCAACAACTTCTACCAGTGGCTATCCATTGCATTTTACCAAGAATTTTAAGGGTAACTATAACTAGATTGTGCTTATTCTTCAATTCTATATATAGTAAATGTATTGATCTTGAAAATTTAGACAACTTAGAACATAAAACTGCAATTATCTTGTGCCAGTTAGAGATATTTTCCCATCTATGATTCTTTGACATTATGGTTGACTTAGTTGTTCATCTAGTAAGGAGGATTGTAATTTGTGGTCCAGTTTATTTATGGAGATGTATCCGATAGACAAATAAATGATAATTTTTAAACAATATACAAATATTCATAACTGTCCATATGCTTACATCGTTGAACGATGCATCACATATGAATCTATCGAGTTTTGTACTATTTGTTAGAAGCGGACTCTATAGAAATTCTTGAGTCACATCATGATGGATTTTATGATGACAAAGGGAATCAAGGTTTAAATGATAAGATATTTGACCAAGAAGAAGTTCTTTAAGAATATTGTATATATTGAATAACCTTAGTGAAGTTCAATCTTACTGGATCGCTCACAAAATTCTTATAAAGAAAAAATTCCCCGGGATGAAAAAAAGATGGTTGTTGACAAAGCATAACAAAGCTTTCATAACTTGGTTTAATAAAATTGTTTCTAAAGAGAGTATTCCATTGAATATAATTAAATGGGTTTAAAATATGCCTAAGTTTAAAGAGAATGCCTTTATTTAAGTGCAAGTGGATTGACAATAAGATTGGTGTAGAAACCGAAAAAATTAGGATTCACACGGGTTGGTTTTCAAAATGAAACTTATAAGAACGAACCATTCAACATGGAAATCCAAGCGAAACAAGTTTTTCATGTCAATAATCTTCTTAACACTATATGGTCAATTGTTCTTCAAGGAAATTATCTTCCTAATAGTACTGATGAAAATCAAGATTTTAACTATGAGACCCGTTGTTTCACAACACATGTACGACAATCATCTGAAAAAATGATTCAGTTGATGTGCAAGCTATTCATCATGATCATGAAGAAGGGATATGTGAAAACTAGTAAGTAAATGCTTATCACTTTGTAGTTTATAATTATTCATTTTACTGTGTTTTATTCCGTGTACTATAGATTTAAAGTTGTCGTTAATTATCCTAATTGATTTCAAATATTGTTCAAATTATACGTGTTTAACGACCAGTGACAAATACTATTGGATAACCTATAAAATTTTCCATTTTGGTTATTGTTTTTGTTGGTTAATCATTTGTTTTAGTTTTGTTGTAAAATTATAAAGTATATACCATTTTGGGTTTATATTTGGTGTAAGCAATGAATATTTGTGGTACAATGTTTTCATTTGAGAAATTGACAAAATGTATAATGTTTCTGTTTTAGGAATATGCAAAATATGGTTATATATTCTATATTATGGTTATGTAATACACGTGCATACGAAAATATTAAAAAATTGTATCCCCTCGGGTTTTTACTTAAAACCGAGGTAATAATATTGAGCTATTACGTCAATTTTACACAATACTAACAATTAATATTGGGTGTTCCATCTAGTTCTAGAAATAATAAAAATACAGATATTGGGGATCGAACCCATGTGCAGATAACTTTACTCCACAACTTTTTAATAACTTAGGGGGTAAAGTGGTAGTTATTCACGACACCCTTCATAACCCCGCTTCTGGCTTCCGTAGGTGAGGTTAAATGCATTTCACGACCGACGTTAGATGTGTTTGTTGTAGAAGTGCATTCTCTCCTAAACTAAATTCTACAATGAATCTTATTCTATACTCTAAAATAATTCAAACTTCTTGAGAGGCTAATTACTTTCTTGACTACTTAAGGGACATGTGTTATCAGAAAAATCACAAGTAGAGAGAGATTAAGTTAGATATTTTCGTCTAAGTCAGACTCAACGAGCTAATTTGAGGATACTACAACAAATAACATTTTTTTATGACGAAACTTACACCTCCAACTATAAAAAGAAACGAGGGTATAGGTGTTTGGAACATCAAATATTTTTTTGCTTAATAACATTTTTGGTCCTCGCATTTTGACAAACTCACAAAATTGGTCCTTCCATTTTTAAATTGATCATAGTATGTTAGTCCTAAAATCTATTTTTTCCTCCAAAAAAAGTTTCTTGTAAAAAAAATAATGACGGCCAAAACAACATCCATGTGACAATGTAAATTTGAAAATATTAATTATAAATTATCAAATTTCTTTTTAAAATAAGACAAAAACTTAAAAAAAATTTTAAAATGTTAATTATCTTTATCTCACTTTATTAATTTGAAGGATCAACTTCTTGACCTATTTACAAAATCTCTTCAAAAGCCTTATGTTACTCTCTCACACACACATATAATATATTATCTTGAGGGAGAGTTTGATATATTATTTTATTATTGTTATTATTAAATATTTAATAAAAAAAATTTATTATTATTATTATTATTATTATTATTATTAAATATTTATTATTTTTATTAGTATTAAACTAAATCTACGTCTATATAATATATTAAATTAAAAGCGGCAGACTATATCATTTTTAACAAAAACTATCTAAACAAAACAACTATTATTATTACTATTTATGTTTCTAAAATTTCGAATTTAAAATGGATAATGCTTAATAGACAGAGTATTTTTCGTAAAAATAATGAATATGTAAAAATAGTTTTTTCTTTCTCTAATCCATTGGAACTATCCTTTACAATTGAACTATAGTAAGACATGTTATATTGAGTTGTCAACTACAATTCTCTTTTATTGATCTTAAATCATCAAATGTGTTCAACCTACGTCATCTTTCTAATAATCATCATAACTATCAAATAATCTTTCTTAGTACATAATTCATCATAACAACTACAATGTTCTTTTTATTGTGGTCTACAATGTTCTTTTTATTGTGGTTGGAGTATAATAATAAAGAATATCTAATAAGCTACTAGTTTGTTGGTACATGGAAAAAGAAAGATTATTAGTATACTTAATTATTTATTCTCAACAAAATCTAAGTGGATGATATAGCCGTTTAATATAAAATTGATATTCGTAAAAATTTAAAATAGACATGTGATTTTAAACATTAAAATTAAAATTATATTTTATATGAAATCATAAAAGATAACTATTTAATATAAATATTTTTAATTTTAAAGTAGTGATAGTCGAAAATATATTAATCTAACAATCAATTTTCATAAATATATATTACTAAAATTAATATATATACTTTTTACTTTTATAATAGTTACCGTAAAGAGTATAATAAAATTATTGAAAATAATATCTAAATAATACTCATTTCAATTGTCATCAACGACAGAATCAAATCAATTTTTAATTTCATCAAAAAAATTAAATAATTATTTAAAAAAACAATAAGTAGCACCTAGTAATTTCAACCTTTTATTTAATAGATAACTAAATATTTAAAAAATAGATATAAATTTTATAAAGCTAATAAAATTTTATTTGATAATAATTATAAATAAAGTTTTGATTTTATTTAACACTAAAAATATACATACATTTAACAACTTGAATTAAATATATAAATCAAATATAACTATTAAACACACATGAGAATAAAAAATAATTATTCAATAAAACAAAATATATTTATAAAATATTTAAAATTCAATAAACAAATAAATTAATTTATAACAGTGCATCATCGGCTTTAATTTAGTTAATATATTATTTAGGATATCAAAAGTTTTCATCCTTAAATATCTATATTCTTCTTAATTAGTGGAGTTGATTATGAGACTAAAATTAAAGAGAGAAAGAAAGAAATTAAAATATCTATATTCTAAATTGTCGGCACAATTGTATACGGTGTAGAGTTTTGAATGTAACTGATTTCATTTCATAACAATGTCAAGGTGTAATACCAATAACTGAGGGATTTCAACTAACTCCATAGGTTTTAATTTGTACTTTAATCAGACTCGAAATTCAATTTCGCAGCCACTGACCGTACTGCAAACCTCTCTAATTATTATATATTGACTGTAGCACTACTAAGTGGTCCATGCATCTTAACACACTTTGGGTATGGAAATTGAAGGAAATAAAACTGTACGGAAAGCCTATTATGGATTGGAATACTGAGAGACAAACACCCTGTTTTCCTCATCCAGACTCTTCTTTAAGCTTCTTCTACGACTATAGCAACATCAACCTTTATTCAGGTAAAGAAACATCTATACTCCAAACTTTTCTACTCTTTTTATTTATTGCATTTCTAGTCACACATAATGCAAAGCATATATATTTGAAAAAAAGACGTATATTTAAGTATATATTCAAAAAACACTTGCATGCATGGTTTTCAATTGCAGTTGCGGTTGCATGCATGGCTTTAAGTGGTATTTGCGTTTGGTGCTATGCGCATTGCGGTTGAAGCGGCGTGAATACCGTTTGAAAACATGTTATTATTTATCTGTGTTGGAATATCAGGAATGGAAGCGAGTGAAATGGCATTGGGTGAGACACAACAAAGATTGCTTCATGTTATGACTAATGAAATGAACATGATTAATAATGGAAATGGTTACCGTGAGAAGAAGAAGAAGAAACTGACCTGTAACCAGATTGATTCACTGGAGAGATGTTTTCAAGAAGATACAAAGTTAGATTCTAAAAGGAAAATGAATCTTTCAAGAGAGTTAGGGCTTCAACCTCACCAAATTATTGTTTGGTTTCAAAATAAGCGTACCAGGTTAAAGAATAAGCAACTTCAACATTCCTATGATGCGCTTAAACAAGAAAATCAAAAACTTCAAAAAGAGGTAACTAGAGCTCTTCATTTTAACACATCATTCATGTACCTCGTCCACTATGTTCATTTGATTAATCTTTTATATCGCTGAACAGGTTATGGAGTTGAAGGAAAAACTAAAAGAGGAAGCTCATTTTAGGACACAGACATATGGTGAAGAGACAATTGAAAACATAGAAGGTCTGCCATGCAGAAATATAGAAGGAGAGCCATATCCATGTTTCAATATGACACAAGAAACAACAAGTAGCAGTCAACAAGCTGCAGAGGGATGTGACCATAGTTTTTTTAATGTTGAAGATTTTGACTCACATTCATTGTTTGATGAGTGTCAGTGGCCTAAGTTACCTTATTATCCCTAATCTACAATAGAAGTGAAAGTTTGAATGAATTCCAGTACTCTCTATTTCTAAATAACTTAGTTTTAGTGGACTAGTAGTTAGGTATTGATAGTAAGGATCGTAGTTATGAATAATGAGTCACACATGATGCACTATTTTGTAAGAGAATTTTTAAAATATTTTATTGAAAAGTTTCAACGTTGATCTTGCTATTAATCTTGTTGCATTTTCTAAAAAAATAAACCAATAAATGGGAAGGGTCCCATTCTCTAGTAGTAAATTTTTTTTTTAAATTTATTATCATTAGTACTTTTTATTTTAATTATTTATTTAGTAAGAAAAGAGAAGTTTAATTTTTATAGGGTTTTCTATCTTCATTTGGACTTTAAGCCCATTATATTTTTTTTACTTTCTATTACCTTGCATTATATGCACCCGTCCTTTTTTTTTATTTTGTTTTTGTAAATAAAATAAATAACTATTAAAATATTTTATAAATAGAACAACATGTTTGATCCGAACATCTAGTATTTTTTCAATTAAATTTCAATCCAATTGCTTCAAATGCTTATTCAACATCAAGTGTTTTTCTCCGCTTAATTAAAAAAAAATCATAATTAATTTCAAACGCTTGATCCAAATGTCAAGTCGTTGACACACAAAATTCTTTTCTCAATTAAATCAAAAGACAAAATGACAATTGGTGTACATCTTTTGAATACCTCGGTCTTTTGTCTTAAAATACTTAAATCAAACTTGGATAACAAGTGACAGTTGATGCACATCCTTTTAGATACCTTAGGTAAACGAGCGTTTGGTGCACACATATAATGTTTAATAAAAATCTGCAAAGGCTATTTTTCGTTAAACTTGGATAACAAGTGAAAATTGGAAGCAAATCCTTTTGAATATCTTTGGTAAACGAGCATTTGGTGCACACCTATGCTCAATCAAAAATGACTTTTGGCAACAACACAAAACCGCAGCTTGATGTGGAAAAACCGTAGCCTAAGACTTTAGGGGACGGTTTATCAGGCGTGGAATAAAGCGTCGTTGTCTATTCCTTAAGAGCGCGGTTTTTGTAGTTTTACTCACGGATTCAAAGCATCGTCGCCAAAAATGTGTATCAGCCACGGTTTTTGTTGTACTTTTAAGCTGCGATTTTTAAGTAACAACACAAAATAACCGTCCCCAAAAGATGAATATGCCACAGTTATTAAAAAGCAACAAATGAAAATCGTAGTTAATTGACATGTAACTGCGGCTATAACTTAGGCAAATTCCACGCACTATGCCAAAAAAGACCTACGAACGTGCTTTTTTTGGGCTTTAAAAGCGCTTTCGTAGGTGGTGCTGCTATAGGTTTTAGCAGCGCTTTTTGTTTAGGAAAAAAGCGCTTTCGTAAGCCTACCTATGAAAGCGCTTTTCACCAAAAAGCGCTTTCATAGGTAGGCCTAAGGTAGCGGTATTTTCTAGAAAAGCGCTTTCATAGGTGCCTACAGAATGCATTAAAGACATTCTAAAGTAGGCCTAAGAAAGCCTTTTTCCAGAAAAAAGCGCTGCCTTAGGCCACCTATGAAAGCGCTTTTCCAGAAAAAGCGCTGCCATAGGACTACCTATGAAAGCGCTTTTAAAGCGCTTTCATAGGTTTTCTACTGAAAAATCAAAAAATTTAAATAATTTTCAAACCTGTGTTTTTTGCAGCATTATTTCACAAACTTGTAATTCATAAACCGGTAATTTACAATCTTATATACGAATACCATTATATACCATTGTTATCCAAATCCCAAATTTACATATTATATCCAAATACCATTATTTATCATTCATATCCAAAATATATATACACCATTGTAATTCAATTAACATATTTTTAACATAACCAAAATCAACCCTAAAAAAATCAGCTATATAACACTAAGTAAATCAGTTCTAATGTACATATATATTCAAGGTCCTGATCCTACAAGATATGAACATAATAACACGGTCAGTATTGTATACACAAAATAATGTATTCATAACCATTTTCACACAATAATGTATTCATACCTTATAAGATTCTTTACTCAATAAAATATTGACACAACTCCTCTTTGAGTTCTTCCAATTGAAGTTTCATGTAATATGCACACTTGTATTCATCAAAATACTAATAACAAAACAAAAAATATGCATGATTTAGTTTAAAGTAATAAATTGTATGAAATATCCGATAAATAATAAAACAAAGTATAAATCCATAATAAGTTATAAATCCATACCGTGATTGGAATCTCTATTTCATTCATTTGAATGATTTCTTTGATAAACTTCAAAACGAAGTATCTGCAATCTATGTCGTTTTGTTGTTGAGGATACTACGTAGAAAAACAAATAAGAATACATAGATGTATTATTTTATCAAGTAGCAAAAATATTATAAGCAAAGTTGTGGAAATTAATATACCTGTACTTTGATCCAATTAATGTTGTAGATATTCCCTTTGACATCGGAATACTTGTATTGAACTGACAAAATTAAAATATTTATTTAGAACAATGACATAGAAATAGTTAAAGATATAAACACAAACAAATATTTAGAATAATGTCACTTACGTATCAATCATTAGCTTCATTTCCGAATAATTTATCCAATCACCGTCAACCGAATTCAGGTAATAGACCACTTCTTTTATGGGATCGATAGCAAGCAACAACCAGTGACATCTATAAATTAAAGCAACAATTTACAAGCGAATTTTCAAGTAAAAAATACAAATATTAAAAGGAACTTAGAATGAAAATCTAACCCTGAATTATATGCCAAAAGATACAAGCTTTCTGTACTTCCAGTTGTCATGAATCTATCGACCAAGTGCTCTCTTACTGAATCCAGTTCCCTAGCATTTGTTGCTCCGCTGACACGGGAGGAAGACACAAAACAGAATCTATTTGAGAATTGATTCCCGCGCATCAATTTTTCAAATAACAACCTTAAATAAAAACATAATTAATATTAGACTATTTCAATTAAATGTTATAAAAAATGTTCAACCAATTAAATAATATATTGATCGGGTTACCGGATGTACGAGTGCATAACACGGACGCCTAATTGTCCATGAAGAAAGATTTGTTCCATGTCCTCTTGTGCAATTGTTTCGGTACAAGGAAAACCAAAGACACATGCATCCATATCCATTTGACGAATACCACAATTCATCAAATCTAATGTGTCCACTAGTGTTTCAAGACACTGTCGAAATCTAGGCACAAATTTTCGGACAGGAATCCTTTTCTTCGGTGGTACCCTACCAACTTTCTGGCTCACTTGTTGTGACCCTTGAAAAGGTACCTAAAAATCATATAGACTTATGTAAGATATAAAGTTATGCAGTTTTTTATTCTGATCATAATTAACACTTTAAACGTACCTCTCTTTGCGATGCAACAGACTCGTCGTGCTGCAAAATCCCATTATCCTTAGATGCAGGTTTTGTAGGAGTCTAAAATTACCATGTAAAAAATTGAGATTCATAATGGTTTTCAACATACCTGATCATCTATGAAAATGAGGTCTGATGGCCATGCCAGAAAAGATCCTACTGCATCTCATAGCAATGTGGTCTCCGCAACAATGTCAAGTACCGGTAGCAACACATTCAGATCTAAAACAACATCAACCGATACCTTCATGTGTCCATCCGGGAGCGGTCTATGGTGAATTAAATCTCCCAAAGTGTTGTGCACTTTTCCCTTCCCAACTACCCGATAAGTCGGTGACGATAGGTATAGCTGACAACATGAAATGCCCTAAACCAATAATAACCAATAATAATCAATAATAATCGTTACAATTAAACTTTCTCTAATGGATTATCATCTTAATTACCTCAGAAAATTTATGTTGACAGTTGATACTAGCCTTGTCACTAGTTTCTTTCAGATGTGAACTTCTCTTTTTCGCCATATATCTCTGTTTATCCTTCTACAGTTCACGGACTTGTGCTTGTGAATCCTGCAATGTTTGCATCACTTCTGCATTGCTAGGATTTTTTTCTTGGATTCTTATACAGAGAGGTTGGAGTCACACCATGACCTTTACCCCTCACCCGACCCGGATACTCAGCAACATTTAGTGCTCGACTGAGTACGCTCCTGATATCCTGGTCATCACTTGTGGATACCGATTGTGATAGGGTCTCCTGTAATTCATTTACATATCGAAAATTATTAGTAGAGATAAAAAATTAATTATATATTAATAAACATTTTATATAATTTAATTAAAGACATAATGTTATACTTACACACTCATCATAAACATGTTGCAGATCGGGATTAACAACTCGATCTTTGCCAACACGAGCTTCCTTCCACAACACATGTGCGGGTAGTGATGTTTCGCCACTTTGCATCTCTTCTAACTACGCATTAATACAAATAATATGATCATCAATTATAACACGTTGAGATAATTAATAAGATCGTAGAATTGATATTTACTTACAATTTTTTCCTATAAGCGTGCATATTCCAAACGCCCTTTTTTATATGGATATGCGGGTTTTGAAGCTCTCTCACGATTTACGACACTCACTTTCTTGAAATTATCGTCTCTTCTTTGGCCTACAAAAGCCATCCATTCTTCAGGTGTAATGAAGCTCTCATATTTCTTTAGACGTTCAGGATCCTCTTCAACAAAATTTCCTTCGTCTTCTTTAAGATACTTATTTGTTAAAAAAGTGCTCCACCCTTGTAATACGGTGGGAGAACTGACTTTGGAATTTATTTTTCTTTTTATTGTAAATGTTGCGGATAGCAAGAGTCGCCACCGACTTTTCTTTTATCCAATTAAGGGAAGGTGAAAACAATATGAAAAGACCTTCGTTAGATTCTGAGTAAGGGAGAAGGTTATGAAAAGGGAAGGTATTAGCACCCCTTTTCATCCGTAGTTATCAGGGAGAAGGTTATGAAAAGGGAAAGTATTAGCATCCCTAGTTATCTACGGGCTCTTAGTTGCTTTTAGCTCACTTTAAAAATTTGCTTTCTGTATGTGTGTTTGAAAATGTTTTTGAAAAGGCATTTCGCTTTGACTTCGTAACGATTCACGCTAGAATGTATACGAAGTGTTTGGAAATGTTTCGTTTTGAAAAATGTTTTCACTTTGAAAAAAGTGTGAGGTGTGAAAAGTATTTTGATAGAGCAAGCAACTAAAAGTCTTATTACCTACTCAGAACGGTCGTTTTCATGTTGTTTTACTTTCCTTTAGAATAGTGCTATCTGTACCATTAGTTGGTAGGTAACCCTATTCGTTGGATGTAAAAGGGACATTCGAAGGGACATCGGATGGTCATAGAAGGCAACTTGTAGGAGTATCCTAGCACATTCGAAAGGACGATCATCACTTTTCGTAGGCAATAATCGAGGGACAAGATCATGTTTTCCTAGGCCACGTCGAGGGACTATGATCTTTGATTCGAAGGGACTATGATGATATATTTGTAGGCAACTGTGCTAGGATACCTCTACGTTCGAGGGACTTGACCATTTATTCGAAAGGCAGCGAGAGAGAATACTCTAGGGGGTGCATGTGTGAAAAGAGTGTGTTAAATTCAGATATGTTATCTTGGAATTAGATGTGATCTACGTTCGTTTTTATCTTGCCATACACGCCTAGTTACTAGCAGTTTATAGGGTGCAGAAAGTAAATTGCGGAAAGTAAAGTGCGGAAAGTAAATGTCCTACGCTATTACATGGCTTTGGGGCAGTTACATAATATAGGAGTGCGGAAAGTAAAGGAGGAAATGTAAAGGTGCGGAAAGTAAATCCTACGCTATTACATAATAAAAATTTGCGACCTATACATCTTTTCTAGAATTTGTAAATGCGAGATAATCATAAATAATCAGAATAAAGTTAGTAAAATGTTTTGGAAATTAGTAGGAAAATGTTTTTTAGGTTAGTAACCTTAATCAAAAGAAAGAAAAACTATTTTTGTATTTTTTGAGATTGATTTTAATGTAAAAATCCTAAATCTATGTTAATTAGAATTTAATTAGAAAAATAATTGAAAATGAAAATAAAAAATAAATGTTTTGTGTCAAAAATTAAAATAAAGATTTTTGAAACCTAAATCTAAAATTAAAATATTTTTTAGGATTTTAGAAAATAGTCAAATTAATTTATGAAAATAAATAAAAATAATTAAAAAAAAGGTTAGAAAAATTGAAGGAGAAAAGTGGTAAAAAAAAAAAGATTTGGTCCCTGGAGGTGTTGAAAGACAGTGGTGGTGTTCTGTTTAGAACAACAGGTCAAAAGTTTTGAATCTGAATCGATGCCGAAATGAATTCTGAACCTGAAACAAAGTATCGACACAAAAAAAAAAAAAAAACACTAGCATAAAGATGAATTAAAATTAAATCAATGATAATGGAGGAATATTGTCACGGGTCGAAACCCAAGGTTGAGTTGTTGCCGTTGACAAACTGTACAAAATAGATTTCATTCAGATTTTTGATATGTTAGTTGTTTGTAGTTTGTTTAGAAAAAAAGTGATGTTGTTAATGGTGAAAGATGATTTTGTTAGAAAAAACTTCACTAATACAAATTAGAAAAAATGAATGTAGAAATATATTAGTAAATTGTAAGGTTTTTAATATGCAAGATAAAAAAAAGTTAGTATTTCTAATGGTAGATATGGACCGTAAAAAAAAAGTGGTTCGATATGGCTTGTAAGTGTGAAACCATGAGAATTGTTATACGAAAATAAAATGTAAAAAAAAATGTACCATCAAATAAACATCATGTGGTTAGGACAACAAACGAGCTAAAATAAAAGGAATGCCTCATATGAAAATCATCGGCCAAAAACTAGAAACAATTTTTGAAAAGAAACTTTGAAAAGACATTGAAAAAAATGTGTGTGAGAAATTGTGGAAATTTGTGGGTTATTGTTGATAGAAAGAAAAGAAAATGTTAGTGTAAGAAATATGCAATGAAAAATATATCGTGTCCTCTTGTGTTGTATCAAAATTGGCCTCTATTTATAACAAAATATTAGGTTAAACAAATATAAAAAAATTAAATATGATCAATGACTCAAAAAATGTCATTTAATTGTGATTTGTAATTTAATCAATTAATCAATATTTTCCTAATTTCTTTTTATTTGCTCCCAAAGATTTGAAAACATGCCAAAATAAGAACAAATTGATTTTAAAACTTTCCTTTTTTTGATTTTGGTCTAAAAATGCATAAAGTGATTTTAAAAAAAAAGTAAAAATAACATTTTTTTGAAAAATACATAAATAGTAAAATTAGAAAATTAGTATTTAAATAATAAAAATATGATTTTATGATTTTTGAAAATAGATTTTTAAAAGGAAAAGAAAGTTAGTAACAAATAACAAAAAAAATGTTAAAAGTGCAACATGTGAGATTCGAACCCATGACCTCATATTTACAAAGCTTATCGCCTTACCAATTGTGCTATATTACTTATTCAAAATAAAAATACAACTGAAAGTATATGGAGACGCGCAAGTATTTGTCATATTTAAAAATACAAATAATTTGAAATAAATTATTATATTTTTAAATAGACCTTGAGAACGAATATTTATAAAAATCCCTGTAATATTAGTGTAATAAACCAAAAGAAATTTAAAACCAAGTTTAAAAATAATTTTGACCTTAGTATCGGGTGGGCAAATTTTGGGGTATAACAACCCTCTGTGTCTTTTTCCGGCCAAACCTATTATATACTTTTTGCGGGCATCTTCAATGTTAAAGGACCTCTACAAAAAAACATATGCATAGAGTGTGTTAATATATAATTTAAACACATTATCGTCAATATAAAACAAATAACAACAACCATATATGATACCTTTATCAAAGTCCAAATTTTTTCTTTAGCCTCGTCCAACTCTCCTTTTTTCCATCTAGGAGTGGTGATCGAAATGTGCATACGAACAAGTGTACCGATGTAACTTGTCAGCTTTGCAAAATTAGACCCAACTAGTTGGTCCTCATTATTCCAATCTAAATTATATGTAACACCTCTATCTATATCATGGATGATTCCCCGCATAATAGTTATGCCTCCACTACAAAAAAACAATTTTTGGCAGCGCCTCTACGAAAGCACTTTTAAGAGAAAGCGCTTTTGTAGCCTTTAAAAAAAATTCGCTTAAAAAAGTGCTTTCATAGGCATTTGAAATATCTAACCTACGAAAGCGCTTTTGAAAAGCGCTCTGATAGGTGGCCCTACGAAAGCGCTTTTGAAAAGCGCTCTGATAGGTGGCCTTACGAAAGCGCTTTTAAAAGCGCTGCTATAGGCCTATGTACGAAAGCGCTTTTGAAGAAAAAAAGTGCTCTTATATCTGGGCCTATGAAAGCGCTTTCATAGATTATTTTAAAATTAAAATAAGACACCTAAATACGATTTCTTTTCCAGAATCCCTTTCTGCGCTTGTTGTTCATCTTCACTCCTTTCCTTCACTCCTGCGTTCACTACGTTCACTGCCTGCGTTCATCTTGTTGTCTCGCCGCTATTCAGCCGTCGTTCAGTCGTTGTCTGGGTTCATCTTCTCCTTGGTAAGTTTCTTCTTCTTCCATGGGTTCTCTGTTTCGTTTAGATACATGCAACAGATTTGTAGGGATTGATAAAGGTTATGAAATGCTGGTGTTAGTATGAAATGAAATGTTGTTAGTGAAATGCAAGAAGTAGGGATTGTAGGCAGTGGTACATTCTCAAACTGTAACTCTTTGACTTATTCTGAGGTGTTGAGATGTAATAGTAGAATGCTTAACAATTGTAATTTTGAAGTTGGGAAGAAAGTTTGGGATGTTATTTCCAAATTAAGTGTTGTTAGTATAGAGGACAGAATCATTTGTATCAAGTTGGTAGAAGAAATGGAAGATAGAGATAAAGAAGGAAAGGCATGTTTGAGGGAGGAAAATTCAAGGTTGCCATGAATATCCTCCCCTTGAACATTAGAGGGGGAGGTATTCCTTCAAAAAGGAGGAGGCTTAGCCATTTAATCCAGTTTGATGATATTGATTTAGGCTTTCTCTAGGAGACCAAAATTACTTCATTTATGGACTCCTTAGCTTGGCATTTTTAGGAAAATAGGGAAGTTGAATGGACGATGAAAAAATCTCGGGGTGCATCCGATGGTATGGTTATGTTGTGGAGAAAAAATTCTCTTGTTCCCAATTTTAGCTTTACGGGACTGCGTTTCGTGGGTATTAATATAATTTGGAAGGGTGGAGTCTATAATTTTGTAAATGTGTACGCATCTTATAACGCCATCGAAAGGAGATTCGTGTGGAGGAAACTAATTGAGATAAGGCTTAAAAGAATTAATGAAGAGTGGTGTTGGGGAGGTGACTTTAACATACTTTGTTGTACATATGAACTATTAGTATTTATCTATGAAATGCATTGATAAAAATACATTGGTAAAGGTTATGTTGTTGTTGTTACTATTTATCTATGAAATGCATGCAAGAAGTTTAATATTGATCTTATTACTCAATAAGTATTGGAATCAAGAATATGGCATTTTGTTTTTCTAGCTTACTAGTTAGTTTAGGATTAAATAACTAGTGTTGTTTGTTTGTGTACATTTCAAATCAAAAGGAGTTATAGCTGGAAAGAATGTAGTAAATCGGTTGTAGTATAGTTTTGGTAACTCCTGTTGGTTTATCATGTTAGTTTCACTTACATTCATTCATGTCGTTTAGTGAAATGTTCATGTACATTCATCCTATTTTTTTATAATATAAGTTTTATTTTCTTTGAATTAGCAGCGTTTCCCGGCCTAGTTCGACGTACGACGCTCATTCTCTACGTTTCTTTGAGTTTGATAAATCCGAGGTAAATTTCTTCCTCAAATTACTGGTATTGTGATGAATTTGTCTTAAATTGCCTTTTGTATGTTGCGTTTTCTTGATACGGATCCATTCCGTGTATACTTTGCATTTTGACAGAAACGTAGTATACTGTTTTGTACACTAATTAGTTGATATGGATAAGACATGGATGTATTCCAATCAATTGTCGAAAGACTATGAGAATGGTGTTTTGGAGTTTCTTAAGTTTGTTCTTGCGCACGCCAAAGACCCCAGTCGAATGACATGTCCTTGTTTGTATTGTTGTTATGGGAACCAGGTTGACGCAGTTCAGTTGGCATCGCATTTAATACGGTATGGAATTGATAGAAGTTATATATGTTGGAATATGCATGGTGAGAAAAGTAACGGGAATGTTGAATCGGGGGATAAGAGGACCTATGCTTCAAATGACGATTGCACAGATACATACGATTATGATCGAGTCGAAGAGATTGCAGAAGCGCTTGAAGAAGATCTTAATGATTGTCTCAAAATGTTCGAGAGGTTGGTAAGCGATGCAGAGAAACCGTTGTACAATGGTTTTACAAAATTCACAAGATTGTCTGCGGTGTTAAAGTTGTACAACTTAAAGGCCGACAATGGATGGTCGGATAAAAGTTTCACTGAGATATTAGCTCTTATGAAAGATATGCTACCAGAGGATAATGTTCTTCCCAATCGAACGTATGAGGCAAAAAAGATGTTGTACTCTATTGGCATGAGCTATGATAAGATACATGCATGTCCTAAAGATTGCGTTTTATTTTGAAACGAGTATGCATCGTTAAATGAGTGTCCTAAATGAGGTGCCCCTCGATATAAGAAAAAGTTGTCTCCGGCAAAAGTCTTATGGTATTTTACTATAATCCCGAGATTTAGATGGATGTATCATAGTGAAACCGATTCAAGACACTTGACTTGGCATTCAGATGAAAGAATTATTGATGGAAAATTTCGACATTCGACAGATTCTCCACAGTGGATGAAAATTGATAATGATTGTCTTGAATTTGGAAAAGAAGCAAGAAACCTTTGCTTGGCATTGTCTACTGATGGAATGTACCCACGCGGTATTCAAAGCATCTCGCATAGCACATGGCCTGTGATTCTTATGATTTATAACCTACCTCCGTGGCTAGGTATGAAGCATAAGTACATGATGTTATTTATGTTAATTTTTGGGCCTAAACAACCAGGAAATGACATAGACGTATACTTGGAACCATTAATCGAAGATTTGAAGATTTTGTGGGAGAACGGTGTGGATGTTTATGATGGTTATAGGAAAGAAAGTTTCAACTTGAGGGCGATGTTGTTTGGAATAATTAACGATTTTCCAGCATACGGAAATCTATCCGGGTATAGCATTAAAGGTGAAAAGCGTGTCCTATCTATGAAGATGAAACCGATACGATGCGATTGAAAGTTTGTCAGAAGAATGTCTTTCTCGGTCATCGTAGATTCTTAACTTCTAAACACCAGTATCGTGGATGGAGAAAAGCGTTCAATGGAGATACTGAACAACGTAGAGCTCCTCCTGGATTGATAGGTGATCAAATTTTTGAAAAGGTGAAAGATGTGAGTATTCAGTTTAGTAAGCCTTTTGCACATAAAGTTGTCACAAGTGGGTGGAAGAAGAGGTCGATTTTTTTTGAATTGCCATATTGGAAATCTTTGTACGTAAGACATTTTCTTGATGTGATGCATATTGAAAAAAATGTATTTGACAGTGTTATTGGTACGTTACTCAATATAAAAGGGAAGTATAAGGATGACCTTAAAGCAAGGGAGGATATGGTAGAGATGGGAATAAGAACTGAATTGGGACCCGTGAAGAAAGGAAGACGGACATATCTACCACCAATTATTTACACTCTATCTAGAAAGGAGAAAAAAATATTGTGTAAGTTTCTGAGTGAAGTTAAAGTTCCAGAAGGTTACTCATCAGATATTAGAAGACTTGTGTCTATGAAAGACCTCAACTTAAAGAGTTTAAAGACGCATGATTGCCATGTTATAATGGAACATTTTCTACCGATAGGTATACGTTCTATTCTGCCAGAAAAAGTAAGAAGCGCAATAACTAAATTGTGTTTTTTCTTCAAGTCAATCTGCAGTAAGGTGATCGATCCTGAGATCTTACCAACATTGCAAAAAGAAATAGTTGTTACTTTGTGTGAGCTTGAAATGTATTTTCCTCCCTCGTTTTTTGACATAATGGTTCATCTTGTCGTTCATCTTGTGAAAGAGACACAATTGTGTGGACCAGCTTATATGAGATGGATGTACCCTGCTGAACGTTATATGAAAATATTAAAAGGGTATGTGAAAAACTAAAGTCGACCAGAGGGTTGTATTGACGAATGATACATTGTTGAAGAAGCGGTTGAGTTTTGTACTGAATATTTGTCAAATGTTCAATCAATTGGACTCCCCAAATCTCATATTGTTGAAAAAAAAGAAGGTAAAAAGCTAATTGGAAATAAAGTTGTGATAGTATCAAGGGTCGAACGGGATCAAGTGCATTTGTATGTTCTGCACAATGAGATTGAGGTTGAGCCGTATGTTGAAATGCACAAGGGTGTTCTTCGAGGTTTAAATCCGAATAGAAATGAGAATTGGATTGTACGAGAGCACAATAGAAGTTTCATACCATGGTTTAAGGAACATATTTATTCAAAGTATCGTTCAGATCCCGCCTCTGTAACAGAAAGGTTGAGATGTTTAACATATGGTCCAAGTTTGGTTGTGTTTTCTTATAGCGCATACGCAATTAATGGATACACATTTTATACCAAAGAACAAGATGATAAAAGTACTATGCAAAATAGTGGTGTCACCTTGGTAGCTGAAGCAATGCACATATCAAGTGTGAAGGACTTAAACCCGAAATTTGCAAATCTGTCGTATTTTGGGGTTATCGAGCGCATTTGAGCATTTGATTACGAGAAATTTCAGATTCCTATATTCGGTTGCATGTGGGTTGAAAATAATAATGGTATCCGAATGGATAAGTCAGGATTTTTGCAAGTGGATCTTAACAGGTCGGGGTACAAAGATGAGCCTTTCATTCTAGCCTCTCAAGCTAAACAAGTGTTCTATGTCACTGATCCGACAAGTACGAAATGGTCTATAGTGCTTTTCTCTAACAAAGTAATTGATGAAAACATTGGAGATCAAAGCGATATTGGTGTTGACAATGAATCTTTTACCAGAAATGATCAAAATGAGAATGAATCATGTATTAGAAATGATCATAATGAGGGTATTTGGATCAATCCAACCGTCCGTGTTGTTAAGAGACGAGTATAACATATTCCTACCAATAAAAGAAAGAGATGTTAGTGAAAAAGATAATAGTATATAAAATTATAGACTATATCATTCAATAAAATTTAAATATATGTCATTTATTTTTTTTATTATAGTATATATAATTATAGACTATATCATTCAATAAAATTTAAATATATGTCATTTCATTTTTTTTCTTTATAGTATATATGATTATGGAATTTTATATATGTCATTTAATTTAATTTTATTTTTCTTTATTACAGGTCAAATGGATCAAGATCCTTCAGAAAATGTTCCACAAGAAAATGTTCCACAAGATACTCTAGAAAAGGATATCACACGAGGCATAACTATCATGCGGGGAATCATCTGTAATAGAGATAGAGGAGTTACATATAATGTAGATTGGAATAATGAGGACCAACTAATAAGGTCTAATTCTACAAAGCTGACAAGCTACATCGGTACGCTTGTTCGTATGCACATTCCGATCACCACTCCTAGATGGAAAAAAGGAGAGTTGGACGAGGCTAAAGAAAAAATTTGGACTGAGATAAAGGTATCATATATGGTTGTTAATTGTTATTTGCTTTATATTGATGATAATGTGTTTAAATTACATATACTAACACTCTCTATGCGTATGTTTTTTTGTAGAGGTCCTTTAACATTGAAGATGCCCGCAAAAAGTATATAATGGGCTTGGCCGGAAAAAGACACAGAGGGTGGAGAACTTTTTTAACAAATAAGTATCTTAAAGACAAGGAAGGAAATTTTGTTGAAGAGGATCCTGAACGTCCAATGAAATATGAGAGCTTCATTACACCCGAAGAATGGGTTGCTTTTGTAGACCAAAGAAGAGACGAGAATTTCAAGAAAGTGAGTGTTGTAAATCGCGAGAGAACGTCAAAACCCGCATATCCATATAAAAAAGGTTGTTTAGGATATGCACGCTTACAAGAAAAAATTGTAAGTAAATATCAATTCTACGATCTTATTAATTCTATCAATGTGTTATAATTGATGATTTTATTATTTGTAACAATGCGTAGTTGGAAGAGACGCAAAGTGACGAAACATCACTACCCGCACATGTGTTGTGGAAGGAAGCTCGTGTTGGCAAAGATCGAGTTGTTACTCCCGATCTGCAACATGTTTGTGATGAATGTGTAAGTATAACATTGTTTTTTATTTAAATTATATTAAATGTTTATTAATATATAATTAACATTGTGTAAGTATAACATTGTGTTTTTAATTAAATTATATTAAATGAATTACAGGAGACTATATCGCATTCGGTAGCCACAGGTGATGACCAGGATATCAGGAGCGTACTCAGTCGAGCACTATGTGTTGCTGAGTATTCGGGACGGGTGAGGGCTAAAGGTCATGGTGTGACTCCTACCTCTCTGTATAAGAATCCAAGAAGAAATAATCCTAGCAATGCAGAAGTGATGCAAACATTGCAGGATTTACAAGCACAAATCTGTGAACTGCAGAAGGATAAAGAGATATATATAGCGGAAAGGAGCAGTTCACAGCTGAAAGAAACTAGTGACAAGGCTAGTATCAACTGTCAACATAAATTTCCCGAGGTAATTAAGATGATAATCCATTAGAGAAATTTTAATTGTAACGGTTATTATTGGTTTAGGGCATTTCATGTTGTCATCTGTACCTATCGTCGCAGACTTATCGGGTAGTTGGCAAGGGAAAAGTGCACAACACCTCGGGAGATTTAATTCACCATAGACCGCTCCCGGATGGCCACATGAAGGTATCGGTTGATGTTGTTTTAGATCTGAATGCATTGCTACCGGTACCTGACATTGTTGCGGAGACCACATTGCTGCGAGATGCAGTAGGATCTTTTGTGGCATGGCCATCAGACCTCATCTTCATAGATGATTAGATATGTTGAAAATCATTGTGAATCTTTAAGTATTCAACAGACAGTTCTGACCTCAATTTTTTACATGGTAATTTTAGACTCCTACAAAACCCGCATCTAAGGATAAAGGGACTTTGCAGCGCGGCGAGTCTGTTGCATCGCAAAGAGAGATACATTTAAACTGTTAATTTTATGATCAGAATAAAAAACTTCATAACTTTGTATCTTACATAAGTCTATATGATTTTTAGGTACCTTTTCAAGAGTCACGATAGGTGAGCCAGAAAGATGGTAGGATTCCACCTAAGAAAAGGGTTCCTGTCCGTAAATTTGTGCCTAGATTTCGGCAGTGGCTGGAAACACTAGTAGGCACATCAGATTTGATGAATGGTGGTATTCGTCAAATGGATATGGATGCATGTGTCTTTGGTTTTCTATGTACCGAAACAATTGGACAAGAGGACATGGAACAAATCTTTCATCATGGAGAATTAGGCGTCACTGTGATGCACTCGTACATCCGGTAACCCGATCAATATATTATTTAATTGGTTGGACATTTTTTTTAACATTTAATTGAAATAGTCTAATATTAATTATGTTTTTATTTAAGGTTGTTATTTGAAAAATTGATGCGCGGGAATCAATTCTCAAATAGATTCTGTTTTGTGTCTTCCTCCCGTGTCAGCGGAGCAACAAATGCTAGGGAACTGGATTCAGTAAGAGAGCACTTGGTCGATAGATTCATGACAACTGGAAGTACAGAAAGCTTGTATCTTTTGGCATATAATTCAGGGTTAGATTTTCATTCTAAGTTCCTTTTAATATTTGTATTTTTTACTTGAAAATTCGCTTGTAAATTGTTGCTTTAATTTATAGATGTCACTGGTTGTTGCTTGCTATCGATCCCATAAAAGAAGTGGTCTATTACCTGAATTCGGTTGACGGTGATTGGATAAATTATTCGGAAATGAAGCTAATGATTGATACGTAAGTGACATTATTCTAAATATTCGTTTGTGTTTATATATTTAACTATTTCTATGTCATTGTTCTAAATAAATATTTTAATTTTGTTAGTTCAATACAAGTATTCCGATGTCAAAGGGAAGCACGGGTTCCACGGTCTAAATCAAATAACATTAATTGGATCAAAGTGTAGGTATATTAATTTCCACAATTTTTCTTATAATATTTATGCTACTTGATAAAATAATACGTGTATATAATCTTATTTGTTTTTCTATGCAGTGCCCTCAACAACAAAACGACATAGATTGCGGATACATCATTTTGAAGTTTATCAAAGAAATCATTCAAATGAATGAAATCGAGATTCCAATCACGGTATGGATTTATAACTTAATGGATTTATACTTTGTTTTATTATTTATCGGATTTTGCATACAATTTATTACATTTAACTAAATCATGCATATTTTTTGTTTTGTTATGTAGTATTTTGATCAATACAAGTGTTCATATTACTCGAGACTTCAATTGGAAGAACTCAAAGAGAAGTTGTGTCAATATTTTATTGAGATAAGAATCTTAAAAGGTATGAATACATTGTTGGGCATGAAAATGGTTATGAATACATTGTTTTGTGTATACAATACTGACCGTGTTATTATGTTCATATCTTGCAGGATCAGGATCTTGGATATATATGTACATTAGGACTAATTTACTTAGTGTTATATAGCTGATTTGGTAGGGTTGATTTTGTTACGTTTAAAAACATGTTAATTGAATTACCATGGTGTATATATATTTTGGATATGAATGGTATATAATGGTATTTGTATATAATATTTACATTTGGTATTTGGATAACATTGATATATAATGGTATTTGTATATAAGATTGTAAATTACCGGTTTATGAATTACAGGTTTGCTGCAAAAAAAAATGCAGGTTTAGAAATTTTTTAAATATTTGATTTTTCAGTAGAAAACCTATGAAAGCGCTTTTAACCAAAAAGCGCTCTCATATGAGTCCTATGAAAGCGCTTTTTGGTTAAAAGCGCTTTCATAGGCCATCTATGAAAGCGCTTTTGTAGGCCTACCTATGAAAGCGCTTTTCACCCAAAAGCGCTCTCATAGGTAGGCCTACGAAAGCGCTTTTTTCTAGAAAAGTGTTTTCTTAGGCCTACTTTAGAATGTCTTTAATGCATTCTGAAGGCACCTATGAAAGCGTTTTTTTCAGGAAAAAGCGCTTTCTTAGGCCTACCTATGAGAGCGCTTTTGAGTGAAAAGCGCTTTCATAGGTAGGCCTACGAAAGCGCTTTTTTCTAAACAAAAAGCGCTGCTAAAATCTTTAGCAGCGCCACCTACGAAAGCGCTTTTAAAGCCCCAAAAAAATGCTTTCGTAGGTCATTTTTGGCATAGTGCTCGTGTGATATCCTTTTCTGAAGTATGTTGTGGAACATTTTCTTGTGGAACATTTTCTGAAGTATCTTGATTACTAGCCATTTGACCTTTAATAAAGAAAAATAAAATAAAATGAAATGAAAAATATAAAAATCCATAATCGTATATACTCTAAGGAAAAAAATGAAATGACATATATTTAAATCTTATTGAATGATATAGGCTATAATTATATATACTATAAAGAAAAAACATGAAATGACATATATTTAAATTTTATTGAATGATATAAGCTATAATTATATATACTATTACCTTTTTCACTGCAATCTCTTTCTTTTCTTTGTAGGAATATGTTTTACTCGTCTCTTAACAATGCGGACGGTCGGATTGATCCAAATACCCTCATTATGATCATTTCTAATATATGATTCATTCTCATTTTCATCATTTATGGTAAAAGATTCAATGTCAACACCAATATCGCCTTGATCTCCAATGTTTTCATCAATTACTTTGTTAGATAAAAGAACTATAGACCATTTCGTACTTATCAGATCAGTGACATAGAACACTTGTTTAGCTTGAGAGGCTAGAATGAAAGGCTCATCTTTGTACCCCGACCTGTTAAGATCCACTTGCAAAAATCCTGACTTATCCATTCGGATACCATTATTATTTTCAACCCACATGCAACCGAATATAGGAATCTGAAATTTCTCGTAATCAAATGCTCAAATGCGCTCGATAACCCCAAAATACGACAGATTTGCAAATTTCGGGTTTAAGTCCTTCACACTTGATATGTGCATTGCTTCAGCTACCAAGGTGACACCACTATTTTGCATAGTACTTTTATCATCTTGTTCTTTGGTATAAAATGTGTATCCATTAATTGCGTATGCGCTATAAGAAAACACAACCAAACTTGGACCATATGTTAAACATCTCAACCTTTCTGTTACAGAGGCGGGATCTGAACGATACTTTGAATAAATATGTTCCTTAAACCATGGTATGAAACTTCTATTGTGCTCTCGTACAATCCAATTCTCATTTCTATTCGGATTTAAACCTCGAAGAACACCCTTGTGCATTTCAACATACGGCTCAACCTCAATCTCATTGTGCAGAACATACAAATGCACTTGATCCCGTTCGACCCTTGATACTATCACAACTTTATTTCCAATTAGCTTTTTACCTTCTTTTTTTTCAACAATATGAGATTTGGGGAGTCCAATTGATTGAACATTTGACAAATATTCAGTACAAAACTCAACCGCTTCTTCAACAATGTATCATTCGTCAATACAACCCTCTGGTCGACTTTAGTTTTTCACATACCCTTTTAATATTTTCATATAACGTTCAGCAGGGTACATCCATCTCATATAAGCTGGTCCACACAATTGTGTCTCTTTCACAAGATGAACGACAAGATGAACCATTATGTCAAAAAACGAGGGAGGAAAATACATTTCAAGCTCACACAAAGTAACAACTATTTCTTTTTGCAATGTTGGTAAGATCTCAGGATCGATCACCTTACTGCAGATTGACTTGAAGAAAAAACACAATTTAGTTATTGCGCTTCTTACTTTTTCTGGCAGAATAGAACGTATACCTATCGGTAGAAAATGTTCCATTATAACATGGAAATCATGCGTCTTTAAACTCTTTAAGTTGAGGTCTTTCATAGACACAAGTCTTCTAATATCTGATGAGTAACCTTCTGGAACTTTAACTTCACTCAGAAACTTACACAATATTTTTTTCTCCTTTCTAGATAGAGTGTAAATAATTGGTGGTAGATATGTCCGTCTTCCTTTCTTCACGGGTCCCAATTCAGTTCTTATTCCCATCTCTACCATATCCTCCCTTGCTTTAAGGTCATCCTTATACTTCCCTTTTATATTGAGTAACGTACCAATAACACTGTCAAATACATTTTTTTCAATATGCATCACATCAATAAAATGTCTTACGTACAAAGATTTCCAATATGGCAATTCAAAAAAAAATCGACCTCTTCTTCCACCCACATGTGACAACTTTATGTGCAAAAGGCTTGCCAAACTGAATACTCACATCTTTCACGTTTTCAAAAATTTGATCACTTGTCAATCCAGGCGGAGCTCTACGTTGTTTGGTATCTCCATTGAACGCTTTTCTCCATCCACGATACTGATGTTTAGGAGTTAAGAATCTACGATGACCGAGAAAGATATTCTTTTGACAAAGTTTCAATCGCATCGTATCGGTTCCATCTTCACAGACATGACATGCTTTTTCACCTTTAATGCTATACCCGGATAGATTTCCGTATGCTGGAAAATCGTTAATTGTTCTAAAAAACATCGCCCTCAAGTTGAAACTTTCTTTCCTATAACCATCATAAACCTCCACACCGTTCTCCCACAAAATCTTGAAATCTTCGATTAATGGTTCCAAGTATACGTCTATGTCGTTTCCTGGTTGTTTAGGCCCAGAAATTAACATAGATAACATCATGTACTTACGCTTCATACATAGCCACATAGGTAGGTTATAAATCATAAGAATTATAGGCCATGTACTATGCGAGATACTTTGAATACCGTGTGGGTTCATTCCATCAGTAGACAATGCAGAGCAAAGATTTCTTGCTTCTTTTCCAAATTCAGGATAATCATTATCAATTTTCATCCACTGTGGAGAATCTGCCGAATGTCGAAATTTTCCATCAATAATTCTTTCATCTGAATGCCAAGTCAAGTGTCTTGAATCGGTTTCACTATGATACATCCGTCTAAATCTCGGGATTATAGGAAAATACCATAAGACTTTTGCCAGAGACAACTTTTTCTTATATCGAGGGAAACCGTATTTAGGACACACATTTAACGATGCATACTCGTTTCGAAACAAAACGCAATCTTTTGAACATGCATGTATCTTATCATTGCTCATGCCAATAGAGTACAACATCTTTTTGGCCTCATAACTTCGATTGGGAAGAACATTATCCTCTGGTAGCATATCTTTCATAAGGGCTAATAACTCTGTGAAACTTTTATCCGACCATCCATTGTCGGTCTTTAAGTTGTACAACTTTAACACTACAAACAATCTTGTGAATTTTGTACAACCATTATACAACGGTTTCTCTGCATCGTTTACCAACCTCTCGAACATTTTGGGGCAATCATTAAGATCTTCTTTAAGCGCTTATGCAATCTCTTCGACTCGATCATAATCGTATGTATCTGTGCAATTGTCGTTTGAAGCATAGGTCCTCTTATCCCCCGATTTAACATTCCCGTTACTTTTCTCACCATGCATATTCCAACATGTATAACTTCTATAAATTCCATATTGTATTAAATGTGATGCCAACTGAACTGCGTCAACCCGGTTCCCATAACAGAAATACAAACAAGGACATGTCATTCGACTAGGGTCTTTGGCGTGCGCAACAGCAAACTTAACAAACTCCGAAACCTCACTCTCGTAGTCTTTCGACAATCGATTGGAATACATCTATGTCTTATCCATATCAACTAATTAGTGCACAAATTAGTATATTGCGTTTCTGTCAAAAAGCAAAGTATACACAGAATGGATCCGTATCAAGAAAACGCAACATACGAAAGGCAATTTAAGACAAATTCATCACAATACCAGTAATTTGAAGAATAAATTTACCTCAGATTTATCGAACTCAAAGAAACGCGGAGAATGAGCGTCGTACGTCAAACTAGGCCGGGAAACGTTGCTAATTCAAAGAAAAGAAAACTTCTATTATAAAAAATAGGATGAATGCACATGAACATTTCACTAAACGACATGAATGAATGTAAGTGAAACTAACATGATAAACCAAATTTAATGCAAGCTATAAATAAAATGTAACAAAATCTGGGCAGCCATGAACAAACATGCACATGAACTAGAATTACAACATGAAAATCAAGTTCTAAATAGGCTTCGAACCTTCAAACAAAATTTCGGACAACAACTATGCACATGAGCTAGAGCTTGATAATATCGTTTCAATCATGCTTAATATCAACGGTAACAAAATCCGGGCAGCCATGAACAAACTTAGTTACGCGCATTAAAGCTCTTCTCAAACACTCTCAAAATCAAACAACAGTTACCCAAACTATGCTACAACTGATTTACTCATTATTCTCAACTTAAACATGTAGCAGCACAAACTCATTATATTGAAACTTCTCTGGATAACATACTAACAATATCTGAAACTCTTCATCCACTCAAAACCAAGAAACATAAATTATTTGTAATTGTCAAACATCTTACATTGTATCAGTAGTACTTTTCTTAGTTGCTAGAATCATCTACTTACACAGAAAATGAACATGAGATTGACACAAACACTTAAACAATGGGAGACATGCATACAGAGAGATTCTAGCAATGGGAGACATGTATACAGTACTAAAAAGAAACAAAGAAGCCATGCAATTGTTGGAAATCGAAACAGAGATGCCATGGCTGGAACATGTTATTGCTGGAAACGAAACAGAGAAGCCATGGCAGAAGAAGAATCTCAAAATCTGAAACTTGCCAAGGACAAGATGAACCCAAACAAAGAAGACTGACGGATGAACGGCAACGAACGGTGGCGAGTGAGGAAGAAAAACGTTATGCATGAGCAGTAGTGAATGCAAGAGCAGTAGTGAAGATGAATAAAACGCGCAGGAAAGGATTATGGTAATGAAATTGTATTTAGGGTTCTAATTTTAATTTTAAAATAATCTATGAAAGCGCTTTCTAAGGCCCAGATATAAGAGCGTTTTTTCCTCCAAAAGCGCTTTCGTATCATAGGCCTATAGAAGCGCTTTTAAAAGTGCTTTCTTAAGGCCACCTATAAGAGCGCTTTTTAAAAGCGTTTTCTTAAGGACACCTATAAGAGCGCTTTTCAAAAGCGCTTTCGTAGGTTAGATATTTCTAAGGCCTTTAGCAACGCTTTCTGAAAAGCGCTTTCTTAGGATATCCTATGAAAGCGCTTTTTTTAAGCGAAATTTTTTTAAGGCCTATGAAAGCGCTTTCGTAGAGGCGCTGCCAAAAAAAAAATTTTTTTGTAGTGACGGTTTTTCGGTTGCAACACGTAAAAACTGTTGCTTATGAATTGGAAAAAAAGCTAAATATATGTTGAACTTTAAACTTAAAATATACATAAGTATATAAAGAATTTCCTATTCATTGATATGGTGATCCATTTCAGCCATACACCTTCATTTCATTCTTAAAGATTATAAGTCAATGTTATTAACTAAATGGAAAAAAACACATGTATAAATTGATCAAAACATATCAATATGAATTAAGTATTAATAAGATGAAGTGTAAATTGAAACTCTTTGAAATGTAAGAACAAATATTTTCAAAATAAATCCAAACTCTTTGAAATGTATTAAACTAATTAATTGCTTATGTAACTCCATAAAACAAAACATAGTTGTATTTGAATCAACGACGGTCTTCATCATTTTCTTTGTACTGAGAATCATGAGAATCACCATCTTGAAAATCGTCAAATTGATCATAATAAAGATCATCATCTTGATCATATTGAAGATCGTCATTTTGATCATAATGAAATCTTGGAGATCGTCATCATCTTGAAGATCATCATCTTGTTTATCTTGAGGATCATCTTCATTTCTAAGACCTAAATTAAATATGAAGAAAACAAATTATAAACTAATTAATATAAACACTAAAAAAATCACTTTTTAAAGTCAAAAAGACCAAAGAAACAAATTTATTTCTATTCTAAGTACAATAATTTACTAAGTATGCATCGAGCACAAGTAACCACACTTTAAAACATCATTAATGCTTAGAGTGTTCCTTTGACCTTGAAGTGACATTTTCAACAACCATTCTCCTAGAGTGTTCCTTTGAACTTGAAGTGTCATTTTCAACAGATTTGTTTTCTACAATTTTGTCTTTCCAATTACCATCTTCTTCATGGATTGCCTATTTGGATTCTAAATATGTATAGGCGTGGGTATTCTACCTTGATATGAAGATTGTCCTTTTGAATTTTGGACTTTGGAAACCAAAAATTGATTCCTTTTAGAAATCAAAGATTGAACTTTTGGATCTTGAATCTTTAATCCTTTGTTTGGTTTTAAAGATATTTCCCTCTTTATACTTTTTTCAGCATGAATGTCAGGCAATTTAGTCCTACTTGCATATCTGAAACATTTCTCTTTGGCTCAGGCTCTTTGTTGGAAGTTGTTGCAAACATAGATAACTTGAATTGTGGAGTAGTTGATGGATGATTTTTTTTGTTCCCAGGAGCTTCAACCTCTGTTATAGGTGCACATATTTTACCATGTTTGGCCTTTCTTTCCTCCAGTTTGATGTTCAATTCCCTAGCCAGTTCAAAGCTTGATTTGACCTGTGGTAGCTCAAAACTTGAAGCACCCCTCTGACCCTTCACATGACACTTCATATTTTTCTTGTTTTCTTCCTTGTTCATTTGTACTGCAAAATATTGAAGCACCATAAAATTTAGAGATAGAAAGAAATAAAGAAGAATGCTGATCAAACCACAAAACCGTAAATATAAACAACTAAAGAAATAACAATGTTAGATCATAAAATAGAAACTTACTAACCTAACTATAATGTGAATGCATAACATCATCAAATTGGATTATGCTACAAAGTTGCATAAATTTATAAGGTAAAATAAAAATAAATCGATATATGCATTAAAAATTAAATAAGTCAAACATGGAAGGATGTAAAAGAAGATTTCGCATATAGTAAATATTGTTTGGACATAAGGATTTCTTTTAGAATATAATCAAAAGATAACTCATGTTACATTAAAGTATTGAGTTAACTTTTTTACACACAGAGCGGAAAAATGACCCTAAGCGAATTAGAGGTGTAGCCACTACATTTGGCAAGGTGCCTCATACCGCTACTTGTAGTAAGCAATGTAACATGAAATGTGCGTCATGACTCTTGTAGTCAAACACTTTTTTATTACTAACTTGCACACACTTTGAGATGTTTGATGAAGTCCCATCTGGTAATTTGAAATCCCTCAAAACACCACAAAAAATAGTCGTTTCACGTGCACTCAATGAAAAACAAGATTTTACAATCTCTGCATGACCTCCACCAATCTCTTTTGGATGAAGCTTCTTTCTTATTCCCATTTCTTTTAAATCATAACAAGCATTAATTTGATATTTTGTCTTCCCTGGTATGTCTAAAAGAGTCCTAATAATATTATCAAAAATATTTTTTAAAATGTGTATCACATCAAGATTATGACGTAATGTACTTTTAGCCCAATAAAGTAACTCAAAAAATAATGATTTCTTCTTCCATGGACCATTTTTTTCTTCCTTTTTATTTTACCAAACTAATTCACAAAATCTTTCAAGGTTTCCACAATTTTTGTTCCTTTTAACAGAGAAGGTGCAGACCTAAGTTCTTTCTCTCCATTAAAGGACCTTTTATTTGACCTCCAAGCTGACTCATTGGTAAAAAGACCCGATGACCCATGTAACACATCTTGTGGCTACTTTTTAAATATGATGATGTAGTGTCATGATTGCAACATGCACATGCAAACTTTCCTTTGGTGCTCCAACCTGATAACATAGCATATCCAGGATAATCACTAATTGTCCATAGGAGTGCTACACAAAGTTTAAATGTTTGATTTTTTGAGGAATCATATGTGTCTACTCCTAATTCCCATAACTCCTTTAACTCCATAATCAATGGTTGAAGGTACACATCAATGTCATTCCCTGGTGATTGTGACCCAGGAATCAACAATGACAACATTGTATATTCAAATTTCATTGACAACCAAGGCGGGTAGTTGTATACTACCATCATGACAGGCCATGTACTGTGTGATAAGCTCATGGTCCGGAAAGGATTGAAGTCGTCACTTGATAAGACAAGTCTTATGTTATGAGGCTCATAAACAAAGTCATATTGAAGTCTATCAAAATCCTTCCATGCTTGTCCATCCACGGGATGCCTTAATTTTCCATCCTTTGAGCATTCTTCTTCATGCCACCTCATTTCATTTATCGTCCTTGAACACATAAATAACCTTTGAAATCGTGGAATCAATGAAAATGTCTCAAAACCTTAGCAGGGACTTTATGATCATATTTCGCATGCTCAGAAGACTCACTCTATACTTGAGGAAACTCCTTCCATCGTGAAGCCTTACAAATATTACAAGAGCTATCATTCTCATGTTCCTTCCAATATAACATGCAATCATTTGGACATGCATGCATTTTTTTGTAATCGAGACCCAAATCACTAATCATCACCTTTGTTTTGTTAAAAGATTTAGGAATGTTTAATTCTAGAATCGCTTCTTTCAATAATTCTAAAAGGGAAGTGAATGATGCATTGCTCCATACATCAACAAGTAAAGTCGAATTATGAACGATAAAGTAGAGAAGCTTTCACATATGGGGTATAGCTCTTGTTTCGCCTCATTAATCAACTTGTAGAACTTTCTCGCATCCTCATTGGGAGCTTCACTACTTTCTTCTACTTCAACCATATTTCTAAATGTGTCATACAATAAGCCACCAATGTCATCAAGTGAGTTCTCTTGCTCTTCTGTGTCCTTGTCAATTTTCATAGGCGATGGTATATCCTCTGCATGGTTTACCCAAACATCATATCCTTCTGCGAAACCTGCAGCTATTAAATGATCGTGAACCACATGTCTTCTTTCCCATTTTCAATGAGCACAATGAGAACAAGGACAAGAAATTTAAATTCCTTGACGTCTTCCTTTTGTATACGCAAAATCTAAAAAAGAACTAACACTTTTCCTATATGTTTTACAGTGTCTTGGGAGTTTAGTCCATGCTTTATCCATACTTTTAGTAAAAACACAACCAAAAAAATAAAAAATAAAGTAACACCCCTAGTTTGTGTCTGCCTAATTTGAACCCATAACAATGAACAAGATATAAAAACATAGTACAAGTCACTGAAGGTTATAAACATATTAGTGTTTACTGTGGAAAATGGTAAACAACCGTTGGTCCTCCCTAGGTCCTAAAACTCTATGGGTTACTCGCGAGATAGACCAGTTGATCTCAAGACACGTGCTAAGGTTTTGGTGAATTGAACTGCTTCTGCAAGCGAAAAAGACCTTGGCCCAGAAAAGGTTTCCAGATCCTAAGGGAAACAACACAATGGCTTTCCACACACAAAGAATTCTGACTATTGGTGACTCGTGACCAACAGTTTACGTTGAAATGTTTTTGGTAAATGATACAGAAGTAAGCGAAAAACAGTAAAGGTAAAGTTAAAAGTAAATTGATTGCATTGAAATAGAAAATATGGTGATTCACGTACATCAAAGGCTTGAATTACTCTTTCTTCCTTTAGCGCGGAATTCGGCAGAGTTTTGGCAAGCAGTTTGAGAGTACAAATGAACATACATAATTCTTAACATTCTAACTTATTTATATTATTTACAAAGTAACTGCTAACACTAATCAACAGACAAGATTTAAAATTGAAAACAACTTCCACCCACGATTTCGCCATCCATCTTAGAGCTTCTAACCCACGATCTTTTGAGGCAACTACCCACGGTCTCCTTATTTGACTTCTTCACGCCTCATGGCTTCAGAAAGGAACCGTTTTTGGTTTCGATTTATCTTCTTGAGACATAACAAAATTTCCTAAGTCCCCTAACCTGCATCTTCGATAGCAAAAGCACTTCGAATGATGCCTTCATTCGACCCAAACCCATGTTGAATCGAACACCATGCAATTTTTTGACTTAGTCTTATTTCTAGCACTGTTTCGCTCTGGCTGTTTGGTCGATTTGGTTTGGCCTTCTGACTCAGCTTCTCAATCGACTTGTATCTTTCTGGTACTTCTAACTTGGTTTTGTAAAGTATCTTCAGAACCTAACTTTATTTAAGACTAGTCTTTAACCTGTAGGGACTTTTGCCTTTGGACCATGCCCTTAGACATATTGTACAGATTTCCAGCTAACAAAATGCCCCTCAGAGATACCATTTTCAAATTCTTGATGTTATCGAACTTGAGACAATGGTATCTATGAAGTTTCGCCTTGTGTCGGTTCAGTCGTTTCCGCTACCTTCGTAAAGACAGCTCACTGTTCCAGTCTTTTCATGACGTCACGCAATCATGGAAAAGTATATTTCTTTATCTCGAGACGTGGGAGCATTTAATGCTCGATCATCATGACTTAGGTAGCCGGAGTGGCCCACCACGCTAGAGGCTTTATCTGCCTACACGTGTCCCTCGACGGACACGATTGAAACCCTAGGGAATCGCCGCGATCACTTTCGCCTCTTCATTCTCCTCATCCTTACGCCTATAAATAGACGCTTTTCCTATTTTCTTTCTTTTTCCTTGCGCTTTCATTCCTTAAACAAAAGAAAACTAGAAACTTGCATTCTTCATATTTTCACTTTTTACACCAAGAACTCAAAGAAAATCTCAAAGCCCTAACTGCTTCCTGCCTTTAACCCCAAATCAAAAGTTTTTGCCATTGTTAACGCATTCACCTTAACCCAGGAAGCAACAATTTCTACTATTTTCTTCTTTTTCCTCAGTTCAAACCTAGAAAACCTCAAAAACCCTTTCTACTTTCACCTTCATCTTCAACAATGGCAGACAAGAACATTTCAACAGCTCCTGCCGTCGCTCTTCAACTCCGCCATGTTGATGGCAAACCCTACATCCCAGAGCCACCGTTCTCTGAAGAAAAAGCCATGATTTGGCAATCACAGGTACTCATTCCTTTCAGATTGGATGACGAAACTCATGCTTTCCTAGGTCCACTACCTATGGACATTCCTTCTGATATTTATGTAGATGACGCAGGTGCATTCTTTCCCACTAGTCAACGCAGTAGCCCTGTGATTACCTCAATAAACCCCATTTCTCTGCAGTTTGTTGATAGGAACTTTCGCACAGCTCCCCCTTGAATTGCCCTAGGTTTAGGGCTTGGATGGAAATATTGGAACCACAGAAGGGCGAACAGTGGAGGGAAATGGGTATCTATGACCTACTGGTCCTCTCTCGTGTCGGTACACCCTACTCTAGAAAGAGTCTTGTTCCAGCTCTTGTGGCTGACGTGCTTTATCATCTTCATATAAGGCATGAGTAGAAGAGAGGTGTGGTTCTATGTTGCACTCCTCTGTTGTACTCCTAGTTTTTGTCTCACTTACCGACTAGAGGCGTGTGGTACGATGTTTTGAAAGATTTGTCATGGGCTCAGACATTGGCTTGCCTCACTTCAGATGATGTGGTTTGGTACTTACCAAATTGGAATGTGGGAGAAGTTATTACTAACTGTGGAGATTTTCCTAATGTCCCATTGATGGGATCTCAAGGCTGTATTAATTACAACCCTAAGTTGGCATTAAGACAGTTGGGTTATCCTTTGGAAACTGAGCCTAATGATGCAGAATTAGAGGAGCTCCTCTTGGAAGACTTTGGGAAAGAAAATCCTCAATTGTTAAGGCAGATCAGAAGTGCTTGGACTCGAATCCATAGGAAAGGAAGAGAGTTGGGAAAAAGAGATTGTGTAGCCAAAGAACCCTATAAACAGTGGGTGATGGGTAGAGTCAAAGAAGTCAAACTCCCGTACGCTCCAGTGGTTCCTGTCAAGGTTCCAGAAATTGAAGTCACTCATGTCCCTATTGAGGAGTTCAACAAGCTTAAGCTCACTATTATAGAAATGAGAGCCGAAGAGGGGCGACAACAAGCAATCCTTACTCGTGTTGCTCGAGAAAGGGATGATTTGATGCAAAGCCTCAAGGAAAGAGATGATGAGCTTCTAAAGAGCCAAGAGCAGGTAGAGAAGGAAAGGAAGGCAAAGTTCCGTGTGAAAGATAATCTAGATGCAGCAAATTTTGAGCGAAGCGAATACAACCGTAAGTTAGCCAAGGTTGGACAACAAAGAGGGCAAGCTTACGCAGATGAAGAACGAGCTATCAAAGCAAAGTTAGATCTGCAAACAACTCTTACCACTCAGATCCAAGAGTTGAAAGTTGCACTAAGAAACATTGAATCTAGTTTGGCACGCGAAACTCGCCTCAAAGAAGAAGCTTGCTTGGCAAGTAATGTAGACTCTGAAGAACTAGCTCAGAAGATTCAAGAGTTGGATACTGCGAGAGACCTTGTGGCCCGATGGGAAGCGTCATATGGGGAATTGGAAGTCTTGTGCGAAGGATGGCAGGAAGAAGCCCAATGTCAGAATGAACTTTGGGTGAATAAGGGAGAGACCATTTTCACTTTAGAAGAGCAAAACAAGAGTTTTTATGACAATTACTCAGGCTTGGTGGAATTCTGCAGACAACTAATGGTGGAGGTTCCATGGAGACTTCAATCAACCATCGAAGACTTAGAGGAGGACCAGGTGCCCCGGACAGTGGAGTATTTCATTTATCTTTGCAAAGGCGTGGTGGAGCGTTTCCAAGAGGAGATAAGAGGGTTCAAGCCCCGAAGAGGACAACATTTCTGATCTTTTGTAATCTTTATGTATTTTCCAGCTTCATTGTATCTTTTAAACTAAAAGCAGGCCTGCGAGTCTTGCTCTTTACTTTCTTTGAAAAAACTGATGTCTGTACTCGACTTTTTATGATTAGAATGAAGAAATTGATTATCCATTTGTTGTGCTGTTTGCTTATAAGTGAATGAGCCTGATAAAGATTCTTAAGAATGGGAACACAATCATAAGCATTTTGCATTAATCATACATAATCATGCATGTTATTAAAAAGGAGAACTCCAAGCTCATTACGTTTCCTCTCGTCCAAATTCAAGCTGACTACCCAACACCCTTACAGAACCAGGGCTAACGCAAAGAAAGCAATAGATCAGTACGAGACAAGACAGACTGCCATGCAAGATGACATCGACACCTTGAAGTCCAAGATGGACCAACTGATGGAGATGTTGACCGCTCAACATGCAAGGGAAGAGGAGCGAACTGCTGCCGCTGCTACTGTCGCCGCTACTGCTGCTGCCGCTACCGCTAACAATGCAACTGCTACTGTTCCTCCTATTGTTACCGGAAATGTGGGCACCCTTCAAGGTGGTGGCAATGCCCCATTTCCAAGAGTGCTAGCACCTAAACCCTTACTCTATGGAATGTCGACTAACTTCTTCAACGAAGCTGATAACGAAGGTAATGTTGCTACCGCCCATGCCGCTACCCAAACTATGGGAAATGAGGAGCAAGAGCAAGAGGAGGATGAACAGGAAAATATTTGGTCTACGACTCCTCAAGGTGAGGAAGACCAACAAGACGATTACATGAGACAGTTCTATCTGAACGTGGCGCCTGTGGGAAATCCAACTCCTTGCCAAGATATGGTTGCACATAAGATGTGCAAAGACCTAGCTGAACAAGTGAAGGAGCTGAGAGGGAAAAATGTTGTTGGCATGAGTGTTGTGGACATGTGTCTTGTCCCCGATGTTATCATCCCACCAAAGTTCAAAGTACCAGACTTTGAAAAATACAAGGGAGTAAGTTGTCCCGACACTCACTTGAGGATGTCTTGCCGCAAGATGGCGGTGCATGTTAAGAACAGTAAGTTGATGATTCATTGTTTTCAAGATAGTCTCTCAGGGGCATCCTTGGATTGGTACATGCAACTAGAGAAGTCAAATATCCGCTCTTGGGATGATTTGTCTAACGCTTTCTTCAAGCAGTACCATTTCAACACCATTATGGCCCCCAATCGTGTGCAGCTTCAGAATATGTCTCAGAAGGAAAGAGAATATTTTAAAGAGTATGCTCAGAGGTGGAGGGAGGTAGCCTCGAGGGTTCAACCAGCTTTATCAGAAAGAGAGTTAAATGATCTGTTCATGGGAACTTTTCCTGTGCAGTATTACGAGCGATTGATTGGAAGCACTTTTTCTGATTTCTCCAATCTGGTGATGGTGGGTGAGAAGATTGAGGAAGGCTTGAAGACCGGTAAGATTTCCGGAGGGAATGCAGGAATGTCTACAGCAAAGAAGCCATTCAACGGCTTTAAGAGGAAGGAAGCCGAAGCCAATGTTGTGTATGAATCATGGGGCAGAGGAAGGGGAAGACAACCAGTTAGGCCTGCTCTTGTTCAGGTTCCGTATATGTCGTGTCCTTATGTGGCTGCTATGCAATTTCCCGGTATGCCATATCAGCAACCTATGCAGATGAAAATGCCTTATTCAACTCAAGTTCATCAAAATCAAGCTTCCCAACAACAACAAGCCAAGGGTCTGAACAAGGGTTTGGTTCAACAGAAGAGCCCGCATTATCACAAGTACACTAAAGAAGAGATTCAGCCTATTCCAATGACTTACACTAGTCTGTTACCGTATTTGATTCAAGATGGAAGAGTAGTGCCGAGGGTATTAAAGCCTTTTCTGGGCCCTCCCAAACCGTGGTTTAATGAGAATGCTAGATGTGCTTTTCACGCTAATTCTCCCGGGCATACCACGAAAGACTGTTTCGCTTTTAAGTGCAAGGTCCAGGAACTTATTGACCGAAAGCTGTTAACTTTTGTTAGTGAATGCATTGGTTGAAGAAGGAGGAAGTCTGGTTATGGAGGTGGATCAATTGAAGATGTCTCTGAAGAAGGTGTTTGAGGAGTTGAAGAATGCCAATTTACTGAAAGGAGGTTATGATAGCTGTTTGATTTGCCAAGACAATCCAGAACACTGTGCAGAATTCAAGAAGTACCTACAAGGATTAATGTGTCAACACTTGATTCAGTTTAGTCGAGTTCATGCTGAAGTTGAAGTAGATGTGGTGGTCCCTCTCATCAACAATAGGAGACTTCATGTATCTTCGACGGTCCCTATCCAAGAAGAAGAACCTGTTACGGCGGTAGAACCAATGATGGTTTACTCGCCCATCCGAATCCCTTATGAAGATACGAAAGTTGTACAATGGAACTACGAGCCTGAAGTTGTTGTGGGTCGTAAGCCAATGGTTTTGGGAGAGTCCGCTATTGAGAATATTACTGATATGAGTGGCATAACCCGTAGTGGTCGTATTTACCACCAGGATCCGACAAAGAACAGAGTTGCAGAGAAGGCGCCAGATGTTCCTCCTAAGAAAGATGGAGTTGTTGACCTAAGTGCGGAAGGATTGAGGGATATTTTTAAGACAAGTGATGAGACTTTGAAAATCATCAAAAGTAGTGACTATAAAGTGGTTGATCAGCTTAGTCAGACTCCCACAAAGATTTCGATCTTGTCTCTGTTGAAAAGTTCTGAAGCCCACAAGATGGCCTTGTTAAAGTTCCTCGACAACTCATATGTGGCTGAAGATATTACAGTTAATCAATTGGATGTTGCAATTTCAAGTTTAAATGATGGTAGTTGTTTATCGTTCACCGATGCGGATCTCCCTCCGAATGGAGGTAATCACAACATGGCTCTTCACATTTCTGTTACCTGTGGTGGAACGACTCTTGCTAGAGTTTTGGTTGATACAGGCTCAGCTTTGAATGTGATCCTGTAGACAACACTGGCCCAATTGCAAGTGGAAGGGGCAATTACGAAACCTCGTTCTCTGATTGTAAAGGCTTTCGATGGATCCCGCAGGATGGCGGTGGGAGAGATTGACCTCCCGGTCTTATCGGACCCCGGCTATTCAACATTAATTTTCAAGTGATGGATATCTTTCCGGCTTATAGCTGCTTATTGGGAAGGCCCTAGATACACGGTGCTAAAGCTGTCACCTCAACTCTACATCAGAAATTGAAGTTCTTGCTGAATAACCAGGTGGTGGAGGTTTGTGGTGAAGAAGACTACTTGGTTAGTCACTTGTCTGAGTTCAAGTATGTGGATGTTGGAGACGAGGTGCATGAGACTCTCTTTCAAGCTTTAGAGATTGTTGGCAATATGCAAAAAGAAGTTAAGTCTGCTGAAAAGCCTAAAGGTAACATGACCCGCTAAGGTGATGTCAAGGCCCTTATTGATGCCGGGAACCCTGAAGGTTGGGGAACAGTGATAAATGTGGCAGAGAAGAAGGACAAGAGCGGACTCGGCTATCAACCATCCTCCGGAATCAGTGAAGGTTCATGGATAGGAAAAGGGAAGATCCCTCGTCTTGAGGACACTTTTATTGCTAAAGGCTTTCGCTCCGAGAAGGCTATCAATGCCATTGATGACGATGAGCGTGCAGTGGAGATTTCTCAGATGGTGTTCCGTACTCCTCCCGGTGTGGCCCCCAAGAATTGGATCGTCAAGGATGTTACCCCTCTTGTTTCATTGTCAAAGTAATTTCTTGTTTTAAAACAAAATCATGTGCTCTGTCCAAGGCACAAAGGATTGTTTTGTAGGGCTTATTCCGTTTAATGAATGAATTTTTATCTTTAATGAAAAGCGTATTTTGTTATTCAGTTTAAGATCCTTTTTATTGTTTTTATTTTCACTTTCCAGTGCATCTTAATAAAAACAACAATATTTCACTGTTATCCCTGCTAAAATAGACATACATATCTAAAAGATAAAATCAATCATTTATGCAGATCACCTGAAATTGAGCTTATTGAACATAGCCATGCTATAACTCCTTTTGACTTCGATTTCCCGATCAACCAAGCCGAAGATGATGGTGAGGAAGACTACGAACTCCCCGAAGAGTTAACGCGTCTGGTTGAGCATAAAGAGAAGACGATCCAACCTCATTAGGAACTAGTGGATGTGATCAATCTGGGTACTGAAGAGGATCGAAAAGAAGTCAAAGTTGGAACCGTCTTGGGGAAAGAGATAAAAGAGGAGTTGGTCCGCTTGTTGCAAGAGTTTGTAGACGTGTTTGCATGGTCGTATCAGGATATGCCCGAACTCAACACAGATATTGTTATGCACAAGCTGCCACTAAAGCCCGATTATTCGCCCTTAAAGCAAAGACCGAGGAGGACGCATCCCGAGATGGCTAAGAAGATTAGAGACGAAGTCAAGAAACAGTTCGACGCCGGTTTCCTTGTTGTGCCGGTATATCCAGATTGGATTGCCAACATTTTTCCTGTCCCTAAGAAGGATGCAAAGGTTCGGATGTGTGTGGACTACAGAGACTTGAATCGAGCCAGCCCGAAGGACGATTTTCCTTTGCCTCACATTGATGTCTTGGTCGATAGCACAGCCTTCGCTTTTCTTTCAGGATGGTTTCTCCGGATATAATCAGATCAAGATGGATCCTGCAGATATGATGAAGACGACGTTCACCACTCCATGGGGCACCTTCTGTTACAAGGTTATGCCTTTCGGATTGAAGAACGCAGGGGCAACTTATCAAAGAGCCATGATGGCTCTTTTCCATGATATGATGCATAAAGAAATTGAAGTCTATATGGATGATATGATTGCCAAGTCTCAGACTGAGGAGGAGCACATTGTTTATCTCAGAAAGCTATTTGACAGATTGAGGAAGTACAAACTTCGATTGAATCCTAATAAGTGCACTTTTGTGGTTCGATCCGGCAAGTTGCTGGGATTCATAGTGAGCCAACGAGGTATCGAGGTGGATCCTGACAAAGTGAAAGCTATTCAAGATATGCCAGCACCAAGAACGGAGAAGGAAATTCATGGTTTCTTGGGACGCTTGAATTACATTTCCCGGTTCATATCACATTTGACAGCTACTTGCGAACCTTTGTTCAAGTTGTTGAAGAAGGATCAGGCCATTATATGGAATGATGATTGTCAGCGAGCATTTGATAAGATTAAGGAGTACTTACAAGAACCACCCCTCTTGATACCGCCTGTGCCCGGAAAGCCTCTCATAATGTACCTCACTGTACTTGAAGGATCTATGGGTTGTGTTTTGGGACAACATGACGAAACGGGAAGAAAAGAGCATGCAATGTATTACTTGAGTAAGAAGTTCACGGAGTGTGAAAGTCGGTACTCTTTGTTAGAAAAAACTTGTTGCGCATTGGCATGGGCTGCTCGTCGTTTGAGGCAGTACATGGTGTGTCACACCACAATGTTGATATCCAAGATGGACCCTATCAAGTATATCTTCGAAAAGTCAGCTTTGGTTGGAAAGATTACACGTTGGCAGATGTTGCTATCTGAATACGATATTCAGTATGTTACCCAGAAAGCTATCAAGGGAGGTGTGGTGTCAGAATATCTCGCTCACTAGCCAATGGATGACTATCAACCAATGAGATTTGACTTCCTAGACGAAGACGTCATGTTTATCAGAGATTGCAACATTCCTGGACCAGAGGAAGGACCCGAGCCAGGATCCCGGTGGACGCTTGTGTTCGATGGTGCGTCCAATGCAGTAGGACACGGAATAGGGGCAATCATAACTTCTCCAACAGGTTTCCATATTCCCTTCACCGCCATAATCTATTTCGATTGTACCAACAACATGGCGGAATATGAAGCTTGCATCTTTGGGATTGAAGCAGCCATTGATTTAAGGATCAAAATCCTTGAAGTTTATGGAGATTCAGCACTTGTTGTTTTCCAGGTCAAAGGAGAGTGGGAAACTCGTAATGAAAATTTAATTCCGTACAAAGATCATGTCTTGAAGCTGATACCGTATTTCGACGAGATCACTTTCCATCACATTCCTAGAGAGGAAAATCAGTTAGCTGATGCTTTAGCCACTTTGTCTTCAATTTTCAAAGTCAAGTGGGCTAATGAAGCGCCTTCCATCACTATCGAGCGTCTAGACGAACCTGGCTATTGTATGATGGTTGATAAGGAAATCGATGGTAAACCCTGGTTCTACGATATCAAGCAATACATAGAGAAAAGCGAGTACCCAAGAGGGGCATCTATCACTGATAAGAAGACTTTGAGGAAGTTGTCTACCAACTTTTTCTTGAGTAGTGGGGTGTTGTATAAGCGGAATTTCGATTTGGTCTTGCTCAGATGCGTGGATAAACACGAAGTAGATCAACTCATCAAAAAAATTCATGAAGGTTCTTTTGGTGTTCACGCAAATGGGCATGCAATGGCGAAAAAGATTCTCAGAGCTGGTAACTACTGGATGACCATGGAAACAGACTGTGTTGTTTATGCAATGAGATGTCACAAGTGTCAGATTCATGCTGATAAGATGCATGTGCCACCCTCACCTCTGAATGTCTTGACCTCTCCATGGTCATTCTCTATGTGGGGAATTGATATGATCGGAATGATTGAACCGAAAGCTTCCAATGGACATCGCTTCATACTAGTCGCCATAGACTATTTCATCAAGTGGGTTGAGGCTGCTTCATATGCGAATGTGACACGACAAGTGGTTACCCGGTTTATCAAGAATAATATAATTTATCGCTACGGTATTCCTAGCAAGATTATCACTGACAATGGGACAAATCTGAACAACAAGATGATGAAGGAGTTGTGCGACACATTCAAGATCAAGCATCACAACTCGTCTCCCTAAAGACCAAAAATCCATCAAAAGATGGTGAAGACGTATAAGGATTGGCATGAAATGTTGCCTTTCGCTTTGCACGGGTACAGAACGTCTATTCGCACTTCGACGGGAGCGACACCCTACTCTCTTGTTTACAGCATGGAGGCAGTACTTCCTATAGAAGTTGAGATTCCTTCTCTCAGAGTTCTGATGGAAATGGAGTTGGAAGAGGCGGAATGGGTTCAGAATAGGTATGACCAGCTCAATCTAATTGAAGAAAAGAGGTTGACAGCAATTTGTCATGGCCAACTCTACCAGAAAAGAATCAAGAAGGCTTTTGACAAGAAGGTACGTCCCCGCGAATTCAAAGTGGGCGAATTGGTGCTAAAGAGGATAATCTCTCCACACAGAGACCCTCGTGGAAAGTCGGTGCCAAACTATGAAGGACCATACGTGGTAAAGAAGGTTTTCTCGGGGGGAGCTCTTATTCTCACCAACATGGATGGAGAAGACTTGGCACATGTTATCAACTCAGACGCGGTCAAGAAGTATTATGTCTAAAAAAAAAGAGAAAAAAATTAAGCCCGGTAAGCTGAAAACCCGAAAGGGTGGCTTAAGCAAAAAAGGGTAAAAGTCCCGGTGAACCAAGATCTTCTGAAGATGGTTCACGCAAAAGTTAGGGAATGTGTAAAGACATAATGCTGCAGTGTGCGTCTCCGTGCCACAACAGAAGCTCAGATGGAAGGGATTAGTTCAATCACCATCTTTAGAAGTGAAGTGATGAAGAATAGCAGTCAGGAGGGGGAATAGCATGTTTTTGTTCAATGAATTTCAGTTTCAATTTCGTTGTTGTTTTAAGAAATGTGTATAGATTTACTCTTTCCTGTATGTTCCTCCTAAAGGAATGTGCATCTTTATGTACAAACTCCATACTTATGAGTTATTCTTCTCATATTTTAAATAAAAGAATTGTTCAGTTGAACGTTGTCTATTTACCTTTTTTTTATCTTTTCTGCATGTTTAGCTTAATGTCGCTACTGTTTTAGATAAAAATTAAAATCATTCAAAATGGTGAAATAATAAAGTTTTGAAACTTAAAATCGCTTTGATTTACGGAATGTAAGGGGTGATTGACCTTCTAAGTGTTGCGCCTCTCCTTTGAATTGGAAGTACCTCCATACTCATCATGGTGTTTACGAGTAATCAGACGTTATCTTTCCTTTGAGAGACTCGTGTGGTAGCAATTGTGGTTTGAGTTATGGTCATTGCCTTTTGTTCGATCTCTAGCGGTGTCGGGAGCTCAGTTAATAAACCAATATATCAACCAGTATATTCACGCATCAATTCATTCATTCATTCATCTATCTATGTCATATCACGGTATATTCATGCATGAACCTTCGCCAAAATCTGGGATCTGTTCAAAATAAGGTTGAACGCAAGCGCCGAAGACTTTGTTCAGATGACAATTTGGTTCTTCTCTCCAGTGCAAGTTGAACGCTTAGTTGAGAGATAAGTGGCGGTGGTGTAAACTCTCAAGTTAAGTCTCTTCCCCAGAGAAGTGATTGATCATCCCCAGTGAACTCTTATGACAACAGAATCGTTCAATTGGATTCTCCAGTGATGTCTTCCTGCTCTGAACAGTATCAGGAAATCACATACTCTTTGCATTAAACACAAAACAATCACCATGCATATCATATCATGCATGTCATACCCATGCATCAGCTTCGACTAATTATTTTGTAGGTTTTTAGCTGAAACTGCAAGTATCCTCATAAGGATCAGGTTGAAGGATTAGTTCTCAGACGACATAATTATCCTCTTTTCTCCAACACAAGTGTTATACTTGCATGGATCTCGACAACTGGTGGTTTCTCCAATCGAGACTTCTTCCCCAGCGAAGCAGTTGTCTCTTTCAGATGCACTTTAAAATCATCAAAGTTATCAACCGGGAATCCCCAGTGAAGTTTTCCACACGGTTACTACAACATTATTCTTGGTATTTTCAAGGATTCTTTCAGACAAGAATCTTCTCAGCAAATTTTATTGGCAGTGACTTCTGCCATTTTGTTCTCTGAGCTGTTCTCGGAAAACTACTTTGAACTTCTTGTGTGTTTATTTCCCCAGTAAGTTTTCAAATGCTCAACAAATAAATATCCACCGGGTAGGATGTTTATTCAATCTCAGGATATTTCTCCAACTCAGAAGTTGATCCACATATCCACTTGCTACAACGCATTGTCTGTACAATTCCAGCAAATCGAAGCTCATTACCTTGAAGTTTTCAGTCACAGGTGTTGAACTTAATTCTTCTATCACCGGCAAAGCTATCTGCATACAAATTGAAGATCTTGTCAACTCGGAAGTTGTTCAACATGTCTGTACATGTTCAGTAAGATCTCTCATCAGCAGAAACGTCGGAAACAAGATTTACCGACTTCATAAACATCTATATCACACCAGTGTGCTGGATATTGTTTTGTTTATCCCTAGAGAAGTGTATTCTCGGGTGCGCTACTGAATTTGTTCTGTTGGTAACTCAGTTACACGGTCCAGACATTCAGCATGTCGTGGCTCCTCGCACTTTCGTGCACTAACAATTCTGATATTGTTCTAGCCATGCATCTTCGTTAAGGTCTGCGGGTATTCCCTAACTCTTTGGGATTTTCTAAAAAATTCTTGATTATATCTTCGTTAAGGTCTGCGGGTATTCCTTAACTCTTCGGGATTTTCTGACAATTTCTCGATTATATCTTCGTTAAGGTCTGTGGGTATTCCTTAACTCTTCGGGATTTTCTGACAAATTCTCGATTATATCTTTGTTAAAGTTTGCGGGTATTCTCTAACTCTTTGAGATCTTCAGACAGTTTCTCAATTTCATCTTCGTTAAGGTCCGCGGGTATTCCTTAATTCTCTGGAACTCTTTGATAAGTTCTCAATCACATCGAATTCTTAATCTTTATTTCTTTTCACTTGAGAAGTTCGGTTTTCTTCTCACAACAATCTTTATTTCTGTTCGCTTGAGAAGTTCGGTTTTCTTCTCATAGCATTTTCGCTAAGACATCCTGTGATGGTTTAATCTATTGTTTTTTCTTGTTGCTTGAGAAGTTCGGTTTTCTTCTCATAGCACTTTCATTAAAACTTACTGTTAAACTCATTTCGGTTACTCGGTTATCCCCAGTGTTGTTGAGATCTTCTGATATTTCTCATTTGGTACTGTTGTTGCTAAAGCGTTCTGATGTTGCTTAAAATTTTTTTCTCCTCAGGCGTCTTTTCCTTGGCTCTATAGTCAAGATATCTTATCCGCTTCTTTTGTGACCATTGGTTTCCCGCGTCGGGTAAATTTTTGGGGTTCTTTGGTATTCAATCCTCTTCCACCTTGAGCGTTCAAAAGCTGCCAATCTTTCTCACTTATCAGGTTTAAGATGATTAAATAGGGGCAACTGTTGCACCCCAAAATTTCCCCCTTTGCTTCACCTCAGTGGTTTATTTTTCATCATAGATGTTCAATCATGGTGGCTTCAAAAAGTTTCTATAGGAAAATTTTCACGAAAAGAATTATGTTGGGTTTCAAAGGAAAGTTTCGTTTTATTACCGATTCAATTTTAATTCAGGCCATCATTGAGCATAATTCAAAATTCAGGAGGTTTCGAGTTATTTGTTCAAGAGGAACTGTTTGGAATTATTTGTTCGAAAGGAATTATTTTCTTTTTTTGAATTCAAATTCAATGAGGGGGAAAGCTGTTTGTTCTTGGATTTTGAATTCACTAGCAGAGAAAAATAGTTACAAGTAGTTATTCAATTCATATTGGGTATGTTACTCGTTTCGTTCGTTTCAAGCAAAGGTACTCGAGTTAAGATGAATTCCGTTCCTTTTTGTGTGCAACATTCATTCAATTGAAATGCTATATGAATGGTATTCAAGTTTGTATTCATTTATCTCAAGATCTACAAAGTTACAATGCCTTTGGAATTACAAGCTTGATTTTGAAAATAAAAAACAAGTTATTTCATTGTAATTCAATTACAAATGTGAGTTACAAAGTTACAAAATTACAAAGATTTCCTAATTCTACTCTAATGCTACAAGCTAGTAAGGTTTGTCCTTGATTCGAACGATTTGTTGGTCTTCCTCCAAGCCGTTCTTTCACATTCAAGATGCCATTTGATCATCCCATCCTTATCACATTGTCCATGAAACAAGAAAGAGAAAATGGTTAGCAATATAATTCAATTAAAAAGAATCAAGAGAACATCTCTTTTCGAACTCATCATTAGGAATTTCTGGAAAGAATCAGGTTTTAAGATTACTAATCCTCATAATCTTGTTCAAGATTAATCATCGGTTAAAAGGAGCTTATTTGCAAATCACAAACTAATTTGGTTCACAAAAAAGCCAAAACTCAGTTATCATCAAAGTTATAATCTTAAGATAAGGAAGAAAACTAATCCAACAGTTCAAAAGGCAGCAAACTAATCCAACAGTTCAATAGGCAGCAAACTAATCCAACATTTCAACAGGCAGACAGATGATTCCAACAATCCAACAGTTCAACAGGAAGCAAAGGGAAATTTATATTTTACCCAAGAAAAAAACATGGTTATCAGCATAAGTGAAAAACTTTCACCCAGAAATATAGTGTAACAGTAGGCAGCAGCAGAGTATGCAGAAAAAAAAAGCCAAAATGCCCAAAGTCCAAATTGGACAGCATAGTAAACCATAGCTGAAAGAGGAAAATAGCAATAACCACAAGTAATCACAGAGTCAGTAGAAAGTAATCCCAAGGAAAGACAGAATGAAGTTTCATTAAATGGATAAAGGGACCAATACCTAGCAGGGTCAAAGCAGTATCTGTTTAGACATTAAAGGGACAAGGACCAAAAAAAGAGAAGAAAAGTGTGGGAGATGTTCAGATGGGTAAACCACAAAATGAGCCAATATCAGGAAATGCATCATGAGTCCAAGACAGGGAGATGAGAGATATAACATAGCAGCAGCAGAAGTAAAAAGCCAACCTCAAGTTCTAAGAAAAAAGATCAAAAAATATTTGTTCTTAACAGTTTGAAATCCCAGGAAAAAAATCGACCATCAAAACCACAAGACCAATCAGAAAAGACAAGTATAATATCTGTTCTTAAACCACAGGACCAATCAGAAAAAAGGACAAGTATAATATCTGTTCAAATGCCATACCAGAAAAAAAAGCCAACCTTCAGGTTTCTCATCAACCATCGTTCAAACCCTCAACCAGAAAAACCACAAACCAACCTCGGTTCCAGTGATCAAAACCAGAAAAATCACAACCATTGTTGTCCCAAAACTTAACCAGTAGCCATTACATGATGGAAAAATGAGCAAACAGAAATCCCAAAACCAAAATACATACCAGTTCAAAGAAACCAGAACCATAAATCGTAACCCTCATAGTCCCAAACAGAAAACACATTCCCAAACCCAGAAATCGTGAATGCACAAAAACACACCCTAACCATCACACATCATTTTCCCACCAAAAAACCTTCAGAGACAAGTTTTTTTCAGATATCGTATCCTGGACAGAGAAAGAAGAAGAGAAGGTTAGAACAATCTCACCCAAAGGAAAACTCAAGAGCCATTCCCCGCCATCAAGCGCGTTTCCAAGACTCAGGTACCTTCACCTTTGCCGGAATTGCGTCGAAGGTCTAGGGTTTCAAAAAAAACCCCTTTGGATTTCGGCCAAAATTTGTCATATATCTGCAAAATCAACATAAGCATCAGAGTAAGAAGGGTCAGAAACATACAAAAACACGAAAACACTGAGGTTAGGGGTCACGCCGCCGCCGGAACCGTCCTGAGGCGATTTCCGGCGCGGTCGTTACGGTGTTCAGAGAGACCATGGTGTGAGGACGAAGAACGAGAGAAAGCGACGAGAATCCATGTGAGGTTCGAGGAAAAGAAGGATGGGGTTTCTGGGTCAACTGTGAGGGACGCGTGAGAACGAGAGGAGGAAGATGAGAGCACACGTGAGGGAAAAAAAGAGAGACTGGTTTTTTTTGTTTATCCCATTTTCTAATCAAGTTTTTTTTTTATTTTAATAAACTTAATTAGGATTTTATTATATATTAGTACTTTAAGTCTGGTGGTGACAAGTGTCACCACCTTGGTCTTTTGTTGCTTATTTATTTTATTTCCATTTCCTTTTTTTATTTATTTATTAAATTAATTAATTGTTAAAAATATATATAAGTATTTGGTAAGTACAATAATACATCACCTTGGCCGTTGGGGTATTTTGGAGAATGAGATCCGTTGCATCCAGTTTTCCAGCACGTGTTGAACTTCTGCTGACCAATCGCACAAAGATCAGATGGATTTCTTTTCGCACCTCCCTGAATCACTGCAATACAGGTGCTAATTCTAAACTCTCATCTGTTAAATTAATTTATTTCCATGTAGATAATTTATTTGTTGTGATGTACTAAATAATAATTGGTTCTGATAGTTTTTATTTGATGATTTATCGATTAAATTATTAGTTGATTTTTCATCAAACAGAAAAAATCATTTCTAATAATTATTTAAATTTCTGATTGTATTGTTTTGATGGGTTGTTTATTTGCTCATTCGATATTTATTGACCATTGTACACTTTGCACACGACCAACGTTAAAATTAATCTGATTCCACTTCAATTGGCTCATAAGCCGATTTCTTAAAGGGTCTCATGGTTGGGTATGGGCACGGCCATCCTCACGAGGTTGGTTAAAGCCCTTGTTGCTTTAATCAATCATAACCCAAAAATAACATTGGTCTATATACCAATTTTCCATGCACCAGGGTCCCATGGTTGGGGATAGGAGCACCTATCCTCACGAGGTTAATTAAGTCCATATACTTGATTAATCATAACCCGATTCCACATTTCATCTCAGCACGTATCTCATAATGCTTTCATAATTAAAAGTTCTAAACCCCGATCCAACGTCGGGTTTCTTTTCAAAAAAATACTTTCACAAATAAATATTATATTTCTCCCTCCTCCCAAACATATGGTAGTCAGTCCAGTATCGACCCTCGACCGTATGTTTGGTGTCTTAATCAAATTTAATTAACGTGAACTTTGTTTCACCTCACCTTTTCTTAACAAACTTTTGGGTAGAAAAAGATGATTAGGATGTTTCTGTCCACTCATCCGAGAAATTGGGGCGTTAGCCGTTGAACGCTTATGGTCCAATACTTGTCTCCCACATAAAATTAAAATAACTCATTCAAACTCTTTTATCGCTCATATGTGATCATCAAACTCTTTTCTGACAAAGAGTGTGTAATAGCCCTTTCAAACACGAACGAGGACTTAAGCTTTTCATACAAACTAAACAAGTCCAAGTTCAAGTATTTGAAACGTCTAATGCACGATTTTTTTTATAAAATCAACACAACCAATTAAAATCTTTTTGAGAGGAACTACAGAGTTTTGACTTTCCCATTGCACAAGGGAATACGTAGGCACACGGTTCTGAAACCGTGCCAAACTCAAAATAATAATAAACAAATTCCGTTTCTTTTTCCGATTACAACTTGGAGATTAGCGAATATACACACACACACTTAGAATTAAACGGGTCCCATCGAATACGATGGATGTAAGAGGTGCTAATACCTTCCTCTTACATAACCGACTCCCGATTCCATATTTTTTTGGTCGTAGACCGCCTTATCCGTATCTGTGGGGTTTATCTATATTTTCCCGTTCTTTTTAGAACAAATAAAATTAGGTGGCGATTTCACTAGTTTTTGAAAATTAAAATGATTTTTGAAAATCGAGTTGTTTCAGAGAGGTTGTGTGACCAAGATAATTATGATATTTATAAAAACCTCTCTTTTGCCTTTGTTCTAATGGTGGAAATTTAGCATTTGGAGGCACTAAAATCTGACCATCTTTGACTAATAAATAAAAAATCTCCTCACATTTAATGACATCAAAAGTATAAGTTTTTGCAGGAGTTCTTGAACTAGTTTCGACAGTAGGGCTTTTCCCTTTGGCAGGAAACAATAATTTACATTCGTATGCTGGCCTTGATTTTAGTTCAGTCACATCCACGTCTGCCTCTGTCGGTGACATCTAATCAGCCTCATATATGGGATCCGTATCGTCGAAATCGACATAGGCTACTTTCTCTTTCTTTGCCTTATCATTAGTATGTCTAACTTTCTCTAGTCGAAGGCGCTCAAGGTGTCGAACCCGGTCAGCCAATTGTGACATACTCTTAACAAAGGTTGGATCTATTTTCTTCCTAATAGAGTAGTCCAAACCTCCAGCAGCCATTTGAACAAGTTCATGTTCAGGAACTTGGGTAAAGCACCTTGCTTTTAATAATCTAAACCTATTTAGATAATCATTTATTGTCTCAGCAAACTTTCTCTTAATACTTGACAATTCTACCAAACTAATTTTCGAATGCCCCTCGTAAAACTGTTCGTGGAAAAGTTTCTCCAACTTTGACCATGAGTCGATCGAATCAGGGGGCAAGGTAGTAAACTACGTAAAGGCTGCTTTAGTAAGGGACGAAGGGAAATGTTACACCCTTAAGCCTTCATTATTTGCCATGTCTCTTGACTCAGTCAGGTATCTGGCGATGTGTCCGACCATCGACTCACCCGTTTCTCCTCCAAACTTAGTGTATTTAGGAAGTTTCTATCCTCTAGGGTTTTCGGTCTGTAATATGTACTCTAATAATGGAGAAGAGTACGTTGGCCTTGGCATTGTATTCATACCATTTCGGACCATAATTGTCTCGACAATGTTGGTTAAGTTATTCTTAACAACCAAATTTGTCTGTCGAACTTGATCAAGGATTTGGTCAGCCTCCTGATGTCTTTGCACTAAAACCCTAGGTGGGTTGACTACGACCTTCCTTTGAGGCGTTGCAACTTGAACTTGATACACAGTTTCTTCTTCTGCTGCCCCCATGTTTCCTTGGACATGTATTGGTTGTCGAACCTGATGCCACTGTCGGGAAATTGCTTGGGGGTGCCTAAGAAGTTACATAGACGTGTTAATTGTGCAATAACCTGTCAGTTTGTTTCAGCAGACTGCCTATTAGTCTCGACTGATTCTTGAACTATGTGGTTAAACACATTTCCCATTTGGTTAATTAACATATTGACTAACTCATGGTTGCTATCATCCATTTGTCGCCTCAATACTGCCACAGAGATAGTATTTAAATGTTGCGTAGACATTTCCCTATTTGCTCCTATTGCAGATCCTTGTAAAGAGATGTTAGTATTCTGCATGTTATCTGACACTATTGCTACACTTGGGGTCGATTGATATCCTGCCACTAAGGAATACGACATTCCATAAGGGGGATTCGTAGCAGTACCAAATCGAGGTATCGTTGTGTTCGGAATGGAACTCGTGGCCACCACAGGCCCTAGACTCACCGGTGTGGTCTGGGGAATGGGAATTGATACTGAAGCAGTTGGCCCAGAGGCAGATGTGCTGCTTAAAGGGGGGAAATGACACAACTTGCAAAATAACTGGGTCGGCAATACCCAGCATTCGAGATGGAACTTCATCCGTATTCGACGCAGAAGTATTGTTTGTCATCTTAGGTGAACGTTTCCTAGTGGGTGGTGGTTTCTTACTTGCTGAATTTCTACTTCTAAGTTTCATACACTTCTAAGACAAACTCTAACAAAAATCTAACACTTAGCACAATGTCCCACCAGGTGTGCCAATTTGTTTACTGTAGAAAATCGTAAACAACCGCTGGTCCTCCCTAGGTCCTAAAACTAAGGGTTACTCACGAGATCGACTAGTTGATCTCAAGAGACGTGCTAAGGTTTTGGTGAATTGCACTACTTCTGCAAGCGAAAAAGACCTTGGCCCAGAAACGGTTTCCAGAGCCTAAGGGAAACAACACAATGGCTTTCCACACACAAAGAATTCTGACTATTGGTGACTCGTGACCAACAGTTTACGTTGAAATGTTTTTGTTAAATGATACAGAAGTAAGCGAAAAACAGTAAAGATAAATTTAAAAGTAAATTGATTGCATTGAAATAGAAAATGTGGTGATTCACGTACATCAAAGGCTTGAATTACTCTTTCTTCCTTTAGCGCGGAACTGGGTAGAGTTTTGGCAAGCAGTTTGAGAGTACAAATGAACACACAGAATTCTTAACATTCTAACTTATTTATAGTATTTACAAAGTAACTGCTAACACTAATCAACGGACGAGATTTAAAATTGAAAACAACTTCCACCAACGATTTCGCCATCCGTCTTAGAGCTTCTAACCCACGATCTCCTCATTTTGACTTCTTCCCGCCTCATGGCTTCAGAAAGGAACCGCTTTTGGTTTCGATTTATCTTCTTGAGACATAACAAAATTTCCTAAGTCCCCTAACCTGCATCTTCGACAGCAGAAGCACTTCGACTGATGCCTTTATTCGACCCAAACCCATGTCGAATCGAACACCACGCAATTTGTCGACTTAGTCTTATTTTTAGCACTGTTTCGCTCTGGCTGTTTGGTCGATTTGGTTTGGCCTTCTGACTCAGCTTCTCAACTGACATGTATCTTTCTGGTACTTCTAACTTGGTTTTGTAAAGTATCTTCAGAACCTAACTTTATTTAAGACTAATCTTTAACCTGTAGGAATTTTTGCCTTTGGACCATGTCCTTAGACATACTGTACAAATTTCCAGCTAACACCAGGTCTGAAACTAAGATTTAACACTTTAGAGAGAAAGAATATGAACATGAGAGATTGAATATTGCAGATTATTATATAGAAAATAAGAATGAAAAGATTACATTTTAGAGGTGAAAGCAATAGATGATGTCACTTTTCTTCGAGTTATGCCAATGTGAGATGGCTGTCGGCATAAAAGTGGAGAAAACCGCAACTCTATTTGTGCAGAGAGAAGAGAAAATTGCAACAGAGAAGAAAAAAGATTTAGGGTTTAAAACACCCAATTGTAACGAAACTTCTTTTAATATGTTCTGAAAAATACGTAATTTTTAAATATAAATATATTTGAGCGTTAAACAATAACAATATGTGACACTTGGACTAGTGGTAAAAAGTTTTTTCTGAGGTTAATGTCTTGGGTTTGGTTCTATACTCTTACGTTTTAGTTTTTGCCGCACATAGATAACCGTAACATCAAATAAATAAGCGACGGTTATATTTTACCCATGGTTCATTTAGTGTCGCCTATAGTAATAGAAAACGGTTAATTTATAACTACATTTTTTAAACCGTAGCATAAAATAAATAAGGGATGGTTTTTTAACAAAATTCTGGAAACTCGTCAACGCATTAAATCCGCAGTCTATTCTAATTTAAGCGATGGTTTTATAGCCGTTGCCTATTCTTTTGTTACCTAAAGTGAAAAATGTTGCAGTCATGTACATATGAAAAGTTGTTGCAACCAGGACAAATGTAGTTATAGACGTGCAGATGAAAAGCTCTCCCTCAAGGATTGCAACATGGCGGACATACTCGTTTGACAGCTTTATTTTATTACATATTTTAATGCATATAAATTAAATCACAGATGAAAAACTGTTGCAACCAGAACAAATGTAGTTATAGATACGGAATTTTCAAAATTAGAATATAAAAATACCAATCATAATTGTGCAATGTTGTGGAATAATTCATACAAATCCGAATTTTCAAAATTAGAGTAAAAGTAGAATCAAATTGTATCGTGCAATATTATTAATTCATACCGTGGTGACCACAATCTTCAAAGCAAACATGTATACTAACCGAAATCGCAAAACTTTTTAAGCAACCACAACTGTTATTTAAAATCTTGAACATAATGCAACTGTTAAATGTATTTAACTATCTCAACGTTGCAACTTTTCAATTAGATATTTTAAAAATTCTGTTACAAAAGAGTGCAACCTGACTCATTATTCATAACTACGATCCTTCCGTGGATCCTAATGCCAGTCTTCAGACAATTATCAATACCTGACTACTAGTACACTAAAACTAAGTGATTTAGAAAGAGAGGGTACTAGAATTCATTCAAACGTTAACTTCTATTGTAGATTAGGGATAATAAGATAACTTAGGCCACTGACACTCATGAAACATTGAAACTGAGTCAAAATCTTCAACATTAAAAAAACTGTGGTCATATCCCTCTGCAGCTTGTTGAATGCTGCTTGTTGTTGCTTGTGTCATATTGAAATATGGATATGGTTCTCCTTCTATATTTCTGCATGGCAGACCTTCTATGTTTTCAATTGTCTCTTCACCATATGTCTGTGTCCTAAAATGAGCTTTCTCTTTTAGTTTTTCCTTCAACTCCATAACCTGTTTAGCGATAAAAAATTAATCAAATGAGCATAGTGCAAGAGGTACATGAGAGATGTGTGAAAAAGAAAGGCTTTAGTTACCTCTTTTTGAAGTTTCTGATTTTCTTGTTTAAGCACATCATAGGAATGTTCAAGCTGCTTAGTCTTCAACCTAGTACGCCTATTTTGAAACCAAACAGTAATTTGGCGAGGTTGAAGCCCTAACTCTCTTGAAAGATTCATTTTCCTTTTAGAATCTAACTTCATATCTTCTTGAAAACACCTCTCCAGGAAATCAATCTGGTTACTTGTCAGTTTCTTCTTCCTCTTCTCTCCGTAACCATTATTAATCATGTTCATTTCATCATCCATTACATGAAGCAACCTTTTTTGTGTCTCACCCAATGCCATTTCACTCGCTTCCATTCCTAATATTTCATCACCCACAAATAATTACAACATGTTTCTAATCGGTATTCACGCTGCTGCAACTGCAACTGCAACTGCAATTTAAAACCATGCATGCATGTGTGTCTATATATATACATCTACTTTTCAAATACATGTTTTGCATCATATGTGACTAGAAATACCATAAATAAAGAGTAGAAAACTTTGGAGTATATATGTTTTTTTACCTGAATAAGGGTTGCTGTTGCTATAGTTGTAGAAAAAGCTTAAAGAAGAGTCTAGATGAGGAAAAAAGGGTGTTGTGCTCTCTGTATTCCAATCCATTTTAAGCTTTTTGTACAGTTTTCTTCCCTTCAATTTCCATACCAAAAGAGTCCGTTTTATGGGCTTTTCAATATGTTAAGATGCACGGACCACTAGTCGGTGGTGCAGTCAGTCAGTATATAGTAATTAGGCGTTTTATTAGAGAGGTTTGCAGTATAGTCAGTGGCTGCAAAAATTGAATTTCGAGTCTGATTAAAGTACAAATTGAAACCTCTGGAATTCAGTGAAATCCTTCAGTTAACGATATTACACCTTGACATTGTCGTGAAATCCATCACATTCATAACTCTACACACTTACACGCGCAAGAAAAAAACAAAACAGTCTTTTTATTATATTATAAATAGAGTCTGTTTGAGTCAAAGTCTACATTCATTTTTGTCACAATGGTGGTTCTATAATTCAGAGTTGGACTCAACTCCTATTTTTTTCCGTATTTTATCTAATTTAATAATCGGTTTTTAGACAATACCACGAGCAAAGTTAGTAAAATTAGATTCAAAATTAGTAAAAATATATTATGAAAACTAAAACACATGTAGTTAAATTTTTTGTCCAAACTATCTAAAATTTTCAACTCCATCACTATTTCTTCATCACTCTTTCTATTTTTATTATGGTATCTAGAGCCTAATCTCGATCTATAGTTATGATTTTAATGGAGACTTAATCAACATTGTTCGAGAATCCTCTTCTAAATCCGTACTCAAGACAATTACATAGCAAGTAACGTAAAAGTTAGACGAAAATAGATTCTGATCATAAAATCAAGGAGATTGAAGTGTAAAAAGATAACAACCTAGGTGAATTAGGATTTTTGGATTTTTGTGAGTTTACACGCAAATTTTTGTAAATTTTATTTTGTCAGAAAAGAGTTTATAATTATAACTGATTCAGAAATGACACTCAATATTTATCCTGATTCCCCTTTACTAACTTAAGGGTACAATCAGTTCCTTTATCATCGTATGATTTTTTAATATGTATAAAAAAAAATTGTTACAAGCCTCAAAATAAATCTTAATACCCACTCAAAAAAGCACACCACTTCCTTGTTTACCCATCAACACACCAAACACTATGGTGGCCTATAAGAACCCTGACTCGATTTTCTTTTTTCAAAATCATCAAACACTATGATGATGCTCAACAAATACTACGGTGAATTAAAATCACATTAGTTCTTAAGAAATGAAGAACTTTGTGTAAGTTGAAGAATCTTCGAATTCAAACTAGGATTAAAGACTTCTTATCAATATCATTTTTTAGATTATTATCATTTAATACTAAACTTTTTTAAAATATAAGGGACCAAAATATAATTACCACAAATAGTGGTAAGTTTATATTTTTAGTGTACATTTTCGTTTGAACCATACATTTGTTTTCCGTCTTAAAAAACTTGTTGATTCGTGATTATTTGATTATCATTCTTTGTTTCTTTGAGTTATTTGACTTTGTTTGATGACAAACAATGTGTCAAGTTGGGGAGAGTTGATAAGTGTCAAAATGTAGTTATTTTGTATATATGTTTTGTGGCACTTATTTATTCTTGTTTGTTAATAATCATTGAATAACCTCACTTTTAGTGTATAATCAAGTTTTAGTGTATTTGTGTATCATTTGATAGTTTTTGATATCTTTTGTAGGTATTCATTCATAATTGGAGCATTGAGTAATAAAGTATCGAAGACACGACTTCAAACGCACGATTTTGAGCAATAAAAGAGAACACATAAAGCAAAGAATGAGTTTTTCAAATAGTCATAAAAGCTTGATATTTATTCATGGTTAGATAGAGCATTGAATAAGCTCTCCAACGCTTCAAACCGGGCGCAATTCCGAGTTACGGTTCTCAAGTTATGACAAAAACAAGTGTTGATTTTTCTCGGAACAGCACAGATCGCGATGAGCGCCACAGACCGTGCTACGCGCGCCTGCGATTTCAGAACTCTTTAAAAGGGGCTAAAAACACATTTTTAGGTTATGGATTGGGTATTTTTGAGTTCCAACACCATCAACATCATTTTTTTGATAGATTTGCTTAGAAAACAACATTGGAGCCTGCATTTGGATGATCCGGAGTCGAATCCCTCGTCGATTGGTGTTGACAAACCAAGAAATGTTTGGTTCCTCTTCTTATCTTATATTTTTAATCTCTTTTGTTGGGTTTTGTATGTATATCTACTCTTACTCATGTATATTTGTCTCCCTTGGCGTTGTATAAAGTTTGCTTTACGAATTTGTGTTGGTGATTGTCTTAGGTTTTTACTCTATGCTAGGGGTTTGAGCTTTGCTAGCACCAAATCGCTTATATGCTTACCTAGGATGGTTATCTGGTAGTTTCTGAATGCAAGAAATGGGTTTAGAGCTGACATTCACTTAGAGTATCTGATCTTAATGCCTCTGTGTTGGTGAAGTATGCCAGAGATGGGTATGGAGGTGCAGTTGACTTCTAGTTGTTGAGGTATGCCATAAATGGATATCGAGGTAATTCGGGAGGATTCTCAATTTGGGTTAGAAATAGCTTAGGTTGTGAGAGGTATGTGATGACAAGGATGAGTATCGTAGGTTGAGTATAACTGGATGGTAGATTTAAGTCTATGATGGGTAATGTGCATTCGTTCCAGACAATCTATCTATCCTTTATACTTTTTGTTCATTTACTTTTTGTCTTTTATTTTCAACCTATTTAATTCCAAACTCATTAACGATAGAATTTTCAACGACGAATCAATAACCAATCTCTGTGGACACGATACGATATAACCTAAGCGGTATATATCACCCGGTAAAAAATAAATACTTTACTCTTTGATTGCCGCTTAATACCGCAGCAACAACAATTGGGGAACCTGTGGAGGCGGATATTTCTGTTCAATTTCACCGTGGTTGTGCCATCCGGTATTTTCTGATGTACCTGGTAGGCATGTCCGTCTTTGTGGACACGAGTGGCCACTACACCGATGTGGCCTACCTGAGATATTTTACGGACCTATCTACAGTTCGTGAATGGAATTGGGGTGTCGTTGTTCTGACCTACCTCTACCAGAAGTTGAATGAAGCTTGCAGATGGAGGGCGAGGGCGCTCACTGGCTCGTGCACACTCGTCACAGTACATTTTTATTTTAATGATAAATTTTAATTAGTTTTAATTGATTTGTACTTACACATTATATTTTTGTTAATGCAAAGCTGGTTTATATCATACTTTCACCGCATCCATGGTTACTCATAAGTGCCAAAATGTAGTTATTTTGTATATACATTTTGTGGCACTTATCCGTTCTTTTGTTGATATTTAGTTGAATAATCCCGACTTTTTGTTGTAAATACGCTTTTAGTATAAATGTGTACATAATAGAATAATTGAGTTTTTGAGTAGATATTGTATCATTTGATAGTTTTTCATCTCTTTTATAGGTATTCATTCATAATTGGAGCATTGAGTAATAAAGACCAAAGGCTAAGCTCCAAGAGTGCGATTTTGCACAATACGTCATCGAATAAAGCTCAAATTCAACACACTAAAAATCATCAAACGCTTCATGGTTGGATAGAGCATTGAATAAGCTTTCCAACGCTTCAAACCGGGCTCAATTTCGAGTTACGGTTCTCAAGATACGGCAAAAATAAAATGTTGAAAATAGCAGACCGCGCTTAGCGCGAATACCGCGCTTAGCGCGCCCTGCGACATCAGAATTCTTTAAAAGGGGCTCAAAACACATTTTTAGGTTATGGGTTGGGTATTTTTGAGTCCCAACACCATCACCTTCATATTTTTGATAGATTTGCTTGGAAAACAACATTGGAGCTTGCATTTTGATGATCCGGAGTCGAATCCCTCGTCGATTGGTGTTGACAAACCAAGAAATGTTTGGTTCCTCTTCTTCTCTTCTCTTTGTAATCTCTTTTGTTGGGTTTTGTATGTATTTCTACTCATAACTCATGTATATTTATCACCCTTGGCGTTATATAAAGCTTGTTTTACGAATTTGTGTCGGTGATTATCTTAGGTTTTTACTTTATGTTAGGGATTTGAGCTTTGCTAGAAATAGATTGCTTAGATTCTTACCTAGGATGATTATCTATTAGTTTCTGAATACTAGGAATGGGTTTAGATCTAACATTCACTATAGAGTACCGGAACTTAATGCCTCTGCGTTGGTGAAGTATGCCAGGAATGGGTATGGAGGTGACGCAGTTGACTCCTGTGTTGTTGAGGTATGCCAGGAATGGATATTGAGATGATTTAGGAGGAATCTCAATTTGGGTTAGAAATAACTTAGGTTGTGAGAGGTATGTGATGACACGGACGAGTAACATAGGCCGAGTATAACATGGGTGGTAGATTTAAGTCAGTGACGGGTAGTTTACATTCGTTCCAGACAAGCTGTCTATCCTATATACTTTTTGTTCATTTACTTTTTGTCTTTTATTTTCATTTCTTTTAATCTCAAACTCATTAACGGTAGAATTATCGAACGACGAATCAATAACCAATCTCTGTGGACACGATACAATATAACCTAACCGGTATATATCACCCGATAAAAATAATACCAACTCTTTGCTTGCCGCTACACCGCAACAACAGTTACACGGTAGAACCCGACTATCAGGACTTCATGCCAAGGGCTGTCAGGTTTATTCTCAATAGGGGCAACAATAATGTGCTTCCATACCGGGTGTTCCTTGATCGCACCAACCATGATGACATCAATTGGACCTCGTTTGAGGACTACATGGAGGTTTTGCATTCGATACCATCTCGTTATACTCTGGGTGGCTAGCCTATGGGGTTAATATGATGGTCTGGTATCTGCTCGAGCAGTGTATGCGCCAGTTTGGCTTTGTATAGATGATACCCTGGTCTCTTTTCCAGGATTCTCCCGACACCATGACACGAAGGGCTCTAGATGACGTCTTCCATGATTGGGAGAATCATCTCGTTCCAGATGAGTATCGGTTAATGTGGATTGTAACACCCCTTCTAATTTACCCGCGATTTATATAATTTTAATCAGAGTTTTAAACATAATTACAAGGGCGTCACAATTTTAAATAATTAAAATAACCAAAAACAGTTATCATGCCTTGCACTGAAGAACTTATTAAATAAAACAAACCAAGGATTATGTTTATACAGCGGAAAGATAACATAGAATCTGAAATAATTCAATCAATAATTATTCCCAACATAATTCAAAATGACAAGTTTAAATCCATAAAACTCCAAAACGATCGTTCCCCAGTGTTACAACTACCAGAGCATGACACTGACACGCGGACTAACTAAGTAGCACAACTCTAAAAGCTGTCCTCACCAATTCCCGAGTAGCTAATCTCCTCAATCTGAAATCATTAAAGTAAGAGTGAGATTTCATCAAGATTAAAATGCATTATATATTTCTCAAAAACAATAAAACAATCAATTCATTATTCACCCTTGTTAACAACATTAGCATACGATTCACAAACACAATTCACACATTCATTATGCATACAGCAACAATTAGATGCAATTGAAACACTGGAAATCATCCTAACATGTTACAATTACATATGCAATGCAGACTCAAATGCATGTGGTACCAATCATGAACCAGGTCCACAACATGTTCCGCTTACACCTCGGAAAACAGCGTCAATCAATGATTTGCTCATACATCACTGGGTCAAGAATCTAGCCTCACCACCTCTGTCCATTAGGTAAGTTTATTGGCCCTGCAAGTTCAATTCCACACAATGGGAATGAACCATCACCAGAATGCTTATGCATGCACAATAAAAGCATGCAACATTCAATCAACGGAATATGATCACCACATAATTCCACACAATGCCAACACCAATATATCACATGATAACAACTCAATCATAATGGATAACAGGTACAGCATAATCATGAAACAATTATCACATAGCATAAATATGCTAAACGCTTACCTTTCAATTAGTAAGACTATCACTAGTATATACAACAACAACAACAACTCATGATATCAACAAATCATGAACATATAACGTTAATTACAACACATTGAATTAACACACAGCAAGTATACGCAACGAATAATTCACGAATTACAACGAATTCTTGCTACGGAAGCTATATTAATTCTTCAAGATCTCAATTACTGGTTTTAAAAATACTTTTAATAGATAGTACTCGTTCTAAGCTTTCCAACGATACCAACTATGCCTAAATCGGAGTTACGGTCGCAAAGATATGACCAAAATCGTTTTTAGAAAATCCTTTCCACTCTTGTCCAGCTTAAGTCGATCCATAAGCTCATGTGTCAATACATGAACTGCTTGTGTCGACACAAAACACGTATGTGTCGACTCATACGTAATAATTTTTCCCATTTTTCAAAATCTCTTCAGTATGAGTCGATCCATAGCTTCTTGTGTCGATACAAGATTCTTTTGCATCGATGCATAGCATCTTTGTGTCGATGCAAAAACCCAATTTTTCACTACATGAGTCGATCCAAGCAATTTTGTGTCGACACAAGCCTTTCCCACGCCTCTGGTTTTCTAAATATTTACTGCTTGCATCGACACATAACTTCTTGTGTCGACCTATGCTGCGCTTTTTCACCAAAATACAGTTTTTATTTTCACTGTGTGCAATTCCAATTAATCCATTCATTACCAACAGCCATGGCACCACAAAAACAATATTTCTTATGTATCTTCACACCTAATTAACATCAGAATTATGTTTTCCAATTATTCTACGATCATCCTACACAATTAATTATTATTATCATTCCCAATTGAATTGTTACGTCGGTTTATAACGGTAGGGCACAACCTAGAATCATAATTTTGAGATTCCTAACAGATTGAATTATTCTATCGATCATCAAAATCTATAAGGCATAATAATCAGATTCAATCCCCCCTTACCTCGCGATGAATCTTCAAATTCTCGGTGTTTGGCTTTTTCTCCTCTTTCTCTTCTCTTCTCCAACTTTACGTAGAATGCAAATCCTAATTTCCTTTCCTTACTTGTTCCTTTTTATTCCTTTATTTATTCCTTTTTATTTGACAAATAATAGAAATAACTAATTAGGATTAAGTAGAGCTTTTTACTCCATACACCCTACAATTCAACTTCACACCCCCAACACTTCCATTATTTAATTAAATAATTAAATCCATTAATCCAAAAATATTAATAATTAAACCTTTAATTAAATTTCTAATTATTTAATAATTAAATTAATTTGGGGTGTCACATGGGCATCCCGTATGTGGCACTGTGTGAAGGGGTATGCGACATGGTTCTTTAGAGTATCGCACCCTTATATGACACTGGAGGGTGAAGGGCGTCTGGCAAGACCAGGACATGAGGAGCTCTTGGAGAACAGGAAGGCCGAGGATGACCATAGCCATTGATCTACTGCCCATTTGTCAGCATATCAGCCAGATTGGACAAGAGGCATTGGATGACGGCGTTGTGCATTAGGGCAGACCCGATGCGGTTATCGTGGTGGAGAGGATGGTCGTTGTGGCGGAGCGTGCAGCGTATTACCGCGGGCAGAGGAGGGCGCGAGGGTCAAGATTAGGCATACACAGTATCCTTTATATTTTGTTGTTTGATTTTGTTTGATCGCATTATTTTCGGAGCAATTTATGTAATTTGATATTTTTTACAACTTTTCTCCTTAATATTTATAACATTAATATTTACATGGTTTGCATATATAGAATACTCCTTAATTGAATTTCTGAAAACGGAAACATAGTATGAGTGTTTACAGTGATTTCTCGTAAACAACCGCTAGTCTTCCAAACTATCGAATAAACTTAATTACTGTTATTTAATTTCTCTGGTAACTTGCAGGATCGACTAGATTGATCCTATGGGGTTTGGTCGTTTGGATAAATCTACTAGTAAAACTGGTATTCATAGTTAGGATTTTTAATTAAAGTGTTTTAGAGGCATTCGATTCACTTCGATTACCACACTAAAAGAATCTAATGACATGATTAAACAAATCAATGTAAAACTGGTGAATGATTAAAGATTTCGAATGTAAAAAGAAACGTTTAAATGCAGAAAAGAATAAATGACTTTGAATGTAAAAGCTTTAATGTAAAGACATGAATGTAAAAGTTTCTGAAATGTATAAAGGATTCGAATATAAAAACAGCAATAAATAAATGACTTTGAATGTAAAAGTTTTAATGTAAAGACATGAATGTAAAAGTTTCTGAAATGATAGTGGAATGAAAATGGAAGATAAACTGGAAAATATAAAGAACTTTTATTGAATTGTAAAAGTTTGGTGTTATCATACGTACATTTTTCGAGCATTCGTTTCCCTATCCATGCGGTATTTTGAATGTTTACTGAATTTGTACAATAGATATGACACCCGAAATCCTAACACTAAGACTTCTATTTATACTATTTCGACCATAACGGTCTTGCTATAAGATTCAGCAACGTTCGAAACATGCAAAGCATTGCTTCTCTCTAGCCTCCACGCGTCTTCGAATGCTCCAGCGCTGATGTATTTGAATTTCCAATATCCCGCTCACATTTGAATTTCAAACGCCTTGGTATCCTTTGCTTCGAATTCGTTTCACAACCTTCACAGACATAGTCTCATCACCTTTTCGAAGCTTCTTTAAATGTATCTTCACAACTGTCATTCGAAGCTCTAAGCTTTGACATTTCCATTCGAAGAACATTATCTTCCATTCTGAAACATAAAACTTGCTTTATTCCATCAAACGCCAATTGTTTCATTTCGAACCACATTATCAAAATCTTCAGCCAACAATGAGTTATTGTGAAAAATCATAGTAGTTTCAAACATTTTTTAACATATTTAGGAAAGGTTTCGTAAGTGCACTTACGAATTTACCTTTTTGGGTGAATTCGTAAGTACACTTACAAAACCTTTCCTGAATGTATTAAACCATGTTTAAATGAATAAAACGTACAAAAATAAAGTGAATTCGTAAGTGCACTTACGAATTCACCCAGAATGGTTAATTCATAAGTGCACTTACGGATGACATTTTTAGTTTTTCAGGGGTGTTGGAGAAACTCACTAGGTGGGTAAAAAAAATTTCCTAATTTATTTTCTATTAGAATCCAAAAACTTGATTTATGGTGGTAGTGTTTTTATTGGAAGGCTTGTTGATGTCCTTAGTTGAATGTTTAAATATTTGTTGTCACGTGACTATTTATCTTATCTCATACTTCATTTGTTTTAAAATGAGTGTCGTTTTAGAAAAAATAATTTGTTTCAAAATGAATGTCATTCTCACTTTTTAATGTAGCAATGATTGTTATTTTTTCAATTATACCCTTCAATTATTAGTCTGTGCACTATTTCCAACACATCAATATGGCTAATTTAGTAAAAGTGCAATGATTTATGACAACATTATTACACTCCTTAATCTATGTGCAAAAATTTTAAACGACACTCATTTTAAAACGGAGAGAGTAGTAGGGATTTGATTTTTTGACTTTTTCATTCATGTTACTCTTAATTGTTTTTCACGGAGAAATACTTATATGAAAATTGTTGGAAAATATAGCAAGTGTGAGTAAGTGGAGAAATAGTTTCACATTGGATAGGAATGTGGAGACTTAAGTATATAGTGTGAGTAAGTGGGGAAATAGTTCCACATTGGATAGGAATGTGGAGACTTAAGCATATATAAGTGGGAGAATTCAATCACCTAAAATCTTAAGATTTTAAGTGGACAAATGGCGTGTCTCTCACAAGGGTGTTTGTTCCTCAATTTTATATCAATGTTCCTACTATTAACTCCCTCTAACATGGTATCCAGAGCCTTTGGTTCGAGAAATGGATCGACTTAGTATCGACCGTTGCAAGGTGTCAACGATGGTAAATAAAAGTGGGGAAATAGTCTCACATTGGATAGGAATGTAGTGACTTAAGCATATATAAATTAGAGAATCCGATCACCTATAACCTTAAGATTTTAGGTGGATAAGTGGTGTATCTCTCACAAGGGTGTTTGTTCCTCAACTTTATATTAATGTTCTTACGATTAACTCCCTCTAACAAAAATAATCTTAATTAACAACCAATAACAAAAGAGAAATCTTTAAAATTTATTTAACTTTTAATTTTCTTTTAATCGAGATTATGCGTGATTGAGATATAGTCAGGGGCAGACGTACATATGTCTAAATGGGGGCTAGAGCCCCAACCAAATAGTTCATGTTGAATATATCAAGGCCATTAACTGTGATATCTTATAATTGGTAAAAGAAATTATTACCTAATATGAAATCTATTTGAAAAGTTTTAGAAACACAATAACATACACTTAACAAAGTCTATTCTATTGAATACAATTCATATGCCCTCTATCAAATTTATTCAATTCACACAAAGGAGGAAGACCGATTGATAATTTAACTAATAGAAAAATATTATGATTTGTGTGTTAGAGAATATCTTCTTAACAATATTCAATTTATTTTTTATTTTTCTATTTTCTTCATCATTTAAAAGAGTGACTCTTTCTCCTTGTCTAAGACAAATTAGATTATTGTTTTTTTACAAGAGTCAATACTTTTTTTTCCTGTATTCTCATTAGACACAACTGATTATTTTCATTTCTATCCATTCAAATAGTTTACAATTTTTATCCAATATCATTTTTTATTTTTTCATTTATTAAAAATAATTATTCTATTTTCTTAACTTTATCTATGTTTGCCCCCATTAAACAAAATGTCTGGCGGGATCCGCCATCAGATATTATAGAGACAAAACGTAAGTTTTATTATTTTAAAAAGTTATCATCGATTGTCTTTAAATCTAAGTATTATGGTTGTTTCATATAAGATTTTTTTTTATTTTTACGTGTAATAGTTTCTTTTGTTATTTTTCTTGTGTAATCCCTTTACTATTTTTATATCTTTATATATTTCGTTATTGAAATAGTTTTAAAAACATTAAAAAAGATAATTATGAAAATAATTTATTAAGACAGGAAATTGCGTATATATATACAAAAACTAAAATATGTAAGTTTTATTTTAGTTAAATAAACAATAAAATAATGTTAAAATTGATATAAAATAAAAGTAATATCATAATTAAGATTTAATAAATTTGCTAATTTTTTTATTACTTAGTATTAATCAATAAATTATTGGCTTATTTAAATTTTGCACTATCAATTATTGAAAACAATTTGTAAATAATAAACATACTTATTTAGCAAAGCTATTTTTAAGATCATTTTTGTCATCTAGTGCCTCAATATTTGAGAATTTATCGTGGAGATTAAAGATTTTACTACTACTTCCTTTCCCCACCAAATATAGGGTGCGGCAGAAATCATAACAAGGCATCAAAAAGGAAATCATGTGTCAGCTGGCACCCAAAATCATGTGTCATCGGTTCTAACGTATGAATACGGCCAAAAGTTAATGAAACACTACGGTTAAAACACCATTATTAATTACTGCTTCAAAATGCGTTCTATACAATTTTTGTCAAAATTCTCTTGTTCAAGTGGAAGGTGTACGAATAGCATCATCACATTGTACCACAAAAAAATGAAAGAAAAAAAATAACATTATTACATTAGAAATACTTATGCATTATTGCTGCATTGTGATCAACATCCTAAGGTTCACTCAATAAAGAGAAGTGAAGATAAAGAGAATTTAACGAATTTGAAAAACAAATTAATTCTTAAAAAAATTGTAGATGAAGATAAAGAGATTTTAAGGAATTTGAAAAACAATTTGATTATCATAAAAATAGTATAATTTTTCATGATGACATATATAGTATTGTTTTTATAAAAAAAATTGCCAATAAATAAGTGTGAGAGTTAGGTTTGTAAACTTCCCTTAAATTTAGGTTAAATTAAAATAAAACAATTTATTAATTTTAAGTATGTCAACAAATTTTATCCCTATATTCATAAAGTTTGAGACAAAACTTGTTTGGTTTATTTCGTTTCTATATCATAGTGTATGTTTGGAATTACTTTTTTTAAATTATAGCTTTGGCCAGAATTATATTTTTTTAGTGTTTCTACTGTGAAAACAAACACTCACGTAGACAATTTCAGGATTAGATCTTCCTTCATCTTTTCTCTCCAACTTATTTTTTCACTAATTTCTTTAATCTTTATTATTGTAATAGAGTGTCATAGAAACAAATTGAAATTATGATTTTTTTTAATAAACACACAAAATTCTATTAAACTTTTATAAAAGAGAGAAGAGAGAAGAAGAAGAAAAAAATTAGGATTGGTTGTAATTATTTTTCTATTTACTTTATTTATTAGGATTTACATATTACAAGTGAATAAAAACAACCGACCTCTCTCAACAATCCAAGAAAACTAGTATATTTATAGATTACTAAGCTAATTTAGGCTATCAGCTAACTTAAACAATTGAGTTTAAACACAGGTTCATAAACAAATTTTATATTTTTTAAATTTATTGAATAATTAATAGATCTAGATAGACCAAATATATTAATTATTTAATAAATTTAAAATTTTAGAATTTATTTATAATATAAGACGAAAGGAGTATTATTTTTAAATAAATAATAAATAAATGTGAGAGTTACTTATTAAACACTCCTTAAATCTGAGCCAAATTAAAGTAAAATAATTTATTAACTTTAAGTATGTTGGCAAATTTTATGTCCTTTTATTCATAAAATTTGAGACAAAATTGGTTTAAATATCTATTTAAGTATGATTTATTTAGTTTCTAGTTATAATTTATCATAGATAGTCACGGGTGATAGGGGGTAAATTCCGAGGAGGGAGCATATTACATGGGACACGTTTTTAGTGAGAGACACACCACATCTCCACCTAAAACCTTAAGGTGATAGCTGTGTGGGTTCTCCCACTTATAAAATATTAATTCTTTCCTTTTCTAACCATTGTGGAACTTCTTTCTCACACTTGATTTTCAACACTCCCCCTCAAGTGTGAGTTACAATGCTCTCCCTCATGTGAAAGCTTTCTCTTTCACATACACTTGTATGACCGTTGCACCTCCAACGAAACACCTTCTACCCACCACCGGCGGGAAGTGTTTCGATACAAGTTAGTCGGTCCCTATCTCGAAACCATAGGCTCATGATACCACTGTTAGGGGGTAAATTCCGAGGAGGGAGCATTCTTTTAGGGACACACGTTTGGTGAGAGACACACCACATCTTCACCTAAAACCTTAAGGTGGTAGGTGTGTGGGTTCTCTCACTTATAAAGTGTTCATTCTTTCATTTTCTAACCAATGTGGGACTTCTTCCTCACACTTGATTCTCAACAACGGGTTTGGATCATCTTTTTTCTATTTTTTCACTCTGATTCACTCCTTTATTATTTTTTCTTTATATCTCTTGTTATAACGAAATATCGTCAAGAACAAACTAAAACTATGAGTTTCTTGAACAAACACAAGAAACTCTGTTAGGTTTCTATAAAAGATAGAGAAGAGACAGGAGAAAAAAATTAGTATTGGTTGTAACTGTTTTTCTAATCACTTTCTCTATTAGTGTTTATAGATTACAAGTGAATAATAATCATCAACATCTCCTAACAACCTGAGAAAACTAGTCTATTTATAGGCTACAAGCTAACTTAAGCTACAAGGTGACTTAAACAATTGGGCTTAAACACAAGAACAATTCGACATGCTAAAAAACCTAGATTATCGACTATTGCATGCTAGAACACAATTTGACTACAACATGCACAACTTCGACATTAAAATGTTAAAAGACTTGGACGACATGCTTAAACTTTGTCGAAATAAGAAGCTATCTCTATCGAGATACTAGAGTTCGATCCAAAATCTCACAAATCTCCATTTGTAACTAACTCTACAACATCAAGAAAATAAACTAGCTTTCTTCATGCAACTTTATCAACTGCATACAGTGGAAAAACTTGTAACTTGGAAATGTATGGGTGATCATATCAGCAACATTGTGATTTGTCGAAACCTTCAAAACTTGGACTTCTCTACGCACGATTATTTCTACGGTGAAATACAGCCTCATATTGATGTGTTTTGTTCGCTCATGATAGGTTGATTCTTCGACAAGTGTATGACACTTTGACTATCATATTTAAAAATGATAACTCAACCTTAAAGTTTGAGCTTCTTATCAAAACCTTCAATCCACAATGATTCTTTCACAACTTCAGTAAGGAACTATTTCATTTCAACGGTAAGGTGACAACCTTCTGAAGTGTAGCTTTCCAACTGCTTTTTGTTCCAAACATAGTGAAAACATATTCAAAAATAGATTTTTTTAGGAATTCATACACCCTGCATAATCAGAGTCAACAAATCCTTTGGTTTCTACTTTGTCATCATCACCACATGCTCCACCATAAATCAAGAATTTACTTAAAGACCCATATGTATATCTTAGAATCCACTTCAATGCTTGTCATTATGTCTTTCTAGAATTAGCCATATACATGCTTACTTCAATGCTTATAAAGTAAAATAATTTATTAATTTTAAATATGTTGGCAATTTTATATCCTTATATTCATAAAATTTGAGACAAAACTTGTTTTAAATATCTATTTGGATTTGATTTATTTAGTTTCTAAGTTATGATTTATCATAGACAGTCACGGATTTGGATCCTCTTCTTTTATCTTTTCTCTCCAAATCACTCCTTGACTAATCTTTATTTATCTCTCTTGTTGTAATGGGGGACTGTCAAGAACAAACTAAAACCATGAGTTTCTTGAATAAGCATAAGAAATCCTATTATATTTTCACAAAAGTGAGAGAAAAGATAAGAAGAAGAAAATTAGGATTGGTTGTAATTGTTTTTCTATTCTCTATTAGGGTTTACATATTACAAGTGAATAGAAACAATCAAACTCTCTCAACAACCTGAGAAAACTAGTCTAGTTATAGACTATTAAGATAACTTAGACTACAAGCTAACTTAAAGAAATTTGCTTAAACACATGCCCAATTCGACATGCTAACAAACCTTGCATTATTGACTATTTCATGCTATAACACAATTCGACCATATCATGCACAACTTCAACATCAACATGTGAGCAGACTTCGACAACATGCTTAAACTCTATTGAAGCAAGAACTTATGTCAATAGCTCTCATTTCCTCATTACCCCATCACTCATTGCTATGACAATCAAAATTCAAGAGACGAGTAGTTGTGTTGAACACTATGAATTTAACAATGTCTACTAGATCTAACTTCATCGAATTTATGCCAACCACGATAAGCCCACCAGTTATGGTTCTCTATTCCCTATTGAAAAAAAATTAGTTTCAACTTCTAGTGGAAAATCTTCGCCCAATAGAGAAACAACTAGAAACACTTACTTGGTATGAGAACATCTCTTGTACTTTCTCACCTACAACGTCAGAGTTAATCTTCCTCTTACCGTTTTCAACTTCTTGAAATAAATTATAAGAATTTCTCTGGAGGAATAACTTTTCTCATACCATATAGAATAGTTCTTTATGAACTTTTCTCTATGTTAGAGATAGTTAATGGTAATGTTGAAATTGAGTGGAGTGAGAAGTTTGAATTTGTAGAATTTTTTTTTTATTATCAATAAAATATTTCTTTTTTCTATTACTACCTATTCTTGTTTATTGATAACAAAGATATTGAGAATTACTAATTAATAAAGAAAAACATGGAATCTAGAAACAAACCCAAGTTATAAATCGTTAAAAAAAATTTAATGCGGTAACAGGGATTCGAAGCGATATACCTTATAGCTATGTAACCTCGGTTCTCTAAAAAAAAGAGATAATAGGTTTATTATTTCTTTTATAAACAAAAAATAGCGCTCACTAATAGCTTTGTTACCTCGGCTGTTTATAACACCGAGGTAAAATGTTGTTTATTTTATTATAAAAAATCAAACATGGCGCTCCCACGACATATACTCTCAATTTTTAGCATGTCAGAGATGAAAGCGTCGTCATAAAAAGTGTGGTTCTGGAACGCCTCATTTCAAAATTCAAGACCATTGTTTGTTCTCAACCTCTTGACATTCTTTCCAGTTTGGTTTTCGACCAGAGTCTTCCAATTTTTGAAAATTTCAAAATTTTCATCCATACCTTTCTGAATGAATACTCATAACTTTCTGGAATAATCATCAACTATGGATAGAAAATACCTTTCACCTGAATGTGAAAGAAATCTTGCAGCCCCCCAAAGATCAACATGAATATAATCAAGGGATCCATGTGTTCTTTGTTTACCATTGTTAAACTTCATCCTACAGGATTTTTACCAAATACACAAGGTTCTCAAAATTCCAACTTTTCAACCTTGTCATCTCAAAGAAAATTCTATTTTGACAATTCGACCAGACCTCTTTCACTAACATGGACAAGTCTTTTGTGCCATATCTCAGTTTTCGACACTGTTTTTATGGATACCATATATGCTCAACCACTTACAACCTCAAGGGTATACATGTTTTTCCTTTTGATTTCTCACAAGACTTCCTTCGACCCATACATTACCCTTAGGATACTTTACTCTCCTATGAAAGCATATCCTTTATTGTTGAGTTCACCAAGAAAAATCAAATTTCTCTTTAGATCAGGTACATACCTGACACCAGTCATTGACACATCATGGAGCTTAAATCTCACAGATCCAATACTTAGAACTTTGCAGGCTTTATTGTTTCTCAGCAGAACTAATCCACCATCTTGATCACATAATTCCTCAAACAAATCTTTGTTTGGAGTCATAAGCCAAGTGAAACCTGAATCCATAATCTATTCTTTGCAAGAATTTCTACTCGAAACCACAAGAACATCTGATTATTCAAAATCATATTCCACAATGGTTGTGTTACCATTGTCCTTCACACCATGATTGTTATGTCGACCAGGGCACGCGTTTCGTGTGTGACCCTCCTTCTTAATGTGATAACAGCTAATTGTTGAAGTATCACCACCATAATATTTCGACTGACCTTTACCCTTTTCTTTTCAAACTTACCATATTTCTTTGAGAACCTTATCACCAAGGTTCAATACGATGGTGTAGTCGGCTTTCTCTACCTTCGTCATTCTCTTCTTCTCCGTTAGGGCAACATCCATGGCTTCGGCTCCCTTTAACACTTCTAGCAAATTCTGTTGAACAAGAAGGGCTTTCATCTTCAAGCTCCATATCAAAATCATTCACTCCGATGAACATGTCAATCTTAAACTTTGTTGATGGAATATGTTACACACTCATTGCACCAATTTGTTATAACGGAGTACCATCAAGAACAAATCGAAATTATGAGTTTCTTGAACAAACACAAGATATCATATTAGGTTTTAATAAAATATAGAGAATATGGAAGAAGAAGAAGAAGAAGAAAAAATTAGGATTGGTTATAACTATTTTTCTATTTACTTTCCCTATTAGGATTTACATATTACAATTGAATAGCAAAAATCAACCTCTCTCAACAACTAAAGAGAACTAGTATATTTATAAATTATCAAGCTAACTTAAACAATTGGGTTTAAACACATACCTAATTTGTCATATGCTAAAAAACTTAGCATTAATGACTATTGTAACACCCTTCTAAAACCCAAGAATTTTGGCAATTATTTTAATAAGTTAGAGTAAATCATCACTCAAGGGTGTTACATCTTCATGATAAAATCAGAATAATACATCATGCTCCGTAACACGGGTTGCAAAAACGTTAAACCAAATAAAGTATGTTTAGATCTTCAAATCATTGCAGTAGAAATAATAAACCTCAAAACATCCTTATTCATGGTACTTCACATAATCCATCAAAATAATCATCATAATCCAACTCGGATATCAATACCATAAAAAGGCATTTGGAAAACTCAAAGTAACAAAGACATGTAGTTCTCAAACAAATAATCACAACCCCGATGTTACATATCAGAGCAAGACTCTCTTATTCTACTAAAATAAAATAAAAGGCATCATGAAGATATCCTTTAAGCTCATATGGACTACTCTTGATCGCCTGCGAGTTATCCACGTGGAGGCAACTTTCAAACAAAAAGGATAAGTAAATCATAATTATTATATGAGACATAAGGAATAGACATAGTAAATATCCATATAAGCAAGGTATCACACTTTATCATATCCTCATTGTTATACTCACGCCTTCACATCTTCATTATTATACAAGCACCTAGTTTCATACACCATGTAGCATCAAACAACACAATAAAACATCATAATGCAATGTCACATAGAATGTAGTGCAACATCATAGACTCATGCATGTGGTATCAAAATTTCATTGATGACTCGGTCACCTTCATCTCTAAAGATCCCCACCAATAGGATCGATTCCCACATGGAACCATAACACTTCACTTGTTGCACCCAATCTGCATTATGGCGTTGATGCCTTCATTGGATAATTTTCCTACCATCATCAATGGACCAAATTCCTAACCACCACCACTGGACCGAAGTCCTAAACCATTCCATGAGTGCAATGGTACGCAACAATGAAATTAATACGACCACGTCTAGTCAATATGTATCATCATTCATGAATTATCACAAACATGTCATATCATCATAGGGATCAAAACAACATCATATCATTATCATAGTAATAAACACATCATCATATAAAGCAAAACTTTATCAAAACATCATTATAAACAAGACATCATTGTGATTCAACGCGGGAGAACCTAATTCTATCTCAACATAGGTACTAAAATCATCCCTCCTATTCTTCATTTTATTCCATGTACTTCAAGTTTATTGTGTTATCTATCCAACGCTTTGAAAGGCATGTCAAATAGAGCTCTAGAACTAAAGTTATGTTCATTTTAAGATTTCCAAAATAGACATTTGAGTCCGCCATTTGTCGCCCAGAGACACACTTCCTCGCCCGACAACGCTAATTTTCGTGTTTGTCTTCGCCCAACGACGCTTGGAGCGACGCATTCCAGAATCTACCACTTTTTATCCCTCGCCCGGCGAAGCTATCCTTCGCCTGGCGACACATACATTGCCATCGTTGTCTGGCGACGCTACCCTCACTGCCCGACGATCTCACAGGGTTTTCCTATTCCAATTTCTGCACTACACCAGTCCAAATTTCCTGCAATTTTACCATATTATAGGTTCTAAAACATAATCCATTCATAGGGATTCATCATCTATTAACCTACTATATTACTACATCATTTATACATCGTTTGGGCATCATTACTCATCATCAATTTATCAATTCCTTATCAAATAATACTAATTCCACATCAACCAAACCTAAGGCAATTCTACCATAACCTACACCTTGAATTAAACATAATAACAAAAATAGACTCTTACCTTAAATTTGAGCAATCAACTTTCCTCTTCGCATTTCCTTCGGTGATTTCTCAAATTCCTTTGTGCCCTAACTTTCTCTCTGCTCTTCTCCCAATTCTTTCATGATCATACTAAACAAAAATACTCATCATATTCCTTGTATAACCTTTGGATCCCTAATATGAAACTTCATATCTTATCCTCACTTACACTTTGCAAATGACCTCCTTGTCCTTATTATTTCTAACTCTAAAATAACTCTTATTTTTCTAATTAAAATAATTTCACTCATTATTCTAATTATTATAAATTATTATAAAATACTCCAAAATCCCCCAATACACCTAAGCACCACACAAATAAGCACAACATCATATGAGTCATCATGTTCATCAAAACATCAGGAATTGTCATAAGAATTCACATAAAATCAAGGAAAATTCACATATACTAACTAATTCTCCACGATTCATATAATTACGCTAAATTAATTAATTAATTAATTATTCTAAAAATTCAGGGTGTTACAACTGCTGCATGCTAGAACACAATTCGACTATAGCATGCACGACTTCGACATCAGCATGTGAACAGACTTCGACAACATGCTTAAACTTTTTTGCAACAAGAAATTATCCCTGACAAGATACTAGAGTTCTATACAAAATCTCACATATCTCTTATATTTTATCTCTCTTCTTTATTTATTTATTTTCTCTTTCATTTTACACTTATTTTTTGTGAAGGAGGGGGAATGAGTAAAGGAGACACTACGCCAAAAACGAGTTTTGGCAGCACTACATAGACAGCGCTTATGCCAAAGCGCTGCTATAGGTATCCAGAAGAAAAAAAATTAAATACTTTAGACAACGCTTATTATAAGTGCTGCTATAGGCCTTAGCAAAGGCGTCGCTTTTTTTCCCTAAGCGCTCCTATAGGGTTTTAGAAAAATTAAAAATTAAAAAATAAATATAAGCGCTGCTAAAGGGTATGCTTTAGACAACGCTTTCTAAAAGCGCTGCTAAAGGTGTTTTCTTGGAAACGCTGCTAAAGCTTTAACCTTAGATAGCGCTTTCTATAAGCGTTGTTAAAGGTGTAACTCTAAAGGCGCTGCTAAAGGGGGGGTAACCTTAAAGCGCTGCTAAAGGTAATACCTTTAGCAGCGCTTCTTGAAAGCACTGCCTTTGGTTAGTTAAATAATTTCTAAACCCCTAAATTGATAATCAGAAATCTCATTCGAAACAAACAAACTCCTTCCATCCCAGAGCCAATGTTGATCATCTTCTTCTCCAGAATCGCTCATCTCCGTCCTCCGCCGTCCTCCTTCCGTCCGTCATCACCCACAAACTTGTCCGTCCAACCCTAGAATCTCTCAACTCTTCATCTTCTTCTCCACCTCAAACGAAACCCACCATCTTGAAATCGCTTGAACTCAGTATTTCTTCAAGAACTCCAGGCAGTTCTTGACAACAGGTCAGTTATTATTGTCGTGATTGCTGTCATTAATATTTTCATTTTCATATCAAGTTTGACAAGCTCAACCCACCCATCGGTGGACGGTAAAATTATGTATTTGATAAGGAAATTCTTAAATAATGGCAGGGGTCCGTTCTTTCAATTTCTTAGGACTGTTACCGTGGATTGGCCTCTCGTATTATTTTGACACCAATGCATTAAAAATATATGCTGATATATTTAGCTTTTGATACAAGTGAAGCTTGCTTTATTTTCATTGACCGATGTGTGGTGCTCCTTAAAGGTGTGATTTCTTGCAATATCTTCCTTTTCTTTTCCAGCTTGTTATTGTTGTGTGTAATCGCATTTATTTTTTCATATCCTCTAAAAAGTGTGTTTTTGTCTATGAAATACATAATAAATGGGCTAACCTAACATTTAAAGTAGAAATTACAATGACACATGCCAAAGTTATCACTTTGATGGATTAATCAATAAAACATACTACAAGACAACATTGCCATAATTTCGAAATGAGCTTTCGTAATTTTAACTACTTTGCACTTCTTTTAACTTTTCACCGTAAGATAAGCAACTACCGTATAAGTCTTAAATTCAGTGTGTTATGTGCATTTATTTTGTTTTGTTTCCATTTGAAATGACTTCTTTATATGTGCATTTGATAAAAAATTGGGGTGTCACAAAGGAATTATCGTGAAATTTCCAATTTAAAACTATTGACCACTTATCAGTTAAAGATGTCCAAAGAGTTGTTAAGGAGTAACTATTTATTGGTTATTGCTTTAAATTTTTTTCATATATTTGGCCTAACCCCAACTTAACTCCAAACACTAGCTAAAGGGGTGAGGATTCTCAACGTCTTATAAGGAGTACTTTGCTCGTATCTTTAGTTGAGGTGTTTTTCCAAGTTTTCAGCAATCCCTGTCATGCATAGGATTACTCATTTGGAGTGTTAGTTTTGCAATTTTGTCCATACCATATCTTGGATTGGCTCTAATACCATCTCAAAATTTGGACCAAGCCTAACTCAACCCCGAATATCATCGATCTCCTTCTCAACTATCAAATTATTATTATTTGTAATATCTTCAAAATTAAATTTCTCAAGCAGATTATTTTTAGTCATTCTTATGCACAACTTAAAATCTTCTTCTAATTGATATCTTTTTTCAAATATATCTAACCCGAGGCTAAAGAAATACCCGTCGTCAAATTTTTTATGGTCTACATTATTTTGACTTAGGACAAAGTTTGGCTGCTCTTAACTTTAAATTATTGAATTCATTCGGGATAAGTTATTGTTCAATAGATATTTTTGAATAAAGTTGATGCGTATTAAATTATACTATTCTTTTCAATGACATGGTATTATTGTTATAAGGAGAATGGTCAAGTATGAAAATGTGGCATTATGTCATAATGTTAAAATTCACTTGTCGCTTAAATTCACTTTTTCACTTTTTCTACATTGCTTGAGTGAAATTTGATGGAAGAGATCCTTATTCATGACTCTTTCTTATTGCAGAAGATTAATTGCATTTGGCTCAATTCGTTCGTATCAAATTGCATTATTCTTGAATTCTTTAGAAACCTGCATTAAAACATAAGGTAAGGTATTTGTTATTTTTCCCCTTGGTTTATCTATATTTTTCATTTTTACTTGTATAACTGAAACTGTTCAGAATTTTTCTACAAGAAATCCTATCAAAATACCCATCAGTTACTATTAATTAATTTTATTTACTATGTATGAAGTCAAAGTAAACAAAGTTGCAGAAAAAGACAACTATGAACTCCATGTAGGAATTTATTCTAGAAGCTTTATAAATCCATGATGCACCCCAAAGTAACTCATCCTATTAAACAATTAAGATTAATTTAGTATATTATTTGTTTAGTTTCATAAAAAATTCAAAGGTGGTTTATGATTTTACATGGTATCCATAGTAAGAGAAGTAAAATGGATAATGGAATTGAGAGAGTCACCGTAAGAGCCTCTCAAAATTAAATACCGAAAAATAACATTAATTCATTAGTTAGAGCATGAAAATTGATAAAATAAAACGTAAGTTGATTGTGTTAGAGTGAAACCGAAATGACATTGATTGAAGTAATTTGGAGGAATAGGTTGGATCTGTGCCTTTGTTTATCTATATTTTCATTCTTACTTGAATATGATAGACATGGAGAGTCCATAGTTAGATATTATTAAACCGCTTTTGTGCCCTAATTAGTGTTTTTGTTTAACTTACATAATAGTTAAAACTATGGATAAAAATGGATGTGCCGATCGATTGTCAAAAGAGTACGAGAATGGGGTATTAGAGTTCGTTTTGTTGAACACATCAAGACCCGAATAGAATGAAATGTCCTTGCTTGGGTTGTTGTTATGTGGGTCGGGCAGATGGATTGAAATCGATTATCGATGCGTGGAATTGATCGAGTTATACGTGTTGGATATTTCATGGTGAGAAAAGCATCGAGAATGTTGAACCGGGGTGAAAAGTAATGCGACCTATGTTTCAAACGACAATGCCACGGATACATATGATTGTGATCGAGTCAAGAGATTGTAAGCACTTGAAGAAGATCTTCGGATTGTCCAAAAATGTTTGAGAGGTTGGTAAGCGATGCGGAGAAACCGTTGTATAAAGATTGTCCCAAATTCACAAGATTTTCTGCGGTATTAAAATTGTACAACTTAAAGGCGCGCAACGGATGGTAAGATAAAAGTTTCACAGAGTTATTAGCCCTTTTGAGAGATATGCTTCCTGAGGATAATGTTCTTCCTAATCGAACCTACGAGGCCAAAAGAATGTTGTGCTCTATTGGCATGAGCTATGAAAAGATACATGCATGTCTAAATGATTTCATTTTGTTTCGAAACGAATATGCATCGTTGAATGAATTCCTTAAGTGCAGTTTATCTTGATATAAGAAAAAATTCTCTCCAGCGAAAGTCTTATGGTATTTTCCTATTATTCCGAGATTTAGACGCATGTTTCATAGTGAAACTGATGCTAGACACTTGACTTGGCATGCAGATGAAAGAATTATCGATGGAAAGTTTCGACATCCGGCAGATGCACCCCAGTGGAAGAAAATTGATAATGATTATCCAAATTTTAGAGGAGAAACAAGAAACCTTCGCTTGGCATAATCTATGGATAGAATGAACCCGCATGGTCTTCAAAGTATCTCACATTCCACATGGCCCGTGATTCTTATGATTTATAACCTACCTCCATGGCTATGTATGAAGCGCAAGTACATGATGTTGTCTATGTTAATTTCTGGGCCTAAACAACCAGGGAATGACATAGATGTATACTTGAAACCTTTAATCGAAGATTTGAAGATTTTGTGGGAGAACGGAGTAGAGGTTTATGATGGATATAGGAAAGAAAATTTCAATTTGAGGGCGATGTTGTTTGGCACAATTAACGATTTTCCAGCATATGGAAATATATCCGGGTATAGCATTAAAGGTGAAAAAGCGTGTCCTGTCTGTGAAGATGGAACCGATACCATGTGATTGAAACTTTGTCAAAAGAATGTCTTTCTCGGTCATCGTAGATTCTTAAATTCTAAACATCAATATTGTGGATGGAGAAAAGCGTTCAATGGAGATACCGAACAACGTAGAGCTCCGCCTGGATTGACAGGTGATCAAATTTTTGAAAAGGTGAAAGATGTGAGTATTCAGTTTGGCAAACCTTTTGCACATAAAGTTGTCACAGGTGGGTGGAAGAAAAGGTCAATTTTTTTTGAATTGCCATATTGGAAATCTTTGTACGTAAGACATTTTCTTGATGTTATGCATATTGAAAAAAATGTATTTGAAAGTGTTATTGGTACGTTACTCAATATAAAAGGAAAGTCTAAGGATGGCCTTAAAGCAAGAGAGGACATGGTAGAGATGGGAATAAGAACTCAATTAGGACCCGTGAAGAAAGGAAGACGCGCATATCTACCACCTGCTGCTTATACTCTATCTAGGAAGGAAAAGAAAATATTGTGTAAGTTTTTGAGTGAAGTTAAAGTTCCAGAAGGTTACTCCTCAGAAATTAGAAGACTCGTGCCCATGAAAGACCTCAAGTTAAAGAGTTTGAAGACACGTGATTGCCATGTCATAATGGAACATTTTCTACCAATAGGTATACGTTCTATTTTGCCAGAAAAAGTAAGAAGCGCTATAACTAAATTGTGTTTTTTCTTCAGGTCAATTTGTAGTAAGGTGGTCGATCCTGAGATCTTACCAATATTACAAAAAGAAATAGTTATTACTTTGTGTGACCTTGAAATGTATTTTCCTCCATCATTTATTGACATTATGGTACATCTTGTTGTTCATCTTGTGAAAGAGACACAATTGTGTGGACCAGCTTATATGAGATGGATGTACCCTGTTGAACGTTACATGAAAATATTAAAAGGGTACGTGAAAAACCGAAGTCGTCTAGAGGGTTGTACCGTTGAGCGATATGTTGTTGAAGAAGCGGTTGAGTTTTGTACTGAATTTTTGTCCAATGTGCAATCCATTGGACTCCCCAAATCTCATTTTTCAAAAAGAAGGTAAAAATTAATTGAAATGAAATTGTGACAAGATTGGGATGAACGGGATCAAGTGCATTAGTATGTTCTGCATAATGACAATGAGGTTGAGCCGTTTGTTGAAATGCACAAGGTTGTACTCCGAGGTGAGAATCAAAGTAGAAATGAAAATTGGATAATACGAGAGCACAATCAAACTTTTATACAGTGGTTTAAGGATCATATATATTCAAAGTTTCATTCAGATCCCGCTTCAATATCAGACAGGTTGAGATGTTTGGCATATGGTCCAAGTTCGATTGTGTTATCTTATAGAGGATACACAATTAATGGATACACATTTTATACCAAAGAGCAAGATGAGAAAAGTACTGTGCAAAATAGTGGTGTTACAGTTGTAGCTGAAGCAATGCACATTTCTAGTATGAAAGACTTAAACCCCAAATATGAAAATCTATCATATTTTGGGGTTATCAATCACATTTAGGTGTTTGATTACGAGAAGTTTCTGATTCCTATCTTTGATTGCAAGTGGGTACATAGTAGTGGCATGCGAATGGATAAGTCAGGGTTTTTGCAAGTGGATCTTAATAGGGTGGGGTATAAAGATGAGCCTTTTTATTCTAGCCTCTCAAGCTAAACAAGTGTTCTATGTCACAGACCCGAAGATTACGAAATGGTCTATAGTGCTTTTATCTAACAAAGTGATTGATGATAAAAGTGTAGATCAAGGTGATGTTGATGTTGAGAACGAGTCGTATATTAGAAACGATCGAGATGAAAATACTACAGCGGATGAAACATATATTAGAAAAGATCATGATTAGGGAATTTGGATCAATCCCTCCGTCCGCGTTCTTAAGAGACAAGTAATTCAAAATCCAACCAAGAAAAGAAAGAGATATTAGTGAAAGAGGTAATATATATTCCTCCATTCTTGTTAACACTTAGCAAACTTCTAATAAATGATATATTTTTCATTTTATATACTCAATAGATATTTGGAATTATATATTTGAAATTAAATATTTGTCATTAGATACTAATGTTTTTCTTGATTACAGGTTAGATGGCTAGTAACGAGAAGCACTCACACGATGATTCAATTAATGATGGAGATAGTGATGGAGGAAAATCCAGTAAGAGAGTGGAAAAGGAAATTAAAAGAGGAAAAACTATTATGAAGAATATCATTCGTGATAGAGATAGAGGTATTAAATACGATGTGCATTGGAGTCCAACTGGCCAATTAATTGAGCCTAACGGTTCTAAATTGACAAGTTACATTGGTACAATTGTAAGGAGAGAAATACCAATAACTTGTGATGAGTGGAGAGATGATACGCTGGATGATGCTAAAAACAAAATCTGGAGTGAGATACAGGTACTTTTAATTATGTCTTTAAATTACGATTATGTAATTTAAATTATGTCTTTAAATTACTTATACTAACGCACTTTGTGTATGTTTTTTGTAGAGGTCTTTCAACATTGATGACACAAAAAAAGATTATTGTCTTGGATTGGCCGGCAAAAGACTAAGAGGGTTTAGAACATATTTAAACAGAAAATATCTTAGAGATGCCGAAAAAAAAATTTGTTGATGCAGAGCGTCCAACAGAATATGCAGATGTGATTTCACTTAAAGAATGGGATGTTTTTAAAGACAAATGGAAAACCCTAGAATTTAAGAGTGTAAGTGACGTAAATCGTCAAAGAGCATCATCTCCGGCATATCCATACAAAAAGGGACGTTTGGGATATGCACGATTAGAACAAAAAATAGTAAGTGTTTACAAATTGCAATGATATACTTGTTCATCAAGAGTTATAACTGAGCTTGTTTTTTGTGTTAATGTGTAGTTAAAAGAGGAGAATAGTTCTGAAACATCTCTTCTAGAGCATGTTTTGTGGAAGGCTGCCCGTGTGGGTAAGGATGGAGTTCTTAAAGAAGAAGTACAAGAAATTTTTGAAAAATGCGTAAGTATAACATTAATTCTAATTAAATCAAAATTTTATTAACATATAATATTCATGTTTTTTCCAATATTCATATGCATTTCAAGAGATTCTCACCTACATCTCCACCGGATGATTGCGGAGCATACTTAGTCGAGCATTAGATGTTCGTGAGTATTCGTCGGGTGAGGGTAAAGGATATGGGGTTACCCAAGCTCCTTGAAAAGAAAACCCAAAGACAAAATCGCTAGCAATAAAGAACCGCAGCAAGGTTGGATGCATTAGAAGTCAAGTTCTTGAATTGAGGAAGGAAAAGCAAGACAAGACTAATCGAAAGGGAATCTTCGGTGTTAAAGAAACTAGTGACATAGCTAGTGTCAATTGTGCGCTTAAACCAAGTATTCCCGAGGTAATTTCATATATTATTTAATTAGTGTAATTTATTTAACTGACATATATACACATTAACGATGTCATATTTATTATTGATTTTAGGGCATTTCACCTTGTCAACTCTTTTTAGAGACACCAACTTATCGCATGGTTGGCAAGGGAAAAGTCCATAACACTCAGGGAGAAGTACTTCATCATTAACCGCTCCCTTCTAGATATTTGAAAGTGTCAATTGATATTTCTTTAGAGGAGGGTGCGTTATTACCAATCCCAAATGAAGTTTCGGATGCAACATTGGTGGGAGAGGCAATAGGAGCGTTTGTTGCATGGCCGTCAAGACTCGTTCGCATAGATGATGAGGTATAATTAAAACCGTTATGAACCTTTTAGTACTCAAATTTTTTACGTTCGTTTTACTTACATTTTTTTGCATGGTAATGTTAGACTCCTACAAAACCCAAACCAAAAGATAAAGGGATTACACGGCCAATGGAGTCAGTGGCATCACAAAAACAGGTACAACACAATTATATGATATTTATGCTTAGATAATGTTAATTTGTCATCCTATACTTGACCACTCTAATTTTATGATATTTAGATTATTCCTGCCAAAGAGATTGAAGCTGTAAGTAGGGGTAAAGAGCCTGTAATTAGCAACATTCCCACAGAAATAAAGAGTGTTGCTAAGAGGACCGGTGCTAGAAAGAAAACTACTTCACAGTATAGGTCGTGCCTTCGGACATTTATAAGCTTCACAACTATTTCGCAAGGTGGTACTTCTCTTGTACCCCTGGATGAAGGGATTTATGGTTCTCAAGGCATGACAGCAATTGGTATGGAGGATTTGGAACAAGTTTTTGGACACTTGACATTAGGCATGGCTGTTATCGATACATACATCAGGTATACTTCAACCAACTTTGTTTAATTAATTGCAGAATTTATTTACTCATTTCAATGAATAATTAATGTTAATGATGTTTTTATTTAAGGTTTATGTGTGACAAGTTGATTCTCCCGCGTGGATTGGAGTCCAAATTCGCTTTCATAATTCCAACGTTGTCCGCACAGGGTCAATCATCTCAAAATCAGATGAAGTAATAGCATATGTACTCAGTTTATTTATGGCCATAAAAGATACAGAAAAATTGTTCTTTTTACCATATAATACTGGCAACAAGTAAGATTTTCATTCTAAATTTCCTCTATTATAATTTTTCGTTTTTTAACGTTGTGTAGAAAATTTCCATCTAACCTTTGTTTAATATTCCAGTGGACACTGGTTATTGGTTGCAATTAATCCTTTGAGAGAAATTGTATATTATCTGGATTCATTGGGCAATGATTGGACAACATACCCAGATATGAAGAAGACGATTGACACGTAAGTGAGATTGTTCTAAAATATTCCTGTGTATATTTAATTATTTATGTGCGATAGTTCTAAATATTCGTTATTATTTTATTATATCATTCTACAAAGTTTTCGAGCACAAAGAGGTATTCAAGTACCAAGGAGTAGAGTCAACAATATTTCTTGGATCAAAGTGGAGGTATAGATTTTCTCAATTTTGATAATATAGTGATGATACTTGATAAAACAAGTTAAGTTGTATACACTGATGTATATCCGTATTTTCTTTCTATGTGTAGTGTCCTCGTCAACGCAATGGTGTAGATTGCGGTTATTTTATGTTGAGGTTTATGAAAGAAACTATTCTTTTGGACCGATTAGAGATTCCATCCACGATATGAATTTCTAACTTAGGAATTATTTTAATATTTCTCATAAAATGACTTAGTATTTTAATTAAATCATACTATTTTATATTATTATGTAGTACTTTGATGAATTCAAGTGTGCTTGTTACTCAAAAGATCAATTGGATGAACTTATGGAGGATTGGTGCCAATTTGTTATGGAGTTGAGAGTTTTATTATAAGGTATAACTTTGAGTTTTGAGAATATAATATATGTTGTTATAGTTGTGTTGTTTTTGTTGTTATTTGGTAACTTGTATGAATTTCGATTTTTTGATTTTGTTTCCGGTAATATAGGTGCAGATCGATGTAGAAGATAGAGTTATTCTGTAAAGAAATTTTGATTTTGTTTCATTGTTGTATAAATTAATATTGTTGTTGTGTATATTGTGCAAAAAGGATTGAAGATGTATATTGAGATATATTGATGTTGTTATAATATTGTTTCATTGTTGTATATTGATACATATTGTTGTTTAAAATGTTATGTTGAAGCTATAAATTCAGTTGAAAAAATGGTGAGATATTATATTAAATGAAAAAAAATTCTATTAAAAAAAATAAGTAAAAGCGCTGCTAAAGGGGGGGAATAGACAACGCTTTTAATGAGAAGCGTTGTCTAAAGTGATTGAAAATATATATATATATTAAAAAATAATAAGGAAAAGCGCTGCTAAAGGGGGGGAATAGACAGCGCTTTTTAAAAGCGCTGTCTAAAGTGATTGAAAAAAATATATATTAAAAAAAAATAAGGAAAAGCGCTAAAGGGAGAAATAGATAGCTTTTAAAAGCGCTGTCTAAAGTTCAACATTAAAAGCTTGTTTAGTGTAAGCTAAAGGGGTACCTTTAGCAGCGCTTTTTAATGAAAAGGGCTGCTAAAGGGGGTACCTATAGCAGCGCTTTTGAAATTACATAAGCGCTGTCTATACCTTTAGCAGCGGAGATTTTAGCAGCGCTTTTAAGCGTTGTTAAAGCTCTAAAAGAGCGCTGTCTATTCCCTTATTTGGCATAGTGAGAAGATTTAAAGTAGACAGTCACACACATTTTTATTATTAGTTATTTATTTTTGTATTTGTATGCATGCTAACATTACTTATTACTTTCTTTCTTACCCTTTTATCATAAAAAGGTTACAGAAGAGTAAAAGATAAATAAAAACAAGCATGTAAAAGGTTGAAACTTGAACGAAAACAAAACAAAGAGAAATAGTGAAAAAGAAAACTTTAATTTATGATTTTGGCTTCATTACGAAAATTTATAATTTAGATAAAAAAATAAAATAAACATGAAGTACATAGACACCACAAGCACTAATCAACCGAGATATATTTTTTTTTAATTCTAAGTTAAAATTCAAATTTGTGTCATTTAAGTCAGAGAGACAATGATCCTTTTTTTCCTTTTCGTTGACCATATTTATTTCATCGAAAAACTGAAAACCTTGGTCGGTTAAGTTGGAACTCACGTTGTATAGTAACGAAGATGAAAATGAAGATGATGAAGATGGTGGTGATATGCCAACGACTTCAACATACGGGTGGCTCACAGTGACGGAGCTAGAAATTTTAGACAGTCTGGGAAAAAATTTAAACCGCAAATTACATATGACATAATATGTAATTTTGCCTCTATTTTTACTAATTTTGTTCCTGTTTTTACTAATTTTGCCCTTGGTTTTATCTAAAAATCGACTACTAAATTGGGATATATACAAAGAAAATAGGGGTTAAGCCCGGGCGCATGAGCTCTTTGGGCTATGGATCTGCCACTGATGGCTCATATGTATCTTCGCCTCACTCGGGGAGTGCTAGGATTGTTTAGAGTGTTCGATAATGTGTTTGACGTGTTCGAAGTGTTTGGTTGTATGGTGGTAAACGAGGAACGAAATATGAGTATGGTGGTAAACGAGAAACCAACACTACTACAAAAATTCCTTATAGCGTCGGACGTGAAATGCGTTTTACCTCAGTTATGGAAGCGAGGTAAATAAAATCTTCATAAAAAGTATGGACTTAGCACCTTGGTGTTTAAAACATCAAGGGGTTTTAAATTATGCATGGGTTCGAACCCCACCAGCTACATTTTTATTATTTACAATAATAACGCCTTATGTATCTCGGGTTGTCAATAAAATCGAAGGGTAAATTATTTGTATTTTTAATTTAAATTGGTTGCATTGTTTACACCGAAAATTAATAAAATAATTTATTTACAAAATACAATGTTTACCCAGAAAGTTATATTGGTTACATTGTTTACATAGAACATCAAAATAAAAAATAAGTTGTCCATGAAGATCATATGTTGGATCTTCAAATCCTTGATATTCTGGGAAGATCAAATGCTGGAAACAATATATTTTCTATAGTTTTTTCTTCCATTTATTTCTGATATCAATAAAAAAAGGTTAGATAAATAAATAATTTTCTTTCCAAATAAATATTTAAGTACACAAACCTTAAACCCAAATAATTCTTTGCTCTTGCAATCCATCATATAGAACTCTTCATAATAAAAACTCTTCCATATCTTAAAGTGGAGGATAGTTTCAAACGCTTCATGATGTTTCCTTATGAATTTTTTATATTCATAATGCTTTTATAATGGAAGTTAACATATATTTCACGCGGATCACTAATGACAGTGTCTTGAGCATTGATAGTCATGAAATGGACGACAGGGATTTGATTAAGGAGGGTGACAAATATCCTCAACTTTAATGCTAAAATATCTCCTCAATTTTTAGGAACACCGAGGTGCAAGAATTTTAAAAAAAAAAAAATTTACATTGTTTACAAAGAATATTAGAACACAATATTACAATAAATTCCCACTTCTGATTTAGGCTTAGTGAAATTAATAAAAGTATAGCCTTTATTCAGTTTAGTTCAGCAAATTAACAGTAAACCACACACAATCATCAATCATCATTATTTGTAAAGTATGAACGCTGAATGTTCTAGATAAGGAATTTGGTAGCTTCACTACTACAAAACACGCATTCAACAACACCATGATCACCATGGTTCTTCCTTACATCGTGGTGACATCTCTAAACTAAGGCGCTACCATATTTATTTTGTTTTTCAAATAAAAATTATTTGCATATAACAGCAGTTAAAGGACCAACCATGGTGATACAATCAAACTATCATGGGTTTGATCCTTAGCGCCATAAAATATTTTATCCCTTTAACGTTAAGGTCATCTTTTCTTTTTTATTTTAAAACTCACAAATAAAAGAGATATCGTTACGGTGCTTTTGATTAACAGTTGTGATATATTTATAATAAATAAATACTTATCAATATGATTGGTAGTATCAATTATTGTGAAATAGTTTATCCATATATAAGTGAATGAACTCTCACTTAGTGACAATAGCGTCATTTCCTTCACAGCGAAACCCTAGCACCCATTTTTTTCTCTTCTTCTTCGCCATTAGCCGTGAATCTTGTGCTTCATACATTAATGTATTCTTCTTCTTCTATCTTGTAAGACAGTTCTCCACTATCCCGTTTGTTTCATGTTGTTTTTGTTGATTGTTCTCATTTTTTCATATTCGTCTTCACTACCTTAACAAAGACCATAATTTAGCTATGGAAACTTCATTCACCTTGTACTTCTTCTTCATAGATTCACAAACTGGATGTTTTTCATATATACTCTGTTGACAAATAAGTTTTCAGTTTCATATGTTGATAAATTTTATGGTTATTGTAAGACTCAACAAGAACAAAACATTATAGTAAATATTGAAAGAACATCAAAAAATTTATACTATCTAGTTAAGTTGTATGATGAAAATATTTAAATTTTCCTTAGGAAAATCAAATCTATCTCAGTTAAGTGCTTTGTGAAAATACCAAGTTGTTGATTATCAACAACTTTCATATAGAAAGTTCCTTTCTCAATATATTACCCAATAAAATTATCCTTAATTCTAAATGTTCTTCTCTATAGTGGAAAATTTATGTTTATTGAAAGGTTAATTACAAAAGTATTATCATAGTAGATAGGGATTTTACTTTCCTTTATTTTATAATTTTCTATTTGATGTGTCATCTATAGAAGTTGTGTGTTACAACCAAGGGCGGATTCAGAGGGATATAGGATATTTCTTGAAATACCTAAATGTATTGAAATTTGTCCTAGTGGTAAAGTTTTTTATACAAAAGGTCTCCAGATCAAAACCAGTTTCCGACCAAAACTTTAACTATTAATAAATTGAAATAATTTGTTTTTATAGCACAAATAAAAACACATCTTTAGAATTAATTTTTTTTCTAACACTTTTATCCTTTTTACATAAACTTTATTTTTTGTATAAAATTTAATTTCTATGTACCAATCATATAATTAATATTTATAATATTGTCAATGAATTGTGAACTTTAAATCATTGTTAATCATTTGACTGTAATTATAATCACTCACATTTGTCAAACTAGCTTTGTCTTTACAAGTGGTCACCGTAAGTGTTGAGCAGTATTCTCGAGGATAAAATATATTAAGAATGAGTTAAGAAATAGAATGACTAATCCATGACTAAATGATTGTTTAATGACATTTGTGGAGAAAAATGTGTTTAATATCATCGACGATATATATATTATCAAGCGTTTCGAAGGAAAGAGTGAGAGAAGAATGCATTTATGATTAAACTATAATGTTTTTTATTTTTTAGTGGTAATTAAAATACTAATATATTTTAATTAAGTAATATTATCATATTTTTTGTTATTAATTTTTTCGTATATTTTTTTTATATTTTATTTTCATTATAGGAATACCCTAAATTTTGATCTTGATCTGCTATGATTAAAACTTGCAATTGAAATATATTATGCTTGCTTCTATTATAGATAGTACAGTTGTATTTTGTCTTTTTCTAACCCATGAGATTAGATTTCGTCAAGGAATTGACAGCTTTTTCACTTGTGCTTTTTTATTCTATCATCGACCTAATTTGAATCACATTAACCTACTATCTTGTATTAATTTTTATTTCTATAACATTAATCCAATGTTAGTAAGTACCGTTTAGATAGGTAAAGATTCTCTTAAACACGACTAAATAAGACTTGTTATGTTTGATCGGAAGAGCACATAAATAAACATTGAATAGAATTTTAGAGACACTGATATAGAAGAGAAATCATAACATACATCTTCATACCTTTTGATCAACCTTAGTGTTGTTTTCATCTTTGCTTAAGATATAGGTCATGTGCATATGAATTATCATAGTTTTACATTCCAACAAGTTAAATTTCTTAAGAAGTTCTTTTATGTATTTAGTCTAGTGAATATTTACTCCATGCATGTCTTGTTTGATTTGAATTCCTAAGAAGAACTTTAAATCTTCCATCATACTCATTTAAAATTCAATGTATAATCTCGCAAAAACCTTGACAAAAAATAACATTAGTAAAATCAAAAGTAATATCATCAATGTATATTTAAACAATAAAAAATTCATTCTTGATTGTTTTAGTGAATAATGTTGTATCCTTGAAAGTTATTGAGTCTATCATACCAAGTCTCGAAGGGTTTGTTTAAGAACATATAGTGACATTTTCAATTTAAAAACATGTTTTGGATATTTGATATCCTTGAACCTAAGAGATTTTTGTGACATACACTTCTTCACTAATATATTTATTAAGAAATACACTTTTATACATTTTTTACTTCCATTTGATATAACGTGATATCATGATTAACAAATAATAATAATAATAATAATAATAATAATAATAATAATAATAATAATAATAATAATAATAATAATAATAATAATAATAATAATAATAATAATAATAATAATAATAATAATAATAATAATAATAATAATAATAATAATAATAATAATAATAATAATAATAATAATAATAATAATAATAATAATAATAATAATAATTTAATAGCTTCTAACATATTAGTACGGACAATTTAATAAAGCAGACTCCTTCTTACTATGAAGTTGTTAATTCACTATTCTCGAATTCTCCAACTCCAAAATCTAAAATAAGTGTTAACAAGAGAGCTCGCATTTTCAAACCACCTCGTACACCGCCTATTAAAAAAACAACCACCAACACCTCCGATTAAAAAACCATTGATGATCTACATTGATGAGATGCCCCTTTTTATGCACAAACACATTGAGAGGATCGTTGATGTGGGGTCTAATGATAACTGCGGATAACGGACTATGGCCGGTTTACTCGGTAAGGGAAAAGAGGATCACATTTTTGTTCTCCAAAAACTTATTCCTGAGTTGACGGAACACAGGAAACTTTACACCTGATTATATGAGAATAAAGCCAACTTTGATAAAATTCACAATGCCCTTGTTCCATGCCTTAGCGGTAATACACTAGTTGTAAAGTGGATGTCCATTCCTGAGATAGGTCATCTTTTAGCAAGTACATATGAGAGGAAGTGTGTCAATCTGACAGAATTTAGATTTTCAGAGACATTTTTTCCACTTCGAAGTCGCCCACCTAAAGACAACATTAGTATTAGGTATCTTAGATCACGTCATTTTGTTCAGGTGCATTTGAAACAGGGGTATTTTATTACGACTACATCATGCTGGTGGACGGCACATTCCACAATTGAGGCAAAAACTTGGACAAATCCTTTTTTGAAAGGATGGTAGAGTTCACCAAATTGCTAGACCTTGAGAGAGAAGTAACTAGGGAGAAGTCTAAGAAAGGTCTGATTTTAGATTTAAGCGATGAGAATTTATTCGGTGAATTTTAGAATGTAATCGAATTATTTTTTGAATGTATTGCTGTGCACAATGTAAAATTCATATAATTCAATACATATATAATATATTTATATTTCATTTTTACCGATATTAAGTGTTACCGATTTTATTTATTTATATATTTCCATGCTATTGCTTCTGTCATTACATTATCTACTGCATTTGCATAATTCAGAAATGCACATCTGAATGAATCTTGTATTAAAAAAATATCAGGGCTTATTTCACATTTGCACATTTAAATCAACCTGCTACTAGAAAATAACATAGAGGTGATTTTGGATATGCATATGGAAATAATTCATGATGTGTTTTTTTATTTAAAATATAAGATTCTTTTGGATGTGCGTTTCTGAATTATGCAGATGCAATAGATAAGATTTTTTGGGTCTAATTTGCCCCATAAAGTCTATAAATAATACGAGCTCTAAACCATTTTATCAACATCACACACCACAACCAGAAATGACTCAAACATATCCTCACCTTACTTTTGTCTACTTCAGTGGTGCGAAGTCACCACTTCAATTCAGGTTCTCGCAGGACATGTCATTCGCCATGCTTATTACCATACTGAATTACCTCATATAATATACACAGAATCCAAAGATGATCAAACTTGAGTATTGTTCACCTTCATTTGACACTGAAGGAAACATATAGTTTACCCCGTTTGAGCTCAAGAATAACGACGGTTTAGAGATTATGTCAGATACTTTTCAACGATACTCTTCTAAGGATCTGATTGAGTTGGATGCGAAGCTTCAAAGATCGGAAGAAGATGTTGTCAGAATGTTGTAACGTCCTCGACTAGTTTATAATAATATGTAATTTTAAATTTTTGTAGAACTATATATGTAATTTCGTTGAATCATGTTGAATTATATTGATTCTTCTATATGTAAATTCGGTTATGCATATCCAAAATAGATAATTCAGGTGACTTTGAATATGCATAAGTCAATTAAATAAAAAAATAAATTATTGTAACTTCGGAGCATCTATTCTTAACAAATAATATGAGTTCAAATATGCACATCTGAAAACTAAAAATATTGTGGGTTTAAAAAGAAATTCTCAAATTCAAATCTTTATATACTCCCAAAGCTCTGCCACTCCAGCTTAACAAATGTTAATTCAAACCTTTATATACTCCCAAAGCTCTGCCACTCCAAGTTAACATTATTTGCAAATCCACCTCTCCAGGCATCTTCGCTTTCAAACCTTTATATACTCCCAAAGCTCTGCCACTCCAAGTTAACATTATTTGCAAATCCACCTCTCCAGGCATCTTCGCTATCCCATCTGTGTGCAGCCTAATCCAACCATGTTCCGACATGATCCATCTCATATTGTACATTGATTTACATGTCTATCAAGCATTTTACATTGGCAATATTATGTGTTTGTAGTGCCCCGGACACCGAAAATTTGTGCACAGTCAATCAGCAAAGTCATAATGCGCAAGTCAACGTTCCAAGAAACCCAAGTTTGCAACGCTCCCAGATTCTAACCACCAGCTATCAACGAAGAAAGAAAAATAAGGACACCATAACATGCATAGCTGATGCAACTCGCAAGAAAGAAGAAGGATGATAAGCCGTGTAGCAGTGAAACTAAAGAAAAAAGTAGGAATTTATCATTTTAGGGTTATGTATATTTGAATAAATGGGGCTATTTCAAAAAACTACTCTACATCTATTGTTATCTAACCTCATCAAACAATTCCTCAAAGAACCCATTCAAAAAACCTAGAGAACAGGGAAAAACATAAATACATAGAAATTGCGATTAGATACAACTAGTTGGTACATATGTGCCACAGAACAAGCAAAAAAGAAGATTTAAGAAAAAAGCCAGCAAAAGATGATATCCCCCGCATTCTAAATTATCTTCAAAAGTGTAGCTGTGTAATAGATCCCAACAAAGTGTTTTGGGATGTTTGACATCAACAAGGTAAAAAAGCTCTATTCCATGTCTGATCATTTCAAAAAGCCACCTCCCTTGCGGTCTCTCAAATCGCTAGGTATGATAAATACAGAATCTACACAAAGCCCACCTTTTGAGTGTGTGCAATCAATCTGTTTCATGGAGAATCTAACTTTAGTAGTAGGTTTAGATCCACTCACAATAAACTCGCCTACCTTGTAATCTACCCAATATCCTCGCTTATGATTGCCGTATGTATCATCGTTCTCAGTTTCATCTAAGCAGCACTCAGATGATGCTTGCTGACCATCTGAAGTTGACAACTTAAATATTACCGGTTTTATATCCCAACCATGGGTCTGTTCATAATTGCATACGCGCCGGCCAAGCCTTTTGGAAAATCGTCCAAGGTGAAGTCTAAAGGAGAGAGTATAACTATCAGCAGGGAATGGAAAGTCGACCTCACCATCCACTTCAAACCACCATATTTGCTGCAAATATGCTACAGTATTGAACCTGAAATGAATGATAATGGAAATGTAATTCAGTAATCATAACAGAATGAGGACAGATTAAATAAAACAGCTTAAGCATCAAGCTTAACAGTGGTACTATTTCTGGGGAAAAAAACACAAAATACAAATAGCATGTAAGGAGGAACACGGTGTATTTTAGGAATGGAAACTAGAAAAAATTGATGTTTCATTCATACCATAGATCGAACATTTCCCTTTTTTTAAGGGATTAACTTGTGTTACACAATAGTCTGCAATTGCAGATGAACAAGCCCCTTGCGACAAATGTTTCTATCACTGCAACACATGAGCATCATTGCCAATTTGCCATTGCTGACAATTCTGTATCTTTTATGAGAAGTTGGTGTATTAACAATTCATTTAATCTTCTAAATTTCAAGCGTTGCGGACAAGATGTTCAAAAAACTTCTTATAACACCAAAAATAGCAATGAGAAACACCATTAGGAGGCTCCTTTATAATTGCAAGTCATCATTAAAATGACACAAATTTCATCTATTGTGAGTAAGCAGTATAGTTTAAAAATTAGAGATGAATATATTAAGTATATTTTAAGCATCTTTCAAGATAGGGAATACAATTCACTTCATAATTGAGGCTGAAAGTTTAGTTTCTAATCCGGACTAAGGCTGGAAGTTTAGTTTCGCAAAATTAAATACAGAAATTGGGCTGCCAGGTAGCCCATGCCATGACGGACTTTACATTAGATTTGGGCAAATAAAAGTCTAAATCAAGGAACTGATCCAAGCACAGTAGGTTGTTTGGTTTGGCTCCAGCAGGGTAGTCAGCAGCACTCAATAATTTAACATTCCCATTATAAATAATAAAGTTTGTAACTGAAGCACTTAAAAGCACAAAACAAGACACATAGCACCACAATTGAAAATATTTGATAACACTGTTTACCTGGACAAATCTTATGACGCATGCACTAATGTAAGTGTAAAACACCCCGTGACATTTTCGTAAGTTGTTTTCAGTTAATTTCAATAAATTTCCCATCCTAGAAAACAACTATAACAACTCACACAAAAACAGTTCATACTTATCGTATCTACAATTATAGAAATAACATTAACAAATGCATATCTGATAAACGGTATTCGATAAGCGTTTAATTAATCAGTTTATCCAAACACAACTTCAAGCCTAAATCAAATAGTAGCAGCAGTAAATTTCATACCTAAAGTGAACTGAAAATTGAATAAGCCAAAGAATTCAAAGCCATGAACACTAACATTTCCAAAGCATAAGGTTTCAAGAAAGTAACCTAGATTCTTCAGTGGGAACCCAAGTCCAGTATCTCCGATCATCGATTCCAGTAATCACCAAACCTTTGGCCGAAATCGACATGCAAACCCTTCCAGTAACCCTATCAAGCCACAATTGCTGCAACATAAACCCTAGTTCCATCAATAAATCTCACATCACAAAAAAACAAACAAAAACCAAAACCTACCTTATTACCGTCATCAAACGGCAACGGCCGAGAGAGCGCAGCGAAAATATCCTTCTTCGACAAACTCCGACACCGTTCGAGGGGGATTAAACGGATAAGATCTTCGTAGTTAGACGGTAATTTAGACTCCCAGACGTAATCGGCGGAAGCGGCGCCGCGAAAAGCGCGGTTGAGACGAGCTAGGTTACAAATCTCCGGCGGAGATAGGTGGCGGAAGACACGAGCAACGCAATTCTCCGGGATGTCGCCGAGGCTTGGACCGATGGTCGAACCGTTGGATCCAAGGTTCGACAACGAGGCCCCCATGACCCGGAATTTGGCGAGGGTTTTCAGACCATGGTGTGGAGGTGATGGGGAAGAGAGAGAAGGTTGTTGTTTGGGATTGAGGGTGTAGTTGGGGATAGTGTGGGGACGCTGTATTGGATTATTATGTTGTTGTTGAAATTTTTTGGGAAGTGGAAATAAGAGGTGGGTTGGTAGGTACGGGAAATGATTTGGTGTGGATGGATGCACATGCACTGGTGTCAACATCAACGCGACCCACGCTATTCATCTATCCATATCCATATCTTCTTTAGTTTTACACATTATATCCATTTTATTATTTCTGGATTTTTTTATTATTTAATTTTTTTAATACAAAATTATTAAATTTAAATTTTAGTTAGTATTAGAATAAATTATATGTTTTGGTACTACAAAATTACTCCCTACTTCTCATAATATCTTTTTGGTAATAAAAAAAAGAGTTTTAGCTTCAGTTCGTATTAATAAAATAAATTTATTTGATAATTATTATTTAATTTTTTAGTTTGTAGTTTTTTTATTAATTTTTAGTTTTTTTTTTAAGTTATTTGAAATAGCTTTTCAACTTGTAAAATTTTAGTAACCTTTTGACCTTTATTATTTTAATAAATATATATTAAAAGTATTAATTTTTTAATTAAAAATGTTTTTTTATTTTATTTTATATTTATCAGCTAATATAACAACGAATTTATCGAATATTTAAAATTAATTTATCAACTACTAGCTACCAGCAATCAACTACCAATTATCAGCTATCAACTATCAACCACAAGTCATCAGCTATTAACTATCAACTAATTTTACCAGACAGCTTTATTTGAGCTCTGTACTATACTTAAGAAAATGCTTAGATATATTAATTTTAATGATAAAATAAATATCATTTACTAAAATACTCTTATTTATTATAGTTATAATAGAATGGTTTGAAAAATAGCTACTAAATAGGGGTATAATAGTGGAGAAAAAATAAAAAGTTTTTAATATTCTAAAAATATATATATTTTGAGACATAGAAAAAGTACAAATGAGACATTTTAGTCTTGATGTTAAATTGATATGTATTTTTAAATAATTATTTTTCAAATATATTTAAAATATTTATAAAAAATTCTTTAAAAAAAATTCTAAAATTTAATTTTAAGCTAAGATTTTCATTAATTTTATCATTATTTTTTAAATTTTTAAATTTTATATTTAATTCTTCTCATTTAAAAACTTCTAAAATTTCATAAAGAATTTTTTTATATTATTCAAAACATTGTATGAAAAACATAATTCAAAAATTTAATGTTTAAGGATAATTAAATAATTTTTGAAATTTTAAAAAATACTAAAAATTAAAAATGCATGTATAAAAATTTTATAGTGACCAAAATATATTATTTTTTTATTAGGAACTCAAAATAAAATTTGAAATAATTATACAAACCAAAAATATATTTAACCATTTTTTATAGGAATCGAATATTTTTCGCACGTAATTGAAAAGAATAATTTTTTTAGTTGAAAAAAATCACAATAAATAATAAATTTTTCTTTTAAAAATTTAATATTTTTACATGTTTGGATTCGAATATTGAATCTATGATTAAATCGGAAACATATCTTAATATCTTTGATATTTAATTAATCAATATTGTTATCAATTATCTCCAACAATATATTATTTTATTGGATTAAATATATTTGTAGTCCTATAAATTATCGAATTTTGCTTTTGATCCTTATAAAAAATTGGTATATTTTGATCTCTACAACATTATTATGCATGTTTTGTTGTTAAACTAGTGTGTATTTTTGAATGATTATTCTGCATACATGTTTAGAATGTTATAAAAAGTTCCTAAACACAAAAGGAATTCAAATTTTGATTTTTTAAGTCGAGATTTTCATTACTTTTATCATTATCTTTTAAAATTTAAAAAGTTCATATTTATTTCTTCTAATTTTAAAAAAAAAAAATTAAAATTTAATAAAGAAATATTTTATAGTATTCTTAACTTTTACGAAAAAATATTTAAAAATTTAAGGATATATAAACAGTTTTTAAAATTTTAGAAAATAACAGGGACTACAAATTAAAATTAAAATTTTAGGAGGATCATTCTTTTATAAAAAAATTAGAGAGACTTAAATTATAGGGTTGCATATTTATAAAGACCGCAGACAAATTTAACTCTAATTTATTTAATAAAACAATTATTTATAAAGCTATCTTTAGATATTATGAAATAAAGAAACATAATAGAACTGAGTAGAAAAAAATGTTACTCCATTATTTAAATATCTCATGACAAAATAAAGTAATTGTGTCATTCCGTGAATACATAAAATGATAGAAACTGATTGTATATGATGAAATGCATTTTAATCTGTTTCGCTACATTCCATCATTTTTAATTAATCCAAAAAATTGGAACATAAATATAAATCATTCAAATTCATTTCATCAATCCAAACACCATAAATGTATAAAAGAAAAATTGTTTTATATCAATAAAATATTAAGTGTCAAATACTTTTTTGTCCCCTAAAATATTGACAATTTCAATTTTAGTCCTTTAAGAAATATTCTTTAAAGAATGATCCTCCAAATATAAATATTTACACTAATGTTTTTTATCTTTGACATTAAATGTCTCTAATAGAATCTGAAGTTGGAAGACAACAAGTGATTTACATTTGAAATTTTAGAGCTAAAATGAATTTCGTTGTGAAATTTACTACGTTAATTTATTGTTATTGCATTCTAAACTTCATTTATATTTAAATTATTTCTCAATTGTCTCTTTATAAATCCCTAGTTTTTTCTAAAACATCATTGGTGCCTTATGTCTCAACTTCCATTGAGGTAGTTCGAAACTTCCATTGCTAACACTACGTTGAATGTTGAATTATGAACGCCAATAAGAAGTTAACAATTTAAAGGGTGTCTTATTTTCATTTTTAGTAGGGTGCGAAGATTTCGAAGTTTCTTTTGGTGTGGTCCTTAAAGTAGGTTAGGACATTGAAAGTTGGGTTTCTGTTGAAATCGTATAGCAAACACCTTTTAGACAGGTTTGTCTCATGTGTCTCTTTCTTTTTTCTTTTTTCGAATTGTTTGGGGTTTCTTTTTTCTCCGTCTCAAAGCTTTAGGGTTTCTTTTTTGATGTGTTAATATGTTTCTGCTTTGTCTTGTGTGCCAATGGAACATAATAACATTGATTGTTGTTTGCATTTAGCGAAAGTGCATTATGGTTTGTAAAACATTGATGTTATGTTAACTGAATAGTAATGCCAAATTGATCTTATAATGATTGCAATATTGTAGTTATGTGAAATTATAACCAAATTTACTCATTATATGAAAGTGCAATCACAATATCGTATGGTAACATTTATTCGTTTTGATGTTTTTGTAAATTTGAATGTTGTTGTTTTAGTCTATTTGCGTATTTGTAATTCGCTATTCATTTAATATTTGTGTACTTGTACTTTATTCGTATTTCAATTGTATTGTAATCGCTTTGGCTATTGTGTTATTTTACCGCTAAGAACCTTTTTTTGCTTCATTAATTAAGAGTGTTTTGATCCATGATATTAATTCTTTTTATCCTATAAAATTGTTACTTTATCGTTTCATCGGGCGTGGCTTGAATCACAAGTTAAAACTCTTAAATTTGGATGTTGAGTTATTTGATTTGAATCAAGTGTTAAGCATGATTTGAATCAGAAGCCTTGTAAAAATTGGAAATTGCCTTTGAAAAATTTGATTTGAATCACATAATGAACATGATTCGAAACACAACCTCATGTCATTCGAATCAAGTGAAAATCCTGATTAGAATCAAATGCCTCCATGAAGCCACATATGGGCAGTGCTCAAATTAATTCGAATCCAAATTTTTTCTTTATTTGAATCAAAGCTTCACAAGACCCATTTCCATATTTGATTTGTTAGATGATAGGCTATGATCTATAAGGTTGAATAGATCACAGATGAAATTTTCAATTTAAAATTGTGTTTTAAATTTTTTTTAAAACTATGGCGCGTGAGAAAAACCCCGGATTGATAATCGTCTATATGAATCGTTATCGAAAAGATCGGATATGCGTTAAACCGGTAGAACGAGTTTAAGTATGATGATAAAAAACAACCAATATATTTCCATTAAACCAACTTTGAATAAACCACACTATAGAAATCAATTTCCAATGAAATAACTGACAAATTTTATCTAAGGCAATATGTCGAACACTTGGAGTGCAATCGATACAAACAGATTTTTAGATGATTTTGATGATGTTAGAAACCAATTACAATCACGAAGATTATAATCAAATAAACAAAGTAGTTTATGGTATTAACCTAATATATTATTGTGATGTATAGATCACACAATCAAAGTTTTGACAATTTGCAATAAAACGTATAGTAGAGAGAAAGAGAAAGACACGAGGATTTGTTTAGGCAGTTCCACAATCGGCCTTGCTATGGGTATGTCTACCTCTAATTCCATTTGGAATTGAGATAATGAAAATTAACCTTTGCAAAATGTTGATACAAGAGAACAAGTAGCAATCCAACAAGCAAACCCTTAAGTATGTTATTGACTATATCTTCTTCTCTCCCCTTGATCTTGAGCTCGATCAATTGAACCCGATACTTCCAATTTGATCCTCCATCTCACGATACTCCATTATAAGAACCTTTTTCTTCAAATACGTCACCCATCTAAATCCAAATTGTGAATGTATCGTGACCCAAGATTTACCAATGTGGTCCTTCGTCTCGCGCTACTCCTTAAACCAAATCCACTATTATTAAAGCTTTCACTCAGTTGAATCCAAATGCAATCTTGTCCAAAACCTTAAAATAACCAATTGATCTTGAAGGAAAACTCCATCTTGGTTTTCTTATTTGAAACCCCCAAATAATTCTCAACCCAATCGATTAGAATGAATCCTAATTGAAGGTTATCAAGCTATCTCTAGATGGCACCCAAACAAATAATGATTATGTGTAATTTATTTGTGTGTATGCATAGAGAGTATGAAGATAATAAGGAATTGCTTTGTACATTTTTGGTTCCGTGTTTAGAAAGGATGCATGAATGAGTGTATATATATATGTGTGTATATATATATATATATGTGTGTGTGTGTGTGTGTGTGAGAGAGAGAGAGAGAGAGAGATAGAGTTTGCATGAGAAAACAAATGAAAATTGGGTGGAAAAATTATAAAAATTGACATTTAGATCATAGGAAGCTGACTCCTTCGAAGAGGGAGCCGAATCCTTTTGGACAAAGAGGAAAATATGAAAGAAAAAAACAACTTCATTGGGAGCCGACTCCTTTGAAATAGGAGCCGACTCTAAAGACCTGGAAACCAACTCCTTTTTGTTGGAAGTCGACTCCTTTTTTCCAGGAGACGACTCTTTTTACTAGGAACCGACTCCTTTTTTACTGAAATAATTGTTTTCAATTTTGCTTCAGAGGGAGTCGACTCATAACACGGGAGAGTCGATTCCAAGCATAGTTTTCATAAAAATGAATATTTTGGATATTTTTAACTTGTCCAAAAGTTTTTAACTCAATCCCTTAAGTGTGGTATGAGACCAATATAGACATAAAGAGATATTATCCAATATAGAAATACTACATATTTTCTTATTTTGACATCTTTCAAAACATCTAGTAGAGGATATTGCACTCACATACTCCCCCTTTTTCATGATGGAAAACCATGCGACATATTTGTATGTATTTGTAGTCTTTGATCATATCTCTCCCATAATGTGTGCATCTTCCTTTTCAATTTTGCAAGACAACTTTGTTCTGATCTTTCTTGAGGTTGCATTAGCTTCTCCCCCCTTTAACAAAATCAAAAAGAAAAAAGTCCACAAAATATAAGAAGCATCAAATAACACAGACAATGACATATAAACCACTGAGAGACGTTGCAAAGATAATCTTGATCACCAAAAATAGTACTCATATAGAATAATGTTAAAGTGACAATGCCTAAACATAAATAGCCAATAATGGATGAAAACACAACAGAGATAAATAACATATTAAACCATGATATCATAAGGTATTTCAAATGAAGAGTTTATGCCATGAAATACAAATGATGATAAAATACAAATGATTAAAAACATGAAGTCACTATAAGCATATGGATTGAAAACACTCAAGGTTAGCTACGAAAATTTTGAAATTGAACATTCATGGGATTGCATTACACATAAAAAATATCACATAGACACAAAAATAAATCTCAAGTGACATAGATACTCAATGCAATAAATAAAAAACTTACTTGCAAAGATATAAGTGAAACAACATTACATCACCGAATGAAAGATGGAGGAAGCACTTACAATATGAGGAACTTTCAAATGAAAGTTGAAAAAGTTGTAAAGAATTAATGCCTTAAAAGTTTTAAACTTCAAAATTTATAAACCATATATCTATTCCAAATTTCCCATTTGCTAGCATTGGATTATTAAGAGACTTTGCATCAATCATTTTATAGAGAATTGTTTGTAACATAAATATCCCTTATAGAGAGTCTTAAAGTGTGTGCAGTCACTTGTGGTGATGTATCCAATAGTATAGTTGATTTGATACCATTCTCATATTTTAGGATCATCTTACTCCTCCTCAAATTTCACCACTTTAGGTTGATCAGTTCCTTCTTTGGTATCTTTTGAGTATGTCTTCTTAAGATATATCAACATCATGAAAAGAAATATTTTTTCCAACTTTTCTAGGACATGCTTTATTATAAATGACAAGTACAAACTTTTCAACAAGTAATAATAAAGATAGTAGTAGAAGAAGGATTTACCAACACTATTTTTACCAAGTATGACACCATTGTTTTTCTCTTCATAGGTCACAAAACCCTTCTTCATTGCCACAAAGTCAATGAATATGAAAGTGCTATCCATAACATGTCTTGAACACCCACTATTAAGAACCCATATTTTTCCATTGAGTCAAGAAATTTATCCTACAAAATCAATTAAGAATGCTAGATACCCAATTTTTATTGGGTCCTTAAGGGTGAGTGAAAATCATGTTGCACTTAGGTAACCATTGAAATACATCTTTAGGAACCAAATGTTTCCTAAGTTTTTATTCTGGGCTGGACCGATGGCTAAGCACGGTCCAATCTGCTCATGCGTTCAAAACAACTCAAAAGAATTGGCACAGCCCACTAGGGCTAACAGAGGACATTGTTCCCTCTACCCGATGATTGGGGGTGCATGGTCGAGTGACCCCCATAATCGACAAGACCACGACCTCCCTTGACCGTATCTCTCCTTGCGGAAAAACCCAATACTTCATTCTCGGGCCAAACACATTGACTTTATAAACTACTTTATTAGAGATAATTTGAAAATAGGGGATGTATACTTGACTTCGTAAACTCATCTAAACAACTCACATATATTTTTACTAAACCACTCTCTAAATAAAACTTCTTTTTCATAATAAACGAATTAGAAATTCTAAATAAATTATGCATAGACTAAAATTCTTACATCTGATATATGTGAATCTATGTGCTTATGATTTGATCTCTTAGCTTATTTACCTTTTTTATTTTGAAAAATGGGAAAAAATACACTTAGAGGGAGTAGAATTTACTCACTAAATAATTAATGGGGGGTTTGTTCATTCCAAAATACGTGTATATGTTTTTTACCGTCTTCTAAGAGATACATTGTCATCATCAAAAGGGTAGTGAATGATTCAATGCAAATTTGTTTTAGCATAATGATTTAGCACAAATTCATTTTAGTATAATGATTCAGCATAAATTTGTTATTTTCTAATTCATCCAAGTCTTCCTTTTATAGCCAAAAGAAATCCTTTGGATGGTAGAATATGAATACGATATTTTCAATTGTCTTCTTGCATAACAGTCAGTGTGAGTGGTAAATAATATCGTAGTGATAGTACAGTCCTTGCACCACAAAATTAGAGTAGTGGAAGGAGGTGAATTTGTTCAGTAAAACCTTGTCTTCAGAATATTCAAAACCTTGGAGCAATAAAGCTTGGAATCTTCAAAGCTTGAGAACCCTTCACAAGCTCTAATATCAGAGTCGCATTCAGAAGCTTTAAAACTAACGTTCGTCAAAACCGTTGTTTTAAAAGCATTCTAAGCTATGAAATACGCATTTGTATCTCTTAGCGTGTTGAGTTCGGAATCTGATGACATCACATGTCAAATATTCAGAGTCAGAACCTATTATCAAAAACTACACATTAAACAAACCATTAAGGTACTAAACTGTTAACTGATCACCCATGTAATGTTATCATCAAAACTCAAGGTCAGATTAATAACCTAATCTTTTTCTTACATCTTTCACTACATATTTCCTTAGTGTTAGTAAATGAACTATTGCTTGTGAGGAAGAAACTTTTGTAAGTGGTTTTAATAGTCATTTATATTCTTAAGGGTGTGATACTCTTAAGAGATCAAATTTGGTTCTTGAGATTAACCTGTCATAAAATCTTTGTATTTGGTTTCTTAAGTTTTTCCATAAAAAAATTTGTTTTGGTTATTGAGATAAGCCATAAATCTATAAACGGTTTGTTAGCTTAACATGGGATAAAAGTTGTCATTGGTTGGGGATAAGCCTAAGGGTGTTCAAGACCTAACCAGCCCAATTGAAAATCTCCAACCAAATTGAAATCGCAAAAGATTGCATTTGGTTCGGATGTGTTCAGACCATTTTCTAACAAAACCTCGCGGTTCGATTTGGTTTGCGGGTTGTAAAAAAGTGAAATTTACTTACAAATTTTTAGATTCATTGGATGAGTAATTCGTTATTTTATTTCCCCTACTAATTACTCATCCAAAACTACTAATACAATCTTAATCGAGAAAGGTACAAAATTAATAACGAATTTTAAATACCACAATTCACCTCATTCTTGTGCTTAAAGTCACTTGTCCCACAAATGGTCTAAATGATACAACGAAAGTAGTCACGCATATAAAACATGTGAACCTCTCCCTCCTTGAAGACAAGTAATTCGACCCACCAGAGCCTTATCGGCTCTCCAGATCCGTATGATGGTTAACTGCGATACACACCTCACTTCATGCTTTAAGTTGTGAACCACTTTTCTTATATAAGAGGAATGACGTATCATTTGTCGAGTATTCAAATTCATTGTCATTCTCACTTCACTTCTCATTTTCATACTAATTTGAGCATTAAAGTGCTAGTCTTGTGAACATAACTGTCATAAATTTTTGAAGGTCATGTGCAGACTAGTTATAGTTCAACCATGACAAAATAATTATAGCTCCTATTTAACCATCTTTTAACAATAATAAAGATCTTATAAAACCTTATTTATATACAATTTAACTGTGACATATTTTATACTTCCTCCATCCCATATTATAAGTAAATTTCACTTTTTTAGATTCATTGGATAATTAATGTATCTGGTCTATATATACCAGATACATTAATTATCCAATGAATCTAAAAAGGTGAAATTTGCTTATAATATGGGACGGAGTAGTATCTTATATGATAGTCCGTCTCACACACCCTCAAAGACGATCTTACTTGTAGATCACCCTACCATATTAAACTTTCAAATGCACCGTAGCAAACTTTGCTTCTTCCATTCGCATGTCAATTTTGCCTCTTCCAACTAAAAATATGTATATATAAAAGTATATATGTATGAATAATATGTATGTATAGAAGTATACGTTCATGAATATTTTAGGGTTAATAGTTATTTATCCCCTGTAATATATGCGAGTTTTGATTTACTCCTTTTAAAAATATTTTTTTTTATTATCCCCTATAATTTTTTAAGGGACCCCCTTAAGCGTGTAAAAACCAGGATAGTAAAACAAAAATATATATTTTACAGGTGGTAATTTTTACACCTAAGAAGCAAAAAACTTATAATTTTAATATTTTAAGGAGATGATCAAACTTTTTTTAAAAAAGGATAAATCAAAATTCGCCTATATTGCAGGGAGTAAATAGCTATTAATCCAATATTTTACTTAAAATTGAAAGAAAATATTATATTCAAATAGTTTTAGTTAAACTTTGATAATATCATAATAAATTTTAAAATATTTTAATATTATAAAGGTTTAAGAGATATGCATCTTACACACTGTCATCCAATAGTCATTATTTTTTTTTCAATATTATAATGTATTAGAATGTCTATGTTAATTTAGTAACAAACTATGTACTTTCCGCCGGGAACACACAAGTATTTTGTTAAATTTCCTATCTAATACTATACTAATAAATTATCCAAATTACTTAAATTATTATTTTTTAATTGCACTACATTATGAATATTTTAGTAACTAATAAAATAACTCTTAACTTTTTTAACTTTTCTCATTTCATGCGTCAATTGTCAATTTTTCATTGATCTAAATTAAAATATTATTTTTTTCATCTTACACTACTTTCTCTTTTCTCTTTTTTTTTATATAATTATTTAATACATTTGAATTTTAATATAAGTGATTCTTTTACAATTAAATATCTCATTTTAAACTTACATCTTAAGACATATTTTATCGTTTCTATTTGTTTATTGTCACTGAAAATACTAATTAATATATTATTTAACTTTAATAAAATTAAAAATATATTTTATGAAATTGACTATATATCATTCACACAACTAACTTTTTATCTTACGAGTCACTATCAAATTATTCACATTATTTTCAAATGTAAATTCTTGTTCTTTCACCATATCACAAGTTTTTTTTAAAAATTACTTAATACATTCAGTTTATTTTAACATTACATAATTCAATTTAAATTCACATGTGTATCTAAATATATCATTTATCAAATTTACCATTACATTTTGTATAATCATATTATTTGTTGTAATATTTTGATTTCATAATTTTTAATTGTAGTTTCCCATTAAATACTAATTAATCTATTATTTAACTTTAATAAATTTATAAATATATTTTATGAAATTGAATAATACTACATATCATTCATACAACTAACTTTTTATCTTACGAGTTACTATCAAATTATTACCATTATTTTTAAATGTTAATTTTTTTCTTTCTCCATGTCACAAGTTTTTTTTTTAAATTACTTAATACATTCAGTTTATTTTAACAGTACATAATTCAGTTTAAATTCACACGTATATCTAAATACATCAATTGTCATGTTTACCATATATTTTGTATAATCATAGTATATGTTGTAATATTTTTATTTCATAATTTTTCATTGTATTTTCTCATTAAATACTAATTAATCTATTATTTAAATTTAATAAAATTAAAAATATATTTTATGAAATTGAATATCATTTACATAACTAACTTTTTATCTTATGAATCACTATTTTGTCATTAATTTTAAATGTTAATTTTTTTCTTTCTCCATGTCACCAGTTTTTTTTATAAAATTATTTAATACTTTAAATTTATTTTATTTTATTAAATTTTTTAATAAATATAAATTTTTTACATATATATATCAAAAAAATTATTCCGTGAATATTAAAATAAATTGACTTGCACGGTCGATGTCTAATTATTTTATAGTAAGTCCAAAAGCAAAAGCAAAACCAGGAGCCAATGACGTGCTCATGGTTCGTGAGAGCCGCGTTATTCCACCGAAGAAAGTTTAACAAAATGGATGTAGAAACAGAAATCGTGTGCATGTGACTCGGAATTGAATATAGTATGTGTGTAATTTTACACTGTTTGGATCCAGTGAATGTTGAAGGAGATCTCAAGGCTAAATTTTTTTATGATTAATATACTTAAGATAATTACACATTTTTTTGACGGTAAAACTTAGTTTTTTATTTTATTTTTTTAAAGAAAAATGAAATGAGTTGGATTTCAAAAGTTCATTGGTTAAATAGTGTGGAAGTGGGGCCTAATAGTGGTGAAGATTTATATTAAGCTTGTAAAAAATGGTTAAAGATGTTAGAATTAGTTCAATAACAATTAATAATATATATATATATATATATATATATATATATATATATATATATATATATATATATATATATATATATATATATATATATATAATTATAAGATCTACGACATGTTAGTATACGAGATATGAGATTTCAGGAATATCTGAATCCGTAAAATGAAAAAAACTTTTGTCAATGATAATTGTAATCCTGAAACGAAAAAGTGATAGATTGACTGAGACTTGTTGGCTTGTGGATCTTCCTCAACCGATACTCCTAATGCCTTGAATACTCTTTAGATGGGGAGAAAAGATTATTTTGTTTGTGTACGGTATATTGGGGACCATAGCCTTTGTATAGTGTGATGGCCAATTAAGGTTCTCATTATTCTCGAATGGGTCATTATGACATCCACTCATATTTGAGTCCATATTCAATTATTTAATTAATTAATTAAATAATTCTTAAATAAAATCTAAATAGCCTTTTAATATTATTTGATCACATAATTATTTAAGGCGCTTAATTGATAAAATAGCTAATATAATTAAATAAATATATTTGGCCATATAATTATTGGAATACTAATATAAGACTATATTATTAAAATATTCCAACAATCTCCCACTTGCCCAATATATTTTAATAATTATATCATAATTTCTTAAGCGCGCATCCGAATGCTATTTATCTTTAGATTTCAACTTTACAATCTAGTCCACCTCATACATCAATAATGGAACCATCGCGGCTGTCGTCACTAATGTATAACGTGACGGAACCCCGACCACCACCACATTAATGTTCTTGATGACATAGATCAATATGGATGAGTGGCATGAAAATTTCATGCAATGTGATCTCTAAATCATGTATATTTCCAACTGGTCCAACTAAAGTTTTTATTGAGATCAAACTAAAATTTGCAAATTCAATATTTGCACAAACGATACAGAAATGGTTATAACAATAATAACCTTATAAACATTATTTCTGCAGATAATCTTAACATAAAGTTTGTATCGATATCAAAATAATATTATTAAACATAAATAAGGAGTAACTCCCACTAATCTAAGACATCCTTAGTGACAATAATCATATGAAAGTCCTTATAAACCAAGTCTTTGATTAGTGAGTCTTTAGCTTAAAATATATGATTGTCTTACAATAAAATATAACTTGAGTGATCTTATATTGAATTGTAACTGAATGCCATAAATACTTAGCTTCATGTATTCTGTATTAAAATGTCTATTCGACATCAAAAATATCGGAGTCAAACATACTAATGATCTCCTCATTGTCAGATCTCCAATTTCTGAGTACAAACTCTTTTGTTCTCTACAATAATCCTCACGGTTGAGCTTTTTTTTTCCTTTCTTTCAACAATTCAATTTTGAATTGTTCAAGTATCTACTCAATGATTTTATGTACGTTTTTTCATATATGTATAAAACCGTATATAAGATTCTCACAACCAAAGTATATAAAAAAACTTAATTTTCTAAATTTCCAGATTCTTTTATTATGGACAATAATTAAGACTCAATAGTATCCCTTGATAATTGGGACATATCCCAGTTTATTGTCGTTCATGTCAGTTTTATTTCCAACTTTATTGATATATATGTATAAATCTTTTGTGATAACCGGATGATACCTTGAGAATAATCTCTAAGTATCTAAATACCTAATACAAAAGAGACGTGCTCAAGATTTTTCATAATTGTTAGAGATTTCTTGGTTTCACACAACAATCATATATCATTGTTGACTAAATAAAATCGACACATTAAACTAGGAATATAAACTTACGCCCACTGGACTTGTAAAACTGAATAATTTTTCATAATAGAAATCTCAAAACCAAACGAGACAATTACCTTATGAAATATTGCGGAATCACTAATGACACAATTTCATTAACTTATAAATGAATTTTCTCTGTTTGGAAACCATAAACTTTGTATCTATTGATACAAAGTTTATCTTGATGCACTATGTTGTTTTTCTTAATGTCACCATTAAGAAACACTAACTTGATATTCATCTTACGAAGCTCCAAAATTATAACAAGTAGCAAGTGTCACAACTATCATAATAGAGTCTTTCAATTATTTTGAATAGAATTTCTCTTTTCAGTCAATTCTTTATGACACTTGATGCTCTAGTTCTTGAGAATGTTGAGTTTGATATTCAAGGATTAATTTCTTATTTTAATTGAGAGAAAGAACAATAATATTCACATGAGAGTCCAAATTTTCTATATAAATAACAACTACATGAATTAAGCTAGAACCAATTTTTTTCCACTCAATTTTGTTCTTTGAACATATCTCTCCCCCAAACTCAGTATTCTCGAGACACATTATAATATTTGTCTCAAAATATTCCTTAACTTGGGACTAAAGTTTATATTTCTCTAACTTTTCAACAATTCTAGATTGTCACAAGTCATGACTGAATTAACTATAATAATATTTGAATTTAAAAGACAAATTGAATCCATCATTTAAAAAAAAATTATAATATTAAAATATAATTTTATTCATTCACCAAATTGTCTTTTGAATATAAATTTGAGCTTATAATGACAACCTAAAATAGTTAAAAGTAAATAAAAAATATCAATCTTCACCAAATTTGTTCCCTTTAAATTGATGTATCTTTCAACACCATTGAACATTTTCCAGTTCAGATCATATTTTCTTATTATTCTTTATTTTTCCTTATCCTTTGAGGTATTTATCAAATGAGCGATATTTTATTTTCTATTGCTTCAATATTTTCTTTATTGTACACTTCATGAAATTATTTTTTAAAATAATAATTTATAACTTTAATAGTTATAAACTTAATTGTGCAAAGAGAATACCATATGCTAAATTTTCGACAAAATCACCTAATTGACGAAATTATAGCGCTTTAGCAAGATTAAATAGTTTCAGAATATGCCTATGATATTTTCTTTGCTTAATAATCTTAATGAAAAGTTATCACTCTAATGAGAGTTTGTCTTTCGTTTTATTGATTTAGAAGCACTAGAATTTAAGCAAAGATAATATGACAAAATTTATGTCATCTTAAATAACACCTCTAATGTCTTTGGACCGCAAAACTTTAAGATTATAGAATTGTGTAATTTGGAGTGTACTCACTTTTAAACTTGACTTTCACTTTAAATGTACTAAATTGTGAGAGAAATTGAGTTTCTCCATCATTATGTAAGGTCTAAAAAGAAAACCATAATGTTTATATTTTATTCTTAAAATAAACTATATTAGTTTATAGAGAACAAAAAAATATACTAGGCCAAAATATCAAGTTCACAATTAATATTAAGTCTTTAGGAGATATCAAGTTCACCATTGCTAGTAATATTTATTTTCAATGATCAAACACTGATAATTAATATTTATAAACAATAAATTATTATAAATTATTCACACATATTTACCTTATATGTGTGAATGTAATCAAATAAACACTTGAAAGATTTACACTCATACAACATCATTACTGATGTGACAATAAATTATTATATATAGACATCAATCTTTACTTATAAATTAAAAGACTCAAATAAGATACCAAACACACCATTAATTCTCAATCTTTGATGGCAAGAATTAACTGTGAACGGTACTCTCACGCAATGATCAAACATTAGTAATAAGTCTGATCAGATAATGGACGTATTTGACATCAATCATTATCCACATGGATAAAATTAATAACTACTACATATTTACCATCACAAATATGCAATTGTTCGGCCAAACTGTGTCTTCCTTTTGACCGACTATAACAGTTCACATGAACAATTACACACTACATCTTTTGTAATTTTGATTGAATCAAATTTACACAACAGAGATTACTTTTGCAACATATTGCTTCAACCAACTCAACCAAAATTAATAGACATTTTAATAAATTCAATGAAAAGCGTTTTAAATTTATAAGGCACTATCCATAAATATGGGTCGTATTCATTTAGGATGCCGTTTGATAATAATAATATTTCTTGAAAGTGCTTAGTGTGTGAGCAAGTTCATAATAAAACATAAATTTTATAAAGTTATACAAATTTAATGATTAAAAAAATTATTGTATAAAATAAATACCAATAACCTCAAATAAGAATATGAATGCTTAAATATTTTTAAACTGTAAAAAGAAATAAAAATGTTAGAATAATAATACAAGTGTGAATAAGTGGAGAAATAGTCTCACATTGAATAAAAATGTAGAATGTGGTGATTTTAACATTTATAAGTGAGAGAACTCAGTCACTTATCACCTTAAGGTTTTAAATGGACAGATAGTATTTCTCTTGTAAAGGTGTCTAGTTCTACAATATATATCAATGCTTCTAGTAAATAAGAACCACGGTTATGAAATTGTATCTAAATTTTCTTCCTTGAAAAAACTTATGATACTTATAGTTAAGATTTCCTTTTTATTAATTTTTTTAGGGGAATTAGATTTTGAGGGTTCATTTGGGTCAAATAAGATTAAATAAGTTGAATTTCAATTGAAGACCAAATTACAAAGAGTGTTTATTAATTATGAGTGGTAAAATGGGTCTGACCTGTTGGGCATACTCGTTTTGTTTGCACTTTAGTGCGGGGCGGGCCTAAAGTTCAAGTGGAGTCCATGTAATCGTAAATATTGGATGAACAAACACTGGTTGGCCTCTATTTACCTTGAGTTTTGGTAAACAACGTTGGTCTCTTGTCAAAAAGTTTACTTGCAAGATCGACCAGGGAATATCACTACAATGTTAGTTTTCACGTGTTATCTCTTACAAAGTATTTTGAAAAATGAGTGTGTTCGACCTCACGTCCAACGTGTTTGTGTGATTGCAAAAGTAAATAAAGTAAACCTGTAAAATGAAAATGAAAGCGTTTAAAAAAGTAAATATAAATGACATAACCTTTAAAATAGTTGGAAAAGTAAACAAGTTGGTTCAAATGTACATTGCCCTAGCCTGACTCATTTCGCTCGATCGCTTGGTTACTCTAAGTGATTAAAATTAGGAATGTCAAAGTTTTAACCCTTTACATAATGCACCAAGTGCTTTATTTATACTACATATAATAATTGCTCCTTGGCGGGCTTTGATCCTTTGCACGCCACGTGTTTCCTACAACTTCTCTCCACGAACCCACGTTCTCCATTCTTTGCTCTCTTTCCCTCCAAGAATACTTTATTGAAATAAACTTGGCCACTCATAACGCCTTGGGCCTTTAATATTTCAAGCCCGTTTGATCCTTTTGTCGACTTAACATATGATGAATTGTACCTTGTTCGACCAAATCATCTTGGTCGACCCAAATATTGCATTAAATCCAAGAACCTTTTGTATTCTTCTTCCCTATTGGTTGGATTTTAACTTTGTTGAAATCTATACCAACATCCTCCCAGAGCTTACAAATGATATGTTTGTATCTGATTCTCTGATGTCCGTGCATATCATTCCACTGATGTCGCTTCCTGCTCTTCCAAATGAAAACCTGCAGGAAACCAAACCATGTTATCTTTATATATAACCATTCAACAAGTGTAAAAGGAAGAATCTTATATGCTTGGTGAAATTCTGGTACCAAATATGAGATGTCGAAGGTGATGTCACGACACTGATATATGTCTTAAGAACAACTAACAGAACATAATTCTAAAGTGCAAAAAAAAACAATAAAATCATAGTGAATTGTTTACCCAGTTCGGTTCCAACCAACCTACGTCTAGGGGCTTCCAAGCCAGGGATGAAGATCACTATTAACAGTATTAGTTTAGAGCTAAACCTCCATGTTTACACTCCTCACTTAATCCCTACCCAATGACCCTTCTACCTAAGAAATCTATCTTAGATACAAGAGAGGCTCACAATAAATAACCAACACATTGAACAACCAACAATAAAAATACTAAGTTTCTAAATATGGAACGGCCAAACTGTAAACAAGGTTTGCATCCCTTAAATAGAGTAACAACAACTAGGGTTGCTTTACTCACAAGTCTTCAGCGCTTCCTATCCTTTCTCTATGAAAATAGGACATAAGATCTCCAAGTATATTGCTGAAGGCGTTACACAAGCTTCCTTAATCGAAGCATACAATAACAAACAAACTGACTTCCTAAAAATTTTGAACTTAAACCAATTTTGTCAGTTTCGCATGTCAGGACATCTACTGTGACATCTGCTACTTTAGTATTTTTCATGGAATTTTCTGAGCAGAATGTTTTACCAAAATTATTGTCAATCAATAGAACTAACAAACTCCTCCCTTTGGCAAATTTTGGCTAAAATATTACTTGGGGTACAAGCCATACAAAACTTACAGCATCACAATTAACATAGGCAGTTAAGCACACATAGTAGAGAAGCATAGTAAAATTAGCATCACACGCATAACAGAGATATAGCAGCGGATAAATAGATGTTCAAACATCAATTAGAACATTCACAGATGTAGTATTTTACTTCCCCTGCACACAACATCAATTTTCACAGATGCACAATTGACAACTTATTGCTCCCCCTGCACAACAACTTTTTCACTTGTGGAACACACACAAAAATAAACGATTAACATATAGCATCAACTCACTTTCAGCACAATCATCACATCAGCTGCTCATACATGGAATCACACAAACATTCACAGCTTCTCCCCCTCAACACAATCATCATCATTAGGCACAATCACACTCACACTCACTCACTCTCCCTCTTTTTAGCAATAATTAGTCAAACTACTAATAAACTCATTGAGAATGATAGAAAAAAATAAATACTAGATTTAACTAATTCACTATCATCTAGAGTTAGGTACATCCCAAAAATAAATGCTATGCCTTTAAGTGCCAAAATTAGTCCAACATTGAACAAATGGAAACACAAATAACAGATCTTCATGCACAATCAGTGTTCTGCAGAACTTGCAAACTCTCCACTTTCTTCACTTCCTTCATTTCCTGAGCCATCTACAGAAGAGCCTTGAGTGGCTGAGATGCTTGCTTCTTCCTGTACCTCTTCTACAGCACTTTCAGCAACATTCTTCTTTAGAGCTAGGATGGTCTCTTCAAATTTCAGCTTTCTTTTTGAGCTTATGCGTATGACCTCATCCAGTTCTCTACAGGCTTCAGTCAGTTCAGCAATTAAATCTCCCTTACTTGCAGTTTTCTTTTCAACTTCTGTAGATGTTGAGACAATGTCTGGGATATGTGCTCCTGCAAATAATTTCTTATGAAGGGACATTGGGTTTTCTCTTTTGCATTCAGCATCCAGGGTGGAGAGGATTCCAAGATGTTGATGAAGGATTATGCCATATATGAGAGTGGGGAAGGCAATGGGAAGCTTTGTGGCACAGGTATCAGCATGCTTGATTGTCTGATAAAAAATGTAAGTACGATAATCAAATGGTATTTTCATTCCTAGTGCATAAATAAATTTTCCCAATCCTACTGAGATTGTTGCAGTGTGGGTTGTTGGCACCCAGTTTGTTGCTCCAATTCTATGCAGGATTGCATACTTCACACTTAACTTTCCAGCAGACAGTTTTCCTTTCATAGGCCAAGTGCTAACTTGATTGGCAGTGATAGTCTTGCATACTTGGTCATCATTGACTTCAAGCTCACATTCTTCCTTCTCACTTCTTCCCAGATATTGATTGATAATTGCCGGTGAGAAATTTACACACTTTCCTCTTACATAGACCTTCTAAAAATCTTTGCTTCTGTTGTTATCATAGTTCTCAAGGATATTAACTATGAACACCTTGACTAGGATTTCATAACACTTTGGCAGCTTTGTCGCTGTTTTCATCAGCCCAACATCAGAGATTAAGGTTATAACTTCCTTGCATGCCAAGGAATCTTTTCCCAGTTCTCTTTCTAAGGCTAGTCTCCTCTGGTAAATGTAATTCCATCTTGCAGCAAACTTGATAGAGTGAAAAGAGATGTTATTTGTGAGAGCATCAGGTACATTATCAGTGGTTCTCTGAACTATGGACTTCTTTCCAGGTGTGATGTCTGGGGCATCATTTTCAACATCATAGTCAGAATCAGATTTAGATCTGATTTTCCTCTTGCTGGATGATGGAGTATCTTTGCTCCATGCTTTTGGAGGTCCATACATAACTTTCTTCTTGATAGGTTTGGATGGAGTGCTTGAAGTAGCAGCCTTGCCTTTTCTTGTTTCTAATTTCTTAGCAATCCCAGGGTTTACATTTATGATCAGCTCATTGTCAGATAAATTGTCTACATCTACAACTGCCTCAGCTACATTTTCCTCAGTTCTTTTGCTGGTTGGATTAGCCTGCTTGTTTGGAGAAGTTATTCTTGTAGATGATGTTCCAACATCAGTAGGGACTTTTTCAAGAACACTTTCTTTTCAAGACTTCATTCAAGGATCTCTTCTTCCCTTATGGATGAATCAGTAGGCTCTTTTGGAGAAATCTCACCAGGCATTTGGGCAAGAGGGATGGTGATCCCTTGGACAGGTACGCCCACACTCAGGGTCTTATCAACTAATCTCTTTATGACCCTATAAACATCTATCGTATCTTGATCAGTTTCAATATCAATAGGTTCAGAGACATTACCTACAATTAGAACAAATGTTTCTCTTGGTCGTCTTGCATGACGGGTGCGAAGCTTTTTAGGTCTTGCATCTGAGAATGGAATCATTGAGAGAGGAACAATGTTTAGGGCTTCTTCAGTTGATACATTTTTGTTGATGTTTCTTGGTCCTGATGTAATATGTTGAGACATCTTGACAGTTGAGAACTAAAGGTTTTTCTTCTGGAGGTAGGAGATGAAGATATTGCGGTGTTGAGAGCTTGTATAGCGTGTGGGGAGATTCTGAAATGTTTGAAATTGAAATGGACTCTTTATATGTTGAATGTAATGTTATAACAAAGTTAAGTGACATTTTGAAAATTCAAACCCTTTAATGACATTCCCACACACTTTTAATTGCTATAAATTATTTGGCAGATATACCCCTTGCTCTCCTCTTGAATTTTCATATACATTCCATCCTCTTGAATAATAGTTGACAAACTTCATTTCAGAAAATTTATGGGCCAGATTCATAGTTCTTCTTTCAGCAGACTGATCATTAACTCTAGAAGAGTTATCTGATGTCATGACATCCCTTCGGACATTGTGATCAGTTGGCCTCAAATATTTCTTTTCCTTCTAGAAATTCATACCTTCAACTTGTTTGACCTTCACACAGGTGGTATGGCTTGCATCTTGAGGGACCCATAAATAGAAGTTATCCTTGTTCCTTATGCCCCTCATAGTAACTTCATTTTTCTTATTTGTAATGGTACATTCAGCTTTTGTGAAGTTACATTAAATACTTGGTCACATAGTTGACTTATGCTAATTGGGTTGGAAGTTAACCCTTTGACAAGTAATACACCTTCAATGTTGGAAACTTGTACTGTGTATCTTTCTAGCTCCCTTGATTTTACCCTTCATTCCATCTCCAAAGTTGACATAACCAGTTGGATGATTTTGAATATTGACCAGTAATTTTTGTCTCATGTCATATGCCTTAAGCATCCACTGTCAAAATACCAGTCTTCTGTGGTCTTCACTGTTGGTGACGTGTGAGCCAAGAAACATGAGATATTAGCTTTGGGAATTCACTATTCCTTTGGGCTGGCCTGAGTCACATTTGATTGGTGTTTAGGGTTGGGGTAACCATACAGTTTGAAACAAAATGGCTTTATGTGACCATGTCTTCCACAGTAATTACATCTCCATTGTTGAGTTCTTCTATATGGCTGTCTGTAGATGTTTCTTCTATGATGTTGAAACATTTGATTCGACATCTTTGATTCATCCTATATTTGAGCAGGTTCTGTAGAAGAATCCTTTGTACGATTATGTCCCAGACCACTCATGTCTCCTACTACTCTTTCAGATTGAAGTGTCTTATCCAGTGTCTCATATCCATTATTTAGCTTCTTGACGGATTTAGAAATTTTGTCAAGATCATATTTCAGCATAGTCACTTCATTTTCTAGCTTCTGAATAATCTTTAGATGCTCCTTCTTTATGTCTTGCAGTTGTATTATGAGATTTTTCTGCTTTTCATTATCCTAGAGTACTTCAACACTTTTGATGCATAGTTCCTTTTATGTAGCAGCTAGTTCTTCAATGGTCAATTCCTCATCACTTGAGTCTCCATCAGAAATATATGTCCCAGTCAGAGTTGTTACATATTTGGCTTATTCCTCTTCCACCTCATTTTCAGAATCCTCATCTGACTAGAGTACATTCAATCATTTGCTTTGTCTTTTGAGGAAAGTTGGACATTCATATTTGATGTGACCAAAGCCTTCGCATTCATAACACCTTAGCTCTCTACCTTGAGTAGGTCTTTCCTCAGCTTCTGCTTTCTTCCCAGAGTTATTTGTTCTGCTGGTGTCGTATGGGATGTTCCGGACATTTGGTCTTGTGTTTTTCTCTATCCTCTTCAACACTTTTTTAAATTGCCTTCCAAGAAAGACTATGGTGTTTGACAGTCCTTCCTCAGTGTCCAGATCATATTCCTTGCTTGCTTCTTCAATGTTGGACGTGAACTCTATGCTTTTAGGCTTCTTCTCATACCTCTCATTAATATCCAACTCAAATGTTTGGAGATAACCAACTAGTTCATTCACTTTTATGTTGTTGATTTCTTGAGCTTCTTCAATGACTGTCACTTTTATATCAAATATCTTAGGTAGAGATCTGAGCATCTTCCTTAACAGCTTCTCTTCTGGTATCTTCTCACCCAAGGCACTGCATGCATTGGCTACCTCAACAATGTTCATGTGAAATTCTTGAATGATCTCTTCTTCTTTCATCCTTAGGTTCTCAAACTTAGTAGTGAGCAGTTGTATCCTTGACATCTTAAATTTGGAGGTGCCTTCATGAGTAGTTCTGAGAATTTCTCAAGCATCCTTGGCCACTTCACATGTATTAATCAGTCTGAATATGTTTCTGTCAACTCCATTGAATATTGCATTTAAGGCCTTTGAATTAGCAAGTTCATCATCATCCTTTGACTAGTCTTCTTTAGGCTTTAACTCACCAGTAGGTTGATTATCAGCTCCAATAATGACAGGATGTGTCCATCCTTTCATAATAGCTTTCCAAGCCCTGCTGTCCAAGGACTTTATGTATGCTTCCATACGAGGCTTCCATAGGTCATAATTAGAACCATCCAGAATGTGTGGCCTGTTCATAAATATTGCCTCCTTGTCCATGTTACCAGAAAGTATTTTCCCTAAATCTCACCCAGAGATAGAGCAGGATACCTGCTCTGATACCAATTGAAATTCTGGTACCAGATATGAGATGTCGAAGGTGATGTCACGACACTGATATCTGTCTTGAAAACAATTAACATAATAGAATTCTAAAGTGCAGAAAAACAATAAAAACACAATGAATTGTTTATCCAGTTCGGTTCCAACCAACCTACGTATGGGGGATTCCAAGCCAGGGATGAATTCCACTATTAGCAGTATTAATTCAAAGCTAAATCTCCCTGTTTACACTCCTGATTTAATCCTTACCCAATGACCCTTCTACCTAAGAAACCTATCTTAGATATGAGAACCTCCGCTCACTCCCTAAGTCACACATAGTGACACTCAACAAAAACAATACTGAAGACACTTTTCAAAGACACACAATCACACTTGCTTCAAAGCTTATGGTGATTGACAAATTACAACTCAACAAACGTCCTACTCAAGTATCAATGAATACGAGAGAGGCTCACAATAAACAATCAACACGATGAACAACCAACAATAAAAATACTAAGTTTCTAAATCTGGAACACCCAAACTGCAAAACAAGGTTTGTAACCCTTAAATAGAGTAACAACAACTAGGGTTGCTTTACTCACAAGTCTTCAGCGCTTCCTATTCTTTCTCCATGAAAGCAGGACATAAGATCTTCAAGTATATTGTTGAAGGAGATACACAAGCTTCCTTAATTGAAGCATACAATAACAAATAAACTAACTTCGTGAAAATTCTGAACTTAAACCAATTTTGTCAGTTTCGCATGTCAGGACATTTGCTGTGACATCCGCTACTTCAGTACTTTTCATGGCATTTTCTGAGCAGAATGTTTTACCAAAATTGTTGTCAATCAATAGAACTAATAAATGGATATTATCAACACAATAAACACATTTTTTTAATGAAAAATCAATGCTCGTGTTTGCTTTCGTTCTAATCACTGCAAAATAAACTTTGATACGACACTAACACGTCAATCTTGACAGCAATTTGACACTATAGAATAATTATAATCCACATGTTGCAACAACCTGAAATAAGATCGTAGTTTGAATTATTATAATCGAGTTCTATTTCTAAGATTCAATATAGTAGACAAAGGTAACATATGCTTACTGATGAGAGCCATAAAGAATACTTGTCTTCTCTAAAAATTCTTGTTTCATAAGCTTGTTAATGATGGAAGTTATAATTAATTAGAATAACATAGAACCATATAAAATAACTCAAATTTTCAATTGAAGTACATAACTTATAGGTTTAAATATGTATTTCGTCCTTGAAAGTACTCGCGAATACATCACCTTATTGTTTTAGTTCCTCCAACCCAAGAATAAACTAATATAAATGAAATATGGATATAAGAGGAACCCAAACTTGCATAATGCATAAACTCACTGTCAAATTTAGCTACCATTCCCAACAGCAATACTTATATGATAATGGGTCCTATTTAGAGAACCCTAAGTCACCAAAATCATTACTATAATCGTTCATAATTTTCAAATTTGAACAAAACAACCAACTTAACTAATAAGGATCCATAAATAAAATTAACTCCAGCAACAGAAGAATGTTAAAATAGGTAATCTAAAATACTTGGAAAAAGATATAAAACTAAAGCATGAGAAAAACTAATTTGATGGAGATCCGACTAATCTAGTCTTAAGAAGAGTTCATAAGAGCTATAAATATCATATGCATGATTATTGTGATGGTTGAAAGAGTAATGGATGCCAGTTCCGTTGAAACGCTCGCACGAAAGCAAAAGCGTATGCGGCTCCGACTCCGACGGAGGCGGTGACGGCGGCGTGTAATTGTTGTAAATGAATTAAAATCTGAATCATTGATGGAAAAATCGTGGTGTGAATTTGAAATAAAAGAAAAAAGGAGAAATGAAAAGTATAATATGGAGTGGGAGAGGGGGTTTTGTGATTGTGAAGAGTGAGAGTCATTAAAAAAGAGGCACAACTTAACACAATCACAGAGAGATATAAGGGTTTTGGAGATGAAAATAGGTTGTGGATTATAGAGAGAAAGAAAAAAAGGTTATGGATTATAGAGAGAGAAAATCAGTTTTAAGAACGTGAAAAAGGAGGGAGTGTTTGTAGTATTGTTATTGTTATCTGAAACCGCCAAAGAACATGGGGAAAATTGGAAGTTGAAACAATCGAAACAATAAACGGAGGATTTGGAAAATTAAAAATGGAGAATAGTCCGCCTATCCACATGGCTAGTTGTGGGAAGAGCAAAAGAGTGACTTTTCTTATATGAGATATTTACATCAAACATTATCATCATATTTATACAGTGAATTGTAGTTCTTTTAAATAAAAAAAACTACTTTTATAAAAAAAGTTATTATTAAAATGATTTTTATAACAAAAATATAAATATAAATTTGTTATTAATCAATTTTATTATTATATTAACAATATATATACTCATTTATGAAGTTTATTACATAAAGCTCTTCAACCAAGATAGTGCTATGTTAGAGTTAATTTTTCTATTATACCCTCATTTATTTTCTCTTTCCTAATAAATTCACTCCTACACTCTCTCTCATTTATTGAGAAAATAAGGGTATAATTGATAAGTTATGACATTAAATTATAAAACGACACTTAAATAGAAACAAAAATATTCTTCTAAAACAACACTTAAAAAGGAATAGAGGGAGTATTTATTAACCAGAAAATCACATAATATGACATTAAAATATGAAATATAATAATTATTTTTTATATTCTATTAACTAATTTTATTTACTATATTCATATATTTTATAATTTAATATCCGAACTTGGTTAATAGAATGTAAAAATTGATTATTATATTCCTTTATTTAATGTAAGAATTTGATCAATATTAAGTATTTTATTGATTAATAAATTAATAAATTTGGTTAATGCTTTATAAATAAATAAAATTGATTGGTAACATATATTTTTATGGTCAATGTAATAATTTATTATTAGTTAATGACAAAGTTTATATTTATGTTATAAAAAAAGTTTAAAAATAAAAATATCTTTTTATAAATATTAGAATTTTATTTATAGAAAATAATACTGCTGATAGTATAAATATAATGAATAATATTTTAAATCAATATAAATGTTTGCATAAGAATAGCATTTCCTTTTTTAGTATTATTTTTGTAGAACCAAAGTAACTCATGAGTAATTTTTGGCTTTAATGTTGACTTTTAGAATAAACACACATACAAAAAATCCATCACTTTGAAACGGCTTTTTGAGTGAACGTGGTGGTAGTATTACTAGTAATCTCAACCAGTTTAACACAAAACTTGTGGCTCATTATTATCATTCCAAATCACTCACACAAACCAAAACTATGTGCTGTTTCCTGTTTCTCCCCCAAAAAAACCAAAACCACTTGCTTCACAGCCCTTTATATACATACTTTAATACACACTAACACATCCTAATAATATTCTCTCTGAAACCCTTTCCATTTTTCTTTTTCTTCTCTTTCATTGACTTTACTTCCACTTCCTCTCTTTCAAAGAACTTAACAAAAAGCTTAACCACATAACTAAGCAATGTGATTGTGCGATAATGTTATATTTATTACACATAAACCAATATTAGGGAACTATAATATAGTCTAGCTTTATGGAACCCAATGGAATTTTTCCTACCATAAACAATGGATTTATAGGTGTAGAAAACCCTTCAAAGCAACAACAAAATTCTCACTCTCACACTTTGCATCATCATCATCATCACCAAATGGTTTCCTATGATCAACCCCATCAATCAATTAAACAAACCTACCCTTCTTACTCATCAAAAACCATCAACAACAACAAACAAATCAACCTCAGTGATGAAGATGAACCATGTTTCGGAGCAGACGAAGCCTCCGGTGGTGACCCAAAGAGAAAAGGTTCACCATGGCATAGAATGAAATGGACAGATACAATGGTAAGGCTCTTAATAATGGCGGTTTATTACATCGGTGACGAAGCCGGTACTTCGGAGATAGGTGTTGATAACAAAAAGAAAGTGAGTGGCTTGTTACAGAAGAAAGGTAAGTGGAAATCGGTTTCTAAAGGAATGATGGAGAAAGGATACTATGTGTCGCCTCAACAATGTGAAGACAAGTTTAATGATTTGAACAAAAGGTACAAAAGGGTTAATGATATTGTCGGAAAAGGAACAGCTTGTAGGGTTGTCGAGAATCAAAGCTTGTTGGATGGTATGGATTTGTCTCCGAAACTTAAAGATGAAGCGAGGAAGCTTTTGAATTCTAAGCATCTTTTCTTTAGAGAAATGTGTGCTTATCATAATAGTTGTGGTCACGGGAATAATACTTTGCAGCAACAGTCTTCGAACGAGACTCAACCAAACAACCAGCAGCAACAGCAGCAGCAGCAACAACAACAACAGCCTCAGCAGCAGCAGGAGCAACAATGTTTGCATTCATCTAATGCGGTAGGAATTTTAAAACTGAAAAGAAAAAGCGGAGGAGAAGAGGACGAGGATGATGACGAAGAGGACGAATGGGAGGAGGATTCTGAGGAGGAGGAAGAAGAGTCCGGTGAAGATGAGAATAACGATAATTTGAGGAAGAAGTCGAGGAAGGTATCGGGTTCGGTTTCATCGGTGGTGATGATGCAACAGCTGAGTAGTGAAGTGATGAATGTGTTGCAAGATGGAGTGAAGAGTTGTTGGGAGAAGAAGCAATGGATGAAGAAGAGGGTTGTGCAGTTGGGAGAAGAAAAGATGAACTATAATGTTGAGGGGTTTGAGATTGAGAAACAAAGGTTGAAATGGGAGAGGTTTAGTGGTAACAAAGAGAGGGAAATGGAGAGACAGAAGCTTGAGAATGAAAGGAAGTGTTTGGAAATTGATAGGATGGTTTTGCTGCTTCGGCAGAAGGAGGTTGAGTTGGAGAATACTCAGCAGATGCTGCAGCAACAGCAGCATTCTTCTACTTAGAGGAGAAGGAATTTGTGTGTGGATTTTGTTGTAATAAATTAGAGTTTTTTTTTATCCATTAAGTGCAGTATTATGATAGAAAAAATTGCATGGATATTTGATGTAGGGTTCCAATCTGCAATAACTTTTTTAGCTTGATGCTTTGAAATAAATACATCTTAAGAAGAATTTAAAGTGTAAAAAATAGATGCACACCCGGTGGGACTCGAACCCACAATCGCTTGATTAGAAGTCAAACGCCTTATCCATTAGGCCACGGGTGCTTTGTGTTAGTATTTGTCTTTGCATGTGTATATAAAAACTTATTTGTAAGGGCCAATAATCAATTTACAAAGTTTAAGAAATTTTGATTAAAATCTTCATTGACAGGTAGCATCAACTTAACAATGTTAAAATCTTTCATGGAAAATAATGTCTTATTCTGAAACTCCTGGTGCGTTTTTCAACAGAAACTCCTAGTACAAAAGGATTTAGAAGAAAAAAACTAAAATAGATTGGACATTGGCTGATAACAATATTGGTTACTAGCAATTATGTTAATGTCACGTTACTCGATTTAAGATGAACCAAAATCTTGTGAGTTTGTCAATCAGTTTGATTCAAATACTCACACATGGTCCTATAGAATGAGATCAAATCAAATTGAACCAGTCTGAATATAATTGAACCGAACTTGAATCACATTTAGTATATACTAGTTTATTTATTTCGGGTAAATAAAAGAGAGTTTTATAGTAAATTTGTCAATAAATGTTTCTTTTACCTATTTATCTATACAATTATTGATATCATAAAAAGTTATTAAATGTTACATTTTTTGTAAAGTGTTATATTAAGATAGAAAAAAAAAAGTAGAATATTTTTATAATTAATAACAGATAGAATATTAATCATTCAATTTTATTGTGATCAAATAAATTGAATCACAAGTCATATTTAGAAGCCATCACTATTTGAAGCTAAACTGTGTGCACGCAGATCATGTAACCAAAGCACTGAGGTATTAGACGTCAGTTCCAAGTCTAAAAATTTGTTACTTTGATCTTAACAAGTCAAAAGTTAATGATATGCACAACGTTGAAATTACGACTAATTATGAATAATGTGGCGTGTATGCTTCTGATTGCAAACATCCCATAGAATTGATTAAAAGTATACTTTTTTTAATAATGCTGATATAGTGCGTGGTTTCAAGAAAACAAGTAATATCCAGTCAAAAGAAAGAAAAGAAAAAATGAAAAAGCACCAGTAGTTTGACAATAAATATCAAACATTCTTTTAAATTGACCTCGCATATAAATCCAAAATAAACAAATTAGACTGAAAGAAAAAAGGATTGAGTTCTTGTACAGCTTTTAAAGATAATTTTGAATACTATATTTAATTCAAGCTAGGGATTCAAATACCAACTGTGTGCGGTTTCTATTTGGATTGCAACCCAATCCAGTTCCAAAAAATGACATCAAGGACAGACTCCCTTTGCTTTTAAGTATGATATGATAACCAGTATAATTATCCCAACATTCATTCTCAGTACATAAAATGGTATAGTAACTAGCCACCAAAACCCAGTGGAGATAACTTCAAATCGTGAAAGCACAATGATCTGCTTCTGCCAAAACTTGGTGAGGACCAACCACCAAAAAGACAAAAAAAAGACGTTAACTGTGTGAATCACTTAATCTTCAAGCTCGATAATCTTAACAACAGATGCATCACCAACTTTCTGGCAAATAACAACTCTATCATGAGGCTTGATGACTCCCGATGTTTTTCCATGATCAAGTGCTACCTTTAGAATAGACTCATTACTGGCACTTGTTGATTCAGCCTGTAGGTAAAGTATGATATCAATACCTTGTTAGTCTCGGTTCATCGAATATGTCATGCATAATGAATTTTAATATCTCAACAGGATATCCTAGGATATATTGTTAAACCGGATACCTTTGTACTTTCCCTTTATCTATATGTTAAGAAAAATTAGTAACCACTTTTTTGTATATGAACATTACTAAATTATCCTGTGTATAGTTAGTAATTAGGGACAGTCATGGTATTACAAATGCACAAAACTTATCCCACTTCCAAGATCTACCTAGAAGGACTATAAGGTGCTTAGGGCGATAACCCTAACTCCTATAGTCTGGCTTCTCCATTAATTAATCTATAATTAGCATTCAATGCCTCATCCTTCCCCCAAAAGAACAATCTTCAGTTACAAAACAGATAAACTCAAGAAACAACAACTTGCAAGATCAAGAACTTACAGGATGTCGAGGATCAGCAAGCATGGGAAAGAGACCTCTTACAATAAGTGATTGCCTTGCCTGTGTCATTAATTGCAAGTTGGTTAACAAATATGATCAAATATAAACAACATTACATTCATCCTGGTAAATACAAGTTTGTAATCACAAAAATGTAATGATAGAACTAAGAACAATTAAAGCAGAAAAATGAAATTGAAGCTTTGAAATAAATTCAGTATTGAGAGAGATTCTCTACAGAACTGACCCAGAGTCTATGACTCCTTAGAGAAAGAATTCTCCGTCCTTACCCATTGTAACAGAATGCTGACATGACTGCCCCTGTCATTCCCTTCTCACTACGTATAACCCACTCAAGGCATAACTTCCAGCTAGACAACTGTTAGGATATTGGGTTGGGCCTTAGTCCAAACCAAATAAATAGGAGTTAGCTTAGTTAGTATTCCTCATATAAATAGGTGTGAATTGGGCAGTAGTTAGTTAGGTTATTATTTGCCGTTGTTCCTATTAGGGTTTGGGCAGAGAGAGAATCATCTCTTCTCTGAGGAGCATTTGCTCTGGGATTATAGGGATCAATCTCTGTAATAGTTTCTTAATTCAATCAATATTATATTTTCTATATATCTTAATTTTCGATCCCTATCAACAACCTACTAACCTCACCCTATCCACTTCACTCTTTGGGCACAGGTTACACAATGGGGATCCTATCAATACCACCCACTTAAAAACAGACTTGTCCTCAAGTCAAAGGTTAGGGAACTGACTCTCTAAACATAATGTCTCCTTCCAATTTTCCTTTTGTAAATCCTTCAATTGTAGTATTAGAAATAAAACTCGGATTGGACAGGGATTTTGAACCACCAGGAAAAACCTTTCTCCCAGGTCCCATAGCATAAAACACAATGACCCAGCTAAGCATGTCACTGGAGAGCTTCCTCCAGGGTCAAATGTTCTGCGTGTAGTAGAGCTTGCCAAGTGAAATTGGGACTTCAATTTTTTTTAAAAACTCCTTTTTTCAGCAAATACAGGCCAGTCTTCAGGCCAGTAGAGCATCATTTTCAAAGCTGACTAGAATTTATGGTTGTATTGTATTTGCTTTATACCGGATACAGTTAATAAAAGTTGGGAAACTTGCAGTATAAGTATTTTGTATTATAATTTATAAATATATGCATGTAAAAAATATCAACTAGATAGAAAAATTACTCTAGATAAATATTTTCTTCATCCCTAGATATATGATAATAATTAGAGAGTTAGTAGTAAAAAATAGTTAATGCAGTTGAAAATTCAAAGAATGTTTTGTCAAAAGAAACAAGAAATTTTCTCTAAGAGGGTCTTATAGTTAGGGGGTGGAGGGAGTAGCATAGTAGTACATTAGACGTAAATAAGCTTTCCCACAAATGTATTGGTTGTTCGTCCTGGAAACAAGAAACAACGGAATAAATTGTTTTTATTTAGCAATGTAATGAACAAAAAGCAGATTTTACTTTAAAATGTATAACTTGGTTTCAGAGTATAAAACTAAAATAATATTTGGTGTTATTGTGAAAGGTTACTCATTAGTTAATCGTTGGGGTAAAACTAGGAGTGTGCAAAATATCTGGTTATGAGGACCAAATCCATAACCAAATCCAAATCCGTTTGAAATGTCCGGATATAATTGAATGGTTATTAACCGGTTTAGTGTTTATGATTTTGGATATCCATTCTTAAAATCCGTATATAATTAAATGGTTATTAACCGGTTAAATTTTTTTGGATTTGGTTATTATCCAGTTATTATCTAAAATCCAATTTTTTTAATTTTGAAAATAGAAAAAATAAATATTTTTTTAATTTTTTTCCATAAAATTGGATTTTACTTTAAAATCCGGTTATATAACCATAACCAAATTTATAACCGGTTTTATAACCAGTTTTAATTAAAATGTGGTTTTGGCTATAAATCCAAACCATTTAAATGGTTTGAAAATGGTTATGGTTTGGTTATTAAAAATAACCAACCATGAACACCCCTAGGTAAAACTCATTTTACATTTACAACAATGGCTATTGACTCAATTGACATAATTCATAAATACCTCCAAAATTTAAATTACCCAATTAAAGTGGAGAGAATTTAATGACAAACAGAAACTCCCATATCACATTTTATCTCTAAAACCAGGCAACTTGGTATTTACTATGGCTATATATCAAAGTCATAACAATAATAGGGTCCAGTTTATTAAAAATGAAAGAACCGCCAGTAATATCCATGGATACCTAAAAGTAAATAAGCAATCCATGGACAACTAACAGGATATAAGATGTAAATGAGACAACAGCTAAAATCTAACCTCAAAAGCTCCACTAAAGCTCCATTTGAGTTGATTTGTCTTAAGTCTGGGTATCACAACGGAGAGAACCGGCATCGTTGGCCTGTACTTTGCTATCAATCTGAAAAGTGCACATGACAAGTTTAGAAAAGTCTTCCCGAGATTTGTGAAAATACAACGAATACAAATTAATATGAATATTAATTTATCCGTAGCACTCATTTTCCACTACTTGATAAGAAAGTATCTAGTTCAATTCTCCTTGATTTTAATAATCCATATCCAATTATTCAAAGAATTTACCTTGCAGCCCTTCCAGATGAAGTGAAGCAAATGATGACAGAAGCCTTCACCTTAATAGCTGCACGTACCTAAATAAATAGGATTTTCATTTTAGAAGATTCCTTTATAGATGAACTTAAAACAAACACCAAGAGTAAAAAGCAAAAACCAATAGACAAAAATTACTTTAGACTGACAAAAATTACTAGTCGTCTAAAGGTCCAATACCAAGTTATGAAAAAAAGAATAGCAATAAACACTTTTTTAAATAGACAGGCATGCAGGAGAAAGTAAAATGTCTCTCCGCAGCATGACGGGCCATCGAAGGCTTAGATGCTGATATTGAACCTATAACATGCAGTGTTATCAAATTGCGGCGTAATGGTAAATATCAGACGCTATTGCGGGATTTTCCGCCATAATTCGCATTAACGACGCCGCAAAGCAGCAGCCTGTATGGCGGGATTTTGGCTCTGCCATTCGCCTTCGACAACACTGATAACATGTGACCACCATATCACTAGACCAACACAACCTTGCCACTTTTGCTTGACCACCTCATGCACTAGGAATCACCATTAAAAAAAATTAGGAGAAGGTTAAAATGTAAATACCGCTGAGGATGCTATGGATTCCAAATGGGTCATGGGTTCTCCAACATGTTTGACTGTCCTCTTAAAATAAAGGTCTTGATTGAAAACTTTCTCAGCCTGAAACAAAAGGCAGAGATATCAGCCGCATTATTGGTGAAATTTCAAACAGGGCCACTCATATGAATCAAAGGACCCATATTACTAACACCATTTTACTATGCAAAAGTATCCTTTTAAACCACCAGTAACATAGAAAGAAGCGTAAATGATATGAATAAATTAATATTCAAATAAAGAAAAGAATTGAGGACAACTCAGTTTCCTGCTTTTTTAGAAGATTTTACACATGTAGATGCAACATATGATTCATAGTGAAACCAGAAATAAACAGATTCTAATACAACATGCAACCAATGTGATCATTAAGCAACCTCCACTGTATACTTATATTGTAAAAGGGATGGATAGTGGTAATACATTATTATTTGTAAAACAAAAGTGAGATACACAGTAATACCAATGATGTATGAAAATACAGAAGTCGAGTACATCTGTCTTGACAAAAAAGAATAGGCGAAGTCATGGAGCACATTAACTTAAATTTCTCCGGTCAAACAATTGCAAAGTTAGAAATGTCTACACAATTGAAGTTATGAACCAGAAAGAATATTATGCCAACTCAAATTACTAAGGCCAAAAGCTCAAAAATCCCAAAATTATCAGCAATAAGTACCAAACAAAATTAAAGGAGCCATGAACTGCACTTACTTCTGCACAAATCTTGCCAACTGTAGAAATAGTCTCAACAGGGTATAACCCACGTAAAGTCTCAGCACCCAAAAGAATTGCATCACTACCTGTACATTAATAACAGTTCAATAAATTAAATATCAATTAATCATTTCTTACAACCACATATAACAAGCAATATTAGAAGAAAACATAATTTAGAAGGGCCAAAAACAAGGGAAGAAAAGAATAAATATTTGTTATTAGTATTTAATAGTAATACCCAAAGGTACCAGGAAATGAAATTTAAACATGAAAAAAAATCAAAAGCACGGCAATATATCATGTCTCTGATAATCAAGTACAGGCTCCGTTGCATGGATAGTACACGGGTAGGGTGCCAGTACCGGATACGAGTACAAGCACGGGATACGGATATAGTTATCAACCAACTAGTGACTCACCATCTAAAACAGCATTGGCAACATCTGTGGCTTCAGCACGAGTTGGTCTCAAGTTGTCAGTCATGCTATCCACAACACGTGTGAGAACAGCGGGCTTCCCAGCCATATTACACTTGTAAAGGGCGGACTTTTGGAAGTAAAATACCTACAAAAGCAAATGGAAGTTGATTAACATGTCTTCAACAGCCAGTCTTAGAGCTATTATGTATTTTCAAAATAAAGACAATTATTAATTTATAATGATATGGTTGTTTGAGATATTAAAATTAGGTAACAACTTAGTAAGCAAATTCAGATCAAACACATAAACATCTTGAGCATGCAGCACCACTTCACAAAGGCTTATTATCTTTCATTGTTCTAGGTTTAGGGTTTAACATCAAACCCTAACTTGATAGATGACTATTGATACATTAATTAATGACATAAAAAAGTGAAGGCTAATGATTTCCACAAGTGTCACTGTATCTATATGATATATAAAGTTATACAGTTCAAACATTTGAAACGTACTTGAAATTTAGTAAATTCAGTTTCTCCAAAAGAACCTTAATCAAGTTATTAGAAACAGGGCACTTGCTAAGGAAATTATACAATAGATACCCAAATATCACATAACAGACATTTGAAATGATCTTGAAAAAATTCAGTTGTTTCCAAAATAACCATATTCAACTTATTAGAAACTGGGTACTAAGGAAATTATACATCAAATACCCAAATATCATATAAAAGATCCTCAAGTACTAAGGATATGAAATCCATCTATTTGATCCGAAACTTTGTCTGTCCTAGAACCTCGGCCTTAAAAAGATGTGGCAGATGATCTAGGCAAGAAAAATTTAGGTTGAAGCATGTACTTCAATTTAATTAATGAACAAATTTTAACAATATATTTAGCATTAAATACATTGTCAACATGCCTAAAACCACACATCAACGCATGATAAGTAAAAGAACTAGAAACTATAGGTAGAAATTGATTACAAGCAAATAATCTAACCTTCTCTGGTGGAAGATCAATTCCCAAATTCCCACGGGAAAGGATAATACCATCTGCTTCTTGTAGAATCTCATCAAAATGGGTCAATCCCTAAAAAATCAGATATATAAATGCATTTGAATCAGCATAGCTGACAACAATCTAATTTATAGAAAATTTAAGTGTCCAGTAAACTATGAAGAAATGCTGGTCACCTCAACATTTTCAATCTTGGCAAAAATTTGAGTTTGGCTGAGATCACCTAATGTAGAAAGGAATTCACGTGCCTTCATTTTAAACCCATAAAGTCTGTTAGTAGAAAGCCAGAAACAGCAATAGAATAAAAAGTTAAATGACCAGTTGTAAACTTCAGATGATACGGCACAAAGGATGTAGAACACAACTAACCTGGCGAACATCTTCAGCATGCCTAGTATATGACAATGATAGAAAATCAATTTTGTTTTTTACTCCCCAAGTGCTTATAACCTGCAAAGGAAAAAATGATAATTCAGAACTTTAAAGAAACGTATAATCCAGGCACAGGTAAGCTCTGCATGTTTGACAGTAGGTAACTCACTAAAAGATGCAAGTGAAAAGTAGAAATTACCTCCTTGTCTTTCTCGGTGAGGGTAGGCAAATCAATATGAATTTGAGATGCATGCAAGGTAAACAATGCCCCAGCTAATGTTGCTGAATTTTTTATGGTACAAACAACATCCTGCCCTGTAACTTCAGCTACCTGCATAGTTTCAAGAAGAACTCGTCATGCATGTAGTACTTCATTTCAACTATTTCTATTCTTGCCCGTCTAGATGACTAGGCACCTAATATAGATTGCAAGGATCAATTTAGAAAAATTTAACATCAATTACACAAAATCACAATATAATGTTAGCAACAAATGGCATATGCAGATTAAAAAAATACTTAAGAACACCACAATAACAAAACAGAAAGGGGCCTATTGGAAAAAAACTTTATCTTTCAGCTCAATTTATCTTACCTCTAGCCAAACAGAAGTAGTTTCACTTCCTGTGAACAAGTATTGACCAACGAAAATGGTGTCCCCCGTCTTCACTGACTGTAAACAATATGAATAAGGATAATGTTCAAAATAACATTGAATGCAACAAAAAATGAATCTATTTTGCACTAAGCTATTAGAACTGGTAGTTGCCAAGAATAACAATATTCAGGTAAATTCATAGAAGTTTGAAAACTTGAACAAACCTTGGCCAGTCCATCAAAATTGATAGGCAGTATCTCTGAAGAAGCTTCTTGTCCCTGATCAGGAGTTAGAACAACCTGACTATCAGCCTGAAGTGAAATCGCAGTCTCGTTTTTGTTAACAACTTGCATCTCAGCACCCACTGTGTCCAACATAACCTAGCAAAGCCAATAAAAAAAGCAACAAAACAGTCAACAAACTCAAAAACAACAATAAACACATCCACAAAACAAACAAAAAACATGCAAAATAGCAACGTGCTTAGTTTAAAACTTCTATCAACCACTCACAGCACAGAGCTTCTTAGTAGTTTTGATAGCAGTCTTCAAATTCTCCAAAGTCTCCTGGTGATATTCACCATCACCCCAAGAGAAATCAAAACGAGCCACTACAATAAACATTACAAAACCTCATCATATAATATTCTATTAAATGTTAGATTTAGTTCATATACAGACTCTCTATAGCACCAACACTTCTAAAAAAAAATGTGTGTACGTGTCAATGTTAGTGTCCAAAACCGACACAATCACTCGTGATTACATATAATTTATTCATTTTTTCAAATTATTACCGGAGTCGAAGTGTCAGTATCATGCTTCAGGTGTCCGTGCTTCGTTGACATATAATTTATTCATATCTTTTTCAAATTATTACTAGAGTTGACGTGTCAATGCCAGGTTCGTGTTTCCCTTCATTGTATACAATACCAGCTTAAAATTTAAGCTATTGATCAATCATAATCATTGTATACATATAATTTATTCATTTTTTCAAATTATTACCGGAGTCGAAGTGTCAGTATCATGCTTCAGGTGTCCGTGCTTCGTTGACATATAATTTATTCATATCTTTTTCAAATTACTACTAGAGTTGACGTGTCAGTGACAGGTTCGTGTTTCCCTTCATTGTATACAATACCAGCTTAAAATTTAAGCTATTGATCAATCATAATCATTGTAACAGTCAAGATATTTGACAGTAATCATAACTACTTGCGAAGTTACACAAATTGAAGTAATACCAACGGAAATAAAAAATACCAGACATTCCAGCTTTGAGACAAGAAGAAATAACATCGACGGAGCGAGATTTAGGTCCCAGGGTACCAACAATCTTCGTCATTGCAGGAAAAAAGCTCTGAAAATGCGAAACAGAAATCAACAATGATAAACAAATCAAAAAATAGAAGAATCAAAAAGGAAGAAGGAGATTAAGAGAGTTACGTATTTGGCTGGCTCGAGTATCGAGATCATCCGAATCGGTTCTTCGATAAGCAAGGGACTGGAATGCATTTTTGCTTGTTGCTGTTGATGGTGATGTTGATGATGATAGGGTTTGGAATCGGAACCCTAGTTTGCGGAAACGTAACGAGAGAAAGAGGAAGAAGAAGAATGAGAAGAACGTTGGAAGAGTAAGTGAGGGCTGCGTGAAGAGACCGAAGGAAGGAATGGTGTTTTTAAATAACAAGGTTTCTTGGGGAATATGCTTCCGCTCTTTATACCGCTCACTGATTTAACAACTTTCTTTTCCCACTTTTCTAAATTCCTATTTTAGCTGTATTTTCTAGAAGAAAAAATTTGGTAAATTAATATTATTTATATGAAAAAAATCTCTACATTATAGGTGTAGATTTTTTACAAGAAAAGATTTTATTACATACATTTAAATTGTTCCCGGATTGGATTGTCTAATTTAATTAAATACAATATTTTATTTAATCAATAGTTTTTTATTAAAATTGATTGTTTAATTCGTATTTCAACGATTAAATATCGATTCGTTCATTAATAAATTGGGTTGAGTTGGATTCGTGGGTAATCCATTAAATATAATTTTCAAACTCTAAATAAAATATCAATTACATTAATACATTTGTTTTACAAAAATATTAAAAATATCATAAAATTTTAGTATTTACTTTAAATAAAATTTATCGTTCAATATCGAAAAACTCTTTTATAATTCAAAAATATATATAAATGGTGTTAAATATAATTTAAAAGGTAAAATATATCTCTTTCAATAAAGAAAATTGATATCTCAAACTTGATTTAAAAAAATATATGTATCATAAGAATTATTTCATGGACAATAAGAAGTAGAAATTTAATGTGATTAGCGGTGAACATAATCATGGTTTAACTCCCAAGTTGGTCGATCATCCAATAGCATGTCGGCTACTTCCGGATGAGAAGACTTGTGTTTTTAACATGACTTTGAATTTGGTACCTCCCAAAAACATTCTTGCAACTTTGAAGCGCAAAAGACCAGAGAGCACATCAAATATCAAACCAAGTTAGCCCTTCAAGAGGATCGAACCGAAATGCAACACCTGTTGAAAGTTATAGATGATAATAATTATGTTTGTAGGCACCGACGGGGTGATGATGGAGTAACTGTTAGAGACATTTATTATACTTATCCTGATTCCGTTAAATTGTTCAACATGTTTCCTATCGTGCTCGTAATTGATTCGACGTACAAAACCAACAAGTACAGGCTACCGTTGTTGGAAATTATTGGTGTTACGTCGACTGAGAAGACATATTCTGTTGGTTTTGCATTTCTAGAGTGCGAAAAAGAAGACAACTTTCAATGGGCTTTAGAGGTGTGTAGGTTAATGTTGAAGGACCAAGAGGATATGCCTAAAGTTATTGTTACCGACCGAGATACGACATTAATGAATTCGGTTGCAACTGTATTTCCCACTTCTTCTGCATTACTTTGTAGGTACCATATTACTAAAAATGTGAGAAGTCGGGTTAAATCTGTTGTGGGGTCAAAACAGGTAGCTGGTGAAGATGGAAAGTTCGTCAAGTCGGGTGTTATTGTGGAGAAAATCATGGATGCATGGAATGTTATTATAAATGCATCTACAAAAGAGATGTATGTTGATGTTGTTTTACAATTTCGAGCCGTTTGTGTGAAATATTTGAATCTATTAAAATATGTTGAGAGCATAATACTTGATCAGGGGAAGGAGAAGGTTGTTTATGCATGGACCGATCAGGTTATGCACCTCGGTAACACAACATCAAACCGAGTTGAGTTTGCGCATGCTTGTCTCAAGAATTGGTTGGGAAATAGCAAGGGTGATTTGAGTACGGGTTGATAATCTGTGAACTATATGATACTAAACCATCATAACGAGATACAAATGATATTTGGTCGTAGTATCACGGTGTTGGAACACAATTTCAAATACAACATAAAGAGCTTCTAATGTGAATGATGACACCTCAAAGTGTGGTTGCACTATTGTAAAAACATATGGTCTCCCATGTGCTTGTGTCATATCTAAGAATATGAGTGATAATATCCCAATACGTATGGACAAGGTCTCTAGTCATTGGAAGAGACTGAGTTTTGACGATGACGGGAAAACGAAAAGCAAAAAGTCAAATATCTCCATCTTTATCGAATGGGAAGCGATACAAGCAAGACTTTTGAAAGCCGATAACGCCACCAAACTCCACATCAAAGAAGAGTAGAGGAAGATTGCATTTCCGGAGACCATGGATTTGAAACCACTTTCCCAACCGGTAAAAACTAAAGACGCACCAAAGAAGTTGAAACCGACACTGGGCGAGAATTCTACTATGAGGAGTCCTTTGTATTTTGAACATGTTGACAAAGTATTTCCCAATTCACCTACACCAAAATTTCAAAAAAGTGCTTTCAAAGGTGCCCGTATTGGCAAACCACCGCCTACACCGACTCCATCAAAAATACCATTCATCGATCACATACCAGTTTTCATGCTCAAGTACGTTGAACGGATCATCAATATGGATGGTGACGGTAATTGTGGTTTTCGAGTTGTTTCTTGTTTGCTTAGTAGTCGTGAAGAGTATTAAAATATTATGCGAGACACCTTGATCGCAGAGTTTACGAAACATAGAGAATTGTACACACGTGTGCAAGGAAGTAAAGAGAAGGTTGAGGAAATATATCACACACTTGTACCTGCTGAGGTTGGATTTGCACCAGAGGATAAATGGACGCGCTTCCCTTAAATGGGTCATCTCATAGCAAGTGCGTATGACAGGGTGTGTATTAATCTAACAAGATACAGTTTTTTGGAGACTTATTTCCCTCTGTACACTGCTCCTACACCAATCACATTGATCGTATCATATGTGTTGGGTGAATTTCAAATCCACGACATTTTGTTTAAGTCTATATAAAACCAGGATGCCTTATACCACTGGCATCACCGGAGTGGGTGCTTCATTTCACAGAATCATCAGAGACATGGTCGGACAAATTCATGGAAATGATGCAAGAATACAACAAGTTGAACCAAATAGAAATATAAAAAAATAGGGAAAAGTCAAAAGGGGTGTCACCAATGGATTTATCCGGCGACACTTTTTTCAGCTCTTTCAAGTAGTTAGGTAGCATTTTAATGTTAACTTCATTTTATTCATGTATTATGATGTGAAATTTTACTCATTTTTGTAGTGTGACCGAATTCACAACATTTGAATATATGAAATTTTATGAGTATAGTTGATGCTTTTGTTCTATTTCTGGTTTTTCAACCCCAGGCTATTTACCAGAAGTTTACTTCCGATTTTGGTTAAGTTAAAAACTGAAATTTAACTTTCGGTTTTATCACTGACAAAAGGATAGAATTTCTATGGTCCATGTTTACATCCAACTACTATAAAAATACCTCTCCTCTTATATTTTTCCCTACCACAACATAAAAACCCAGATATGGACATGAAATTCGACATCACATGGGTTGTTAGAGTTGTCCATTTTCTTGGCATCATACCGTCTTGCGAATTCAAGATCAATGTGTACAGCCCAATTGAAGAGGTGCGTGAAACATTGCAAGAACTTGTACCTTACGGTGACGGTTGAAAGGTAGAGAAAATCGAGTACAGCTCTTCATCGATTGACAATGAAGGAAATCTTCAATTCATGAACTATGAACTGAAGAACGATGCTGATTTACGGGCTATGTGGTCAACTTATCGAAATTTTCAGAAGAAAGTTCCAATTGTGCTAGATACGACTTTATTAAGAACCGTCGATGACATTATGAGCATATTGCAACGTCCACCCGGATATTGATGTATAATGTTTTATTTATGTTTAACTACTAAATGTATTTGATAAGTTTATGTTATGAATTATATGTATCTCTATGTTAAACAAATGCAATGAATTTTTCGTATTTCTGTTATGAATAAAATCGTAAATACACTTACAGTACAAAACCGGAGGTAAAGTTCCGATTTATTGTCTATTTTATTAGAAGGTGGTGCGCACCAGAAATATACTTCTGATTTTAAAGGGCATTTCTGGAAATTCGCGCGGTGGATAAGAAGTTCATGGGGTGAAATAAGAAATTGCCTTAACAATATCCTGCTTCCTACATGCTACCCCTTTTCTCTCTATACTTTTTTTTTTAACTTGTGAATTTATAAATATCAACAACTTATTTACATTTTTTTAAAAGAAATACAAAAGTGCCAGAATTCACACCTTAGATGAAGTTACTGTTGGTGTGAAATTTCATAGATATAGTTCCCCAGTTTACTTTGAACTAGTACTTTCATCCCGTGCGATGCACGTGTTTAGGCGGGATTTTATATTAAATTTGGCTCTAAACGTGTATCCTGTTTTAATATATTAAAGATTCTACTAAATTAGAAAACGAAGCAACCACTAAAATTAGATCTCCTCATCTGAAGTACAAATTTGTTTATACCTATAACAAAAGAAATCTTGATTACATTTACAAACCCCATTAGTCACCTTCAACCATAAACAAATGTTACCTATGTTTTAAAATTTATACCCAGAGAAAAATCCAAAACAACTAAAATAAAATGGTGAATTCTTATTTACCCTTTAAAAAAAAGACTTAAGTGTTAATATATTTGAGTTATTATTAATACATTAAAGTTTAGTAATTATAAATTTACCCCAAAACCATTAATGACATTTTCAATGTAGTTGTTGCTTCTTATTCTACTCATATATTCATATCATTAATTTTTCTTAAACTATATGAAATGCACCATCAATTTATTCATAAATTTATTTATATTAAAACCCCCAAAACAAATTACAACAATTTGTTTTTATAAATATTATTCAATAAATACAACTTCATCTATTTTTTATTTAAATTTAAATAGTTTATAAAATATATTATTAAATTATAAATTGTATGTAGTGTTATTTTTAATATGTATTCTATCAAATCTATCATATTATCATTTTTATAAATATTTTTAAAATATTTTTACAAATGACTTCCAAAATCATAATTCACATGTCTTCCACTAAAAGAGGTAATTCTCAAATGACTTTTTAACTTCACTAGAAGAACACCAACTAAATTTTTTTAATATCAGAACTGCGTAGTTCTTATGAAAAAGAACAAAACTTGTTGTGTTAATTGATTTTAAATGAAGAGACACACTACTACGGAAAAGGTCTTTAACAACGGTTGGAAAAGATATAAGACAATGCGGGCCCAGGCATTGTTATGTAGCGTGTCATTGATAATATGATACTTACAATCACGGCCCTGGAGCCATTGTAATAAACTAGAAAGTGTGCTCCTTATCACAACGGTTATTCAAAAGACTGTTGTGATAAATTTAATGGTCCTGAGTTCGATTCTCAAATGCGTCATTTTGATATTTATTTTTTTCTAGAAAACGCGCGAGATATTATAACGGTTTTGACCCGGGTGAATCCTAAGTTATCAATGTGTACACCATTACTATTATTGGGAATCCACTTGCATTTAAATAAAGCCACTTCAAAAATGACATAATCAGTCTCCCAAATCTCATCAATGACACCATAAAATGAGGTAGTTGCCAATACAAGATTCTTAATTCATCTAATTTTTTGAAATCAAAAACTTTATTACATATGGCATGGAAGAATAAGCACAATCTCGTTATAGTTACTCTCACATTCATTGGTAAGATCCCACGGATAGTCACTGGTAGAAGTTGTTACATAAATACATGAAAATCATGAGATTTAAATAAATTGATTTGAGATCTTTCATTGATACAAGTTTCTTGATGTTTGACGAGTAACCTTGCGGAACTTTAATACCTTGCAAACACTCGCAGAAAATTTTCTTTTCCTTTTTAAATAAAGTATGACATGTTGGAGGAAGATAAGTTCTTTTTCTTTTCTCTATTAGAGGCAACTTTTTTCGTTTACCCATCGCCTCCATATCAAGACAGATAGTCTCACTATCTAGGTGACACACACTTAATGTACTATAATAATTAGACAAAATGTGATTGATGGGTATCGAAGCGTGCTACACATTATTTTTTACTACGATATTTAAATTCAACCGTCATTAATAATTTCATAATTCCAACAACTCAAAGGCGCAGAAATTTCAACTTATTACTACGGTGTATAGGGACGCGTCGTAAACATGACATTGTTGTTTTCGCATTTTGTAGTAGTGATAAGTCGTCATTTTTAGGGAGAAGACTCGTCTAATCGCTCCAATGTATGAGAACGAGGGACTATGCACCAACATGAGGGAGGGTTTAAACACACCTTTAGTACTCAAGTGAAAAAGTCGACCACAGGGATATGAGAGTGATGTCTCGACAATAAATGAATTATGTCTAAACCTGATTAAACTAGATAACTCGGTTGAATGAACCAATATCTATAAAAAAAAACTATCTATTTATTAAATCGGTCGAACCAGATGACTCGATCTATAAAAAATATTACGATACATACACAATTTTAAATTTTCAAAATATCATAATTTCACATGTTCATTATGTAAATTTAAATTATAAATATAATCATTATATCACTCAAAACAGTATAATAGAAAATATATTTTTTATTAAATTTTGAATCAAGTCTAATTATATTTTAATTATATTATTTTAAATAATTATGAAATAGCGTCGCTTTACCTAGACAAAAAACAAACATTTGACTCGCCGATTTTCTAAAATCCTCAATTCATTGATTTTTATCGATTTTCAATATTTTTGACCAGTTTATATCGGCTCAATAACATATCAAATTTAACAATTAGATCAGATTGATGACCCTTCTGATTCTGAATTCAATCGATCTTATTGACCCGTTTGATTTGCATCGGTTCAATAATATATCTAGTTTAACAATTAGATCAGATTGATGGTCCTTTTGATTTTTAATTCAATCGACCTGATTGACTCGTTCGATTTTTTATTATATATATATATATATATATATATATATATATATATATATATATATATATATATATATATATATATATATATATATATATATATATATATATATATATATATATATATATATATATATATATATATATATATATATATATATATATATATATATATAACAAGAAATTACCGATTAACGATTTTAGATTTCAATCAGTTAAATTATTATACAATACTTCCAAATTTTAGTTTTTTTAAAATAAATTTTAATATCTATTTAATTGTATTCAATTAAATGCGTGGAAAAATATTTACATCAAGAATGTACGTAAAATCATCTTTGATAAAAATAAAAACTATAAATTATCATTACGAAAAAAATTTGCACCACTATTGAATAATAATAAAAACTGTATAAATTATTATTGTCTTTATTATATTCTGAATGGAAATTCATGGAGATGAAAAACTAAAGAAAAATAATTCAGAATATCCATGCAATGTTTGTTTCATTCAATAGTGGCATAGGAATCTTATTCGTTATATAATCAAAGTCAAACTACTCACATGAATTTATGCTCCATTAATTGTAATTATAAAAACTGTATTTCCATAATTAAAGTTTATAATTTCTAATAAATTGATGAGTGGTATATTATTAACCTATAAATTTATGACATCTCATGTGAGTAAAGTAACCATTTATTAACCTATAAATTTTTGTCATTCTATATTGGATTTTTCACTATTATGGTTCTCCTATTTTATTTTTAAATATTTTTAATCTCACATTCTCATTTTAATTCCAAAAATGTGTGTCATTTTTTGTTAATATGTGTCATATATTTAATTGTCAAGTCATTTTTAAAGAATTAAAACAAAATAAATTTTTTTATTTAAAGAATTGAAATTGCCAGATTCAATCTCTTCCTCACAAATCTTCCTCGTTCTTTTAGGACAACCTATTTATTTTCTTTGAAAATGTTACTTGTTTATTTAATATTTGATAAATATTTCTTAATGCTATTTTTTAATTATTAGATATAATATGTTTTTTTTTTTTGGGTTTTGATACGAAGATGTTCAAGGTAAGGATGAAGATGAAGAAAGAGAAGAATGAAGAAAATGAAGAAATGTCAAAAAAATATTAGGCGTTGGTGGTCGACATCTCACGTAAATGTGAAATCAACATTTTTGAATGGTCCCTTAGATAAAGTCGTGTTTATCACACAACCTCTCAGGTTTGTGATACACAAGGAAGCAAGTAAAGTGTACAAGTTGCACAAAGTCCTCTATGGTCTCAAACGGACACTAGAGCATGGAACAAGAACATCAACTCATATTTAGTCGAATTGAGATTCATCAAATGCAAGTCTGGGTAAGGTGTCTATGTACAAGTCATGACACAAGATATAACCATCATCTTCCTATATGTCGATGACTTACTAGTAACTGAAAATAACATGGAGAACTTGTCGAAGTTCAAAGAGATGATGAAGAGGGAATTTTAAATTTTGGATATGGGAAACTTGTTGTATTTCTTAGGCATGGAATTTCAAATTATCAAACAAGGAATAATGTTGCATCAAAGGAAATATATCAAAGAAATACTCAAGAGATTCAAGACGGATGATTCGAATCTTGTATCCTCAACTGTCGAACCAAATGCTAAATTGGAGAAACATGGAGAGGAGGACAAGGTCGATGTCACATTGTTCAAACAAATTGTAGGATCTATGAGGTATTTGTGCAATAGCAGACCTGGTATATGTTTCTCAGTTAGATTAGTAAACAAATACATGGATGAACCAAAAATGTCACATATGAAGGCTGCAAGAAAAATTCTGAGATACCTAAAATAATCAATAAACTGTGGAATCCTGTTTTCACGAGAATCTGGAAGCAAAGAAGCTGTGATTAATTATTACTCAGATGATGATTGGTGTGGAGACAAGGAAGGCCGGCGAAGAACAACTAGTTATTTCTTTCAAGTATTGGTGTCCGATCTCATGGTGCTTGAGAAAGTAACTTATGGTAGCATTATTATCGTGTGAGGCTGAGTATATAACAGGATCGTATGCTGACTGTCAAGCAATTTTGATTAAATATGTGTTGGATAAGAAGGAGGTCGAAGTAAAGAAACCTCTAGTGTTGTAGATCGACAACAAATCAACCATTAATCTTGCAAAAAATTCAATTTTGCATGGAAGGAGTAAGTACATTGCGGCTAGATTTCACTTTCTGGAAGAGAAGGTAAATCAAGATGAATTTGAAGTAAGACATTGCTCGAGTACTACATTGTTGACCGATATTTTCACCAAATAATTGAAGATCGATAGATTCACAATGTTGAGAAAGAAATTAGAAATAATTCAGAGCGATTATGATTAGTTTATATTTAGCAACTTAGATTATAAGAAGTCGTGATATAATCCAGATTGAGATTAGTTTATATTTAGCAACTTAGATTATAAGAAATTGTGATATAATCCAAATTAATTAATTACTTAGTTAGCAAATTAGTTAATTTGTGATATAATCCAAATTAATTAATTACTTGGTTAGCAAATTAGTTAATTTGTGATATAATCCAAATTAATTAATTACTTGGTTAGCAAATTAGTTAGTTTGTTATGTTAGCTACTTGAGTTACAAGTAACCCTACTTGTATATATACATGTGTATTTAGTTAAATAAAAATTCAAGATACAATTTCCTTTCATTCGCTCTCTCATTCCTTCCCCCAGCCAAGTGCATTAGCACTAACAGATGTTCCCTTAAAAAACCTGAGAGATAGAAAAAACTTAAAACCTTTTCATATCAGGAATAAATTGAGAAGCTTTGGAAATTGACCAGCATATATTCCCCACACAAAATATTATATGCAGTTGCTCTGTGTTGTGTAGATGATTGAATGTAGGAAGTAACGAGCTATTGTTTTTCATGAAAAATATTTGTACAATATTATTTTCATTCTTTTAGATTTCCATTCAGGAACATGTGCTATGTGAGTAGCAGAGACATTGATTCACTAGAGATCAGTTAGGTATCAATACAAATGCAACAACAGCAACATCATTTTGCAAATACTACATATATAAAACAAGTTTAACAACATATGAATATATAAAGGGATACAAATAGGTAAATTCAACTGGAAGAGGATCAAAGAGAGTTAAATTCATGACAAGAACTAGAATGATACTATGATATTTGAGGCAATGAATAACAGTATTGTTATTAAGCTAGGCAATCTTCGGTAGTAGCAAGTGAAGGTGAAAGTGAAGTGCGAGACTCATCATAATCTTCTCTTAGAGGAGATTGTTCCACTCTAATATCCTCAATCATCTTAACAACTTCCAACATAGTTGGCCTCTGCTCAGGTTGTGACACAACACAAGCAAGTCCTATATTCAGCATTGAAACAAGCTCCTCTTCAATGTTCTTGTACCTTAAAAGTTCCTGATCAAACACCTCTGATGTCCACTCTTTCTTAACAATCGACCGAACCCATTTCGGAAGATCCACTTCTTCTTCCTCCATTTCCACACAAGCTCGAACTCCTATTGGAGAAGAGTACTGAGAGGAAGTAGCTCTTCCTGTCAAAACTTCCAACACCAACACCCCGAAACCATACACATCCGCCTCTTGTGAAAGCTTCTTCCCTTCCACTTGTTCAGGAGCTCTAGAACCACCAAGCCTCGCAACCGCGTGAGTAGGGTTCAACAAAAGTGACAAGCCAAAGTCACCTATGCAAGCAACTCCATTCCTGTCAAGTAGCACATTGGAAGATTTCACATTTCCATGAGGTATCTTTGCCGCACTATACTCTCCATGAATCCTTGCTAGCCCTCTTGCTGCCCCTAACACCAAGCTTATTCTTGTTGTCCAATCTAACGGAATCCTTCCCGGACCACGATTCCCTAATACATTCACAAATCCGTTAGCCAAATAGTAAACAAAAACTAAATTAGATCAATACAGAAATAGAAGGCAAGCAGCCAACAAGCTGCGCCGCTATTCCTTTTTGGATCGCAAAACTAAATATAAAACTAAAAGGTAAAGGGAAGTAGAGTAAACAAACAAACCATGAAGAAGAGAATACAAGCTTCCATTAGAGAGATAATCATAAACCAGAAGTTTTTCTTCCTTAGCATAATAATAAGCTTTGAGTCTAACAACATTAGGGTGTCTAAGCTTTCCAACAACATCCATATACTGTTCAAACTGATTCCTATCACAAGGATTAGCATCTTTGAGTCTCTTAACAGCAACAGTACATCCATCATCAAGAACAGCCCTATAAACTGTTCCCAAACTACCCTTCCCCAGCATCTCGGCCGAAGCTCGAAGCAAATCTTCGAGCTCAAACTCGTTGCTCCGATCGAAAAACACTAGTTTGCTTCTTTCTGGTTCAGTTGTTGTTCCATCACTATCTCTATCCACACCACCATTGTTGCTATTTGTAGTGTAACCTTTTTTCTCACTTCCACTGCTGCTATCGCTTTTTCTCTTTCCAAGCTCGCTATCCATCCCAACTGTTGAGTTAGATTTTCCTCCTCTTCCACAACATTGCGCCACCATGAAAGAAACCACCACTAGTAATGCCACGGAAACCGCCACTGTAACCGCTACAATGGTACCTGGACTCAACATTTTCCGTTTACTCGGAGTTTCAGATGAAATGATACCGCTAGCATTTCTACTTGATTTTGGCATAGAACTTGGGTTAGAAGGAACTATTTCAGAACTATCATCATCATCAGAAGGAGGAGGAGGATGAGCTTCGGTGACAGGACAGTTTGGTAATGGCGTCATTCCGCAAAGATCATGGTTGCCTGAGAAGCTTTTGTTGCCGAATTTGGTAAGCATTGCATCCGGTAAGCGTCCTTGGAGTTCGTTGTTAGTAATGTTGAGTTCTCTGAGATTGAGTAGAGAAGAAGAAAGATCCGGAACTTCACCAGAAAGTTCATTATTCTGTAACCGGAGAGTGAGGAGAAATTTCAATTTGGAAAGCTCTTTAGGAATTTCACCATGGATGTTGTTATCAGAGATGTCAAGTCTGATGAGAAGCCGTAAGGATGATATCTCCGGTGGTATTTCGCCGGAGAAGTCGTTGCTCGAGAGGTAGAGTAGTTCGAGATCAGTGCAGTTTAAGAGAGGAACAATGGTTCCGTTCAAGCGGTTATCGTGCAGGTCAAGAAAGCGTAGGTATGTTAACGTTGAGAGAGAGTCAACTGGACCTCGGAGATTGAGGGAAGGGATGGATAGAGCTACAACTCTGCCGTTTGGGGAGCATTCAACTCCGTGCCAGACGGAGTTACAAGCATCCTCACCGGTCCAGTTACTGACGAGGTAGCCGTGGAAGTCGGTTTGGAGACGGAATTCGGTGAGGGCGTGTGTATCATTTTGTGGTGCACTATAGGCTAATGTGCAGAGACATGCTAAGGTTAAGGCCAGTGCTAGTATTTTGTTCATGTTATGGTTTTGAGAAGAAAGAGAAGAATGTGTGTTTTTATGTTTTGAATTTAAAATGTGGAAGATGAAAGGTGTGTTTGTGAATTTGAGTGAGGAAGAAAAAGTGGTATGATGGTGGGAGAGAGTATGGGGAATATGATGATTAAAGTTTGGAGCTGATTATGGGATTTGGGAGAGGATGATGTGTTTTTATGATTGCTGTTTTCTATTAGAATGAGTGACAGTGTTCTACTTTTAGATTTGTTTGGCCTGTTATGCTAAAGAGAGAAAAAATGATGTTTGTAGAATGGATTTAGATAGCACCATTCTGCATAAGAACAAAGGTTAACTTATTTGAAATTTTCATGTGTTCTGGTGATGATTTGAGGTAAGGTTTAGCATACACAAATGCTAATTTTAGGCATCAATGCTCACAAATACTCAAGTGACGCAAAATTAGGTATAATATGTAGTTGCGTGGTTTCTTTCTTTTTAAATTTTGTTACAAGGCATGTTCTAGATTTTAATATATGTAATTGTGATGAAAAGGTTTAAATGAATGATGTATGATATTTGTGTATTGATAGATAAATTTAAGACAAGCGATATTTCTACACTACTTCTTTAACACTACACCGTAATAGTATCAATACAATCTACTAATTGAATATTTTTAATATTTTATTCAACCTTGATTTTTGTGCAATATTATTGGCCTTATTATGTTATACGGTGTAAGATACTAGGTGTAAAAAAGCAGTGTAAAAATAGCAAAGGTGTAAATTTAACTACTTCTACACCTTAAAGTCCACCATGATTTGATAACGGATTTTAAAATAGTCCATGTTTTTTGATAGTCCATGTTTTTTGACTTATCACCACAGGTAAAATCCAATTCAGAAGTCAGTTTTAACATCAAGTGATTTTAGTCTCCTCTAATTTAAAAACAAGTCTTCTAATTTTGGATTTTTTGTTACCTGAGTGTAAAATAATCACCACTGTAATTAATTTACTCTTGATTTATGAGTCCCACTGGACAAACTTTAGAGGCTTTCACCAAACTAATTAAAGCTGTTCATTATTTAGTTTGTCTGCCGCTGCTCATTCTCTTTTTTCATGTGGTGGAAAGAAAAAAAGAAGTCATCAATTCAACTTTAAGTCAACAACAAGCAAAGTTTTTATCATACCCTTAAAATAAGCTATCGAATCCAATGATTAACATGTAAATGTAAGGAACATCACTGAAGTTCAAACACCCAGCACTCACTAATCACTATATACTATATAAATTTTAAATTATATCTGTCAAAAAAATACAACTGAAAGATAATTTTAGTTATTTTCTCACTCATTATGAATAGTCATATGCATTATGAATTTGTATATAGTTTCCATTAAAGTGAATGTAGTAGTAAAGTAGAGAGGGTTTGGATGCGAGATTGGCGCTATAAATTAAAAAGGACTTCATATTTTGCTTTTTCCAAAAGTGTAATTTAAAATTTAGAATAAGTTCCTAAATGCTGGTTTGTTTGTTCCACTTTACACTTCTAACATTTGGACCTACCTTTCAAAAAATAAACATTTGGACCTAAAAAATATGAGTAAAACACATAATATTTGACAGAACTTAATTTTATCAGATTTAATTGATATTTTTTTAATTTGTTTCTTTTTGTAACATTTTGTTGGCACTTACTATAAAGCCTGTGTAGAGAAATAAAAATTGAACTAATATTTATTGGATATTTGAAATTTCATAAGAAATCCTTCAGATATTATATCCATTGGCGCTGTCGCATACTCAACTCCTTCTGATCAAACAAGTACTTCAAACTCTTATGATTGTTAAACATCTCAAAGTTAACTCCATAAAGGTAATGTTGCCACACTTCGGGAGCAAAAAGATTGCGACAAATTCATAATCATGTGATGGGTAATTCTCTTCACGAGTTTTCAACTGCCAAGACACATAGGCTACTAGTTGACTATTATGCATCAACGCACAACATAAGTCTTTCTTGGACGTATCACAAAATACTTCATACTTCTCGGTAGGATCTAGGATGATTAGAATTGGAGTGGTGGTAAGCTTATTATTCAATTTTTGAAAATTCCACTCACACTCCGAACTCCAACTAAATGGAACTTTTTTCCGAGTGAGTTTGGTTTAAGGCAAAGCCAATTGAGAAAAACCCATGACGAACCTTCGATTTCATAGAAAAAACTATCCTAGCAATAAGGGATTTTTTTGGTGTCCTTGTAAAATTTTCCAAAATATGCAAAAACATCCAAAGAAAGACATATTCAGTCATTTACGATGATATGTAATTATTTCAAAATTACACGAAATAGTTATGGCATGGTGAAGTGACAAAAAAAGACCTCTGTCACATATAATTAAAGATTATGAATTTATGAATGATACTCTAGAATACATGATACGTAATGATTGCATGTTGTAGCGGTGAAAAATTGAGATTAAAATATTAACTAAACTAACTCACAAAGCAAGAGTCGCCACCGCACTTTATTGTTTCCAAAAGAATGTGAAAAGAGCGAATAAAACCCACATAAGTTTTTAAAGCAAAAACTAATGAAACAAAGAGAACCAGGTTTGGGAGTTGGTTATGCAAAGAGAAGCTGTTAGCATGCTAAACATCAATGTTACTCCATGGGAACCTCTTAAGAATTTGTGTATTTGGATAAAATTGGTTGTTTGCAAGAAGATTGTGGAGATGAGAAAATAAATGGTTTTTAATATTTTTTATTCGACAAGACTTCAAGAGCCTCGTGCCTATGTATCTCCAAGGTGCAATGAAGAAATCAGAACCACGTAGTTCTTCTACAAAAGAACAAAGTTGTTTGTTGATTGATTTTAAATGAAGAGACATTTTGTGATATTAAGGAGAATACTCAACTAATCATCCATAAGTATGAGAAAGATGGACCTTTGCATCACAATAAAAGAAGAGATCCAACTTGGATAGAAATCAACAAGTATGTCACCAACTCTTTCAAGTAAAAAATGATCAACACCATATCAATCAACATTACGGAGATAGGAGAATTACATCTCAGTTATGAAGATGACTCATGTCTAATCTTTAGGAAAAGATTTAAAATGAAAATCCAAAATAACAAAATAGTTTGAATGAGTTTTGTTTTTGATATGCTTAGATGACTTAGCATTTATTAAGAAAGAAAGTTTTGAAAATGCACTTGACAAAATAAAGTTTTTTATTGAAAGTAGTTTAAGTTTGAAAACAAAGAAGGTTTGAAAAAGAGAGAAACTTTGAAAATTGAAGAGGATGGGCAAGAGATGAAGGGACTATCCTAAAACATAAAATAAAAGTAAGGTAGAAAGGATATGACCAAGCTAGAGCAATCATCTTTGACATAAGTCAAACTATGCATTCATTTTATTTGGATTAAGCCACAACAAGCAAGTAATCAGATGAAAATTTAGTGCTCAGGTGCAAGCTCATCATTAAATGAATCATAATGGTGTAGATGAGTTTTCATGCATCAGATAAAAACTTGATATCTCAGATGAATGTTCCCACATCAGACAAAACACACAAAGGCAAACAGACATATACAATCCAATGATAAACTCCTAAGGTCTCAGATGAAGGCTCTAAAATCTCAGATGAGTATTAGATGAATCAAGATTTAATCGTTTAGATAAAAGTCCAAGGGTATAAATCTCCACAAGCATAGGATAGTAACCATAGTTCAAATGAGAGCCATTAAGTTTTTTAAGGTTTAAGTATTTATTAGTCTCTTTGAAGAAAGAAGAAAATGCTCAAGGGGTAAAAGAAGAAAAAAAAGAAATCAAATAAAGTGCTCAAGAAGCAAAAGAAAAATGAAAATACAAATTAAAGGCAAGAAAGTAAAATGACAAGAATGATAAAGATGCTAAACATAAAGGGTATAAGATAAGTTGCGTAAATGTAAAAGTGTAGCAAGTTAAATGTTAGTACAATTATAGTTAGTGTTAGTAATTAGTATTCTGATTCAGGACAATTTGGTGCTATGTTACCATAAGTGAACTTATATAGAAGTTGTCCCTCTCTGAGGTCGTCCAAAATAATGTAGGTATATTGCGTTTAATGTACACCATGGTTTAAAAGTAAAGGTGATCAAGACTAAGTCAAAGAGATGTGATTATTACAACAATCAAATCCTTCATGATACCTTAGGACAAACTTTCACCAATCCAAAGTACCCTGAGTGATCAATTGATTACTTAGAGGTAGATTTGAAATGATAAAAGTTTGTCAAGTAACAATCTAAACTTAATGAAAGAAGATAAATCATCATCATCCAATTAATCAAAAAAGAAAAAGAAGAAGAAAGAGATGAAGTAAAGATAATCTACAAGAAAATGAATCCCAAATTGGATCAAAGCATTAATCATCAAAATCATTCATCCATTTTGATTGATTAGGGTTTTTACCTCATCAACACCCAAGATCCAATGATGTTGATGAAATTTATGATCAAATCAGCTAAAATCCAAGGCCAACCAGTCAAACAAAATTAAAAATGCAATAAGAACAATTAAAATGCATGGAAAAAGATTTTTAAATTGATTTTTAAATGAAAATAAAAGGTAAAATACCAAACTATATTCAAAATATCAAATAAATTTCAAAGGAGACCATAAAAAAATCAGAAACGATCTCTAATATTTTATAAATTTTTTGGTGATTTTTAAAAACAGAAAAGCATTTTTAAACCAATTAAAATCAAGAAAATAAGCTAAAATCAAAATAAGACAGCACAAATAAAAATAAATTCTCAAAAAATTACATAAGGTGTAATTTGAGATAAAATAGTTTTAGAATTTTTTTTCAAAATTTTTGGATTGAAAATGGATTTTAAAATGATTTATGAAGTTCAAACAAATTAAAATGAAAAAAAAAAAAAAAAAAATGTGGAAATTCCTGGCACGTTGGATCTATGTCACTTAAATGACATGGAAGATCTGTGGATCCAGAGGCAAGGACTCACGTTGGAAAATAGTTCAAAAATGTGCATGGGATCCAATTTAAAATAGCCAATAACATTAAAATGTTTGCCATGCATTAATTGACTCAAAGGTGAAAACGAACTCAATCAACCATCCTCCACCTCCAGTCAACTTCCACGATCAACCATCACCGAAGTTTTTGAATTTTGAAACATAAGACACTGAAACCACCACCATTGTGGTTGTCTCTTCATCGTGATCTTAACCGTATGCATTGTGAAAATTTACATGAACTTAATTAAGAGAATTTGATGAAAACTCGTTAAGCTTTCGAAAAGTAAAATCAAAATTAAACGGTGAAATTAGAATGAAAATTAAATTTGAAAGAAGGATGAGTTTTAGGAAGCCAAGAGCTACATTGTGGTGTTTGAGTTTGTCCAAAATGATGCTTCTATCTACCTGAACAAAGTGTGGCTAAAATGCTCTAAAATTGGACTTGGGTGGAGCATTCTAGTTAGTCTCAAACTTTGGCTCTTGTTATGTTAGCTTTGTGAGGTTGTAAGAAAGGTTTAGGAATTTAGAGATTGAGTTGAGATGGCTTGTAAAGGTTTTACGATATCAAGATTTTCTGCAAAAAAAATTTTGAAGGTGGAGCAGGGATTCTTTGGCTCTCAAAAGCTTTAAATTTAAGTGAGTGAGGTCCTCTATTTATAGGAGGTGAGGATGGATGCTCATATGTGCCAAATTGATCTAAATCCTTGTGAATTTGCAAGCATGAGAAGCATGACCAAAATTGAGTGCAAAGTGATCAAAACAGATGTAATTCCTTCCCATTTGAAGTCGTTTTGAATTTGGTTACATCACTAATCATCACCATGAGATTTTCGCGTGTAAATTTTGATTCAATTTGAAGTTATTTAAAATTTTCAAACATGACTTTGGACAAAAATCAGTTTCATGGAGGCAAGTTCACACCAATGGGAAATCATGTACAATGAACCTTTATTACTTATTCTTTTTTTTTTCTTCCACATACTCACATCATGACAAAGAAAACAATGTGAGGTGTGAGGTGTGAAGAGTATTTTTTGAGTGGAGCAAACAATTAAAAGTCTTTATTACCTACTCAGAAGGTCGTTCTTGTTATTTTCCTTCTCCTTTAGGGTAGCGTTACCCATACCATTAGTTGGTAGGTAACTCTATCTGTTGGATGTGAAGGGACAAGCATAGGATCATCGTATGGTCATTGAAGGCAACATTGTAAGGATACCTTATCATTTTCGGAGGAACGATCATCACTTATTCGTAGGCAACAACCGAGGGATGAGATCATATATTAGTAGGCAACATCGAGGGTCATCGAGGGACTATGATCTTTGTGATGATTTTGTATCGAGGGTTTTTGCTAATGGTACCCCTACGTTCGAGGGATATGACCATTATTTATCTGAAAGGCAACAAGAGAGGATACCCTAGAGGGTGCAAGTGTGAAAGTAGTGTGTTTGATTCAGATATTTTATCTTTGAATTTAGAGTTATTCTAACGGTTGATTTTAGATCTTGTCATGCAATCCTATTAGCCATACATCTAAGCAGTATATATGTACAGGAAATAAAGGTGCGAAAAGTAAAAGTACGGAAAGGTAAAGTCCTAATCTATTACAAGGCTTTGGGGCAGTTACATAATAGGAGGTGCGGAAAGTAAAATGCGAGAAATTAAATCTACACTATTACAAAAATAACCTTACGACCTATACATCGATTTCTAGAATTTAAAATGCGAAAACGATAAATAAATATAAGAAAAATGCTAGTAAAAACATTTAAGGTTAGTAAACCTAATTACTAGAAAGAAAAATATTTTTGTGAATATTTGGATTGATTTTAATGTAGAAAATCCTAATTCTATGTTAATTAGTATTTAATTAAGGAAAATAATGTAAATGTGAAGAAAAATCAAATGTTTATGTGTCAAAAATTAAATAAAGGTTTTTTTTTAACCTAAATTTAAAATTAAAACATTTTTTAGGATTTTGGAAAATAGTTTAAAAATTATTTGAAAAGAAATTAAATTGATTAGAAAATAAGAGAAATTGAAAAATGCTAAGGAAACAGGTGTTAAAAAATAGGGAAGGTCCTGCCAAGGCTTGAACCCACGCCCTTGGGGTTGCAGGTTTAAAATTCTACCACTACACCACTTGACCATGGTGATATATGCGCGCCTCCAAATATATATGTGTGAATCCTGTGAAAAACCAGAAAACATTGGAAAATTGCAAAAGGCAAGGATCGAACGCAGGCCTTGAGAGAGGAAGAGGACTACGCGTGCATGTTGAACCACTGGGGTGGTGATACATCCATTTGTCTTACTGAAAACATAAATATATAAGTGAAAATAAATTCCAAAAACCAGGTTAAAATTAAAACACGCGTTGGTGGGGTCCCCATGTTTAAATCAACGAATCAGATTGCACCACACTTGCCCCTAAACACTACCGGAGTCAACAAACGCAGGGACACCGGAGTCAACACTCCGGTCGTCTTCTCCTGCTATGGGAAAACCTAAAAACCTGCAAAATGCATCAATTAATGAAAAACAAATATCCAGATTAATTATATTGATCCCTGCGAACACGATGGTGATGTTATTTCTCCCTGAAACGGTCTGTAAATTGAAATTAGAAGCTTCACAGTTCTAAAGCCCTAGCAATGACAATTAGTGATTTAGCTATGAAAATCTTGTAACGATGGCTCTAAGTTGTTATGTGGAACATCAAGAACACATTAGTAAAGGTTAGTTCAATCAAAACATCATTGAATGCAAAATACGATAAACATGAAAATATGCAAAATTGAGTTTCGGAGAGAGTGATTCAGCATGCTTTGGCCATGTCAACTGATCCAGTCTCACTCTATATTACCTCAGGAACACGTTTGTGTGCTTGTAATCGATTGAAAATGGATGGAGAATGGACTTTGAGTTTGCCCTAAAATCTTGAATTTTTGGACAATTTTTAGGATTTGTAAGAGCATGCAATTCGTGTCCTTTGCATTTGGATCTGATCTTGTATTTATAGTGAATGCATTAGGTCAGAAACTTTGAGGAAAATATATTGCATTGACTAAGAGAATATTTGATTTGGAAATCACATGAAAAGTTTCCAATCTTGGCCAATCTTGCATTTATACCTCTTAGGAGTTTTCTTACAGCTTGGATGAGCTATCTTGGACCTCAAGACAAACAAAAATCAAGCCCACACGCCCTTCCTTGTATTTTTTGCATTTTATTTAATTTAAATTGAATTTTAATGTTTTAATTCAAAAATAAATTAAATAAATAGAAAATACGCGTGCAAGTGGGCTTAGAAGTCATGGACTATCTTAGAAATAATTCCAAGCTATAAAAACCATGGCCCATTTGGAAAAAATTTGAATTTGCTTAGTATTTCCCTTCATGCACTTCTTCAAAAATGACAAACTTGTACAAGTTGTATCTTGCTCAATTTTTATCATTTTGAAGTGTTCATGGACTTTTTAGAAATCTTAAGATATCATATAAACATTTTTTTTTGTTTCATCTTCATTGAAGCATTTTTGGACAAAGCTTGTGAGACACAAAGTTGTAGAGAATTGAATTCCCTTCAAAATGAGCTTTTATGGAAAAATTTCTGATGAAGCATGTGAAACTTATGCCTGGTCAAAGTTTTGTTGGCTTTTGATCAAAAACCCTAATTTAGAAACTTTGACATTTTTGATCAATTCTTTGACTTTCTTGATGAATCATGATCAACCCTTGATCAAATGATGAATGTGAATTCAAAATCTTGATGTTGACCAAAACTGATGAAGTTGGACTATATGTTGACCATAGTTGACTTTTTGTCCAATTCAATTGATTTTCAACCATCTGAGCAATTGACTGAGCACACTTGAGATGTGAGGCTTGAAACTTGACATGGTGATACCTTGAGACATATGAGGAGGCATGATGCTCACTTGAGGCAATAGAAACCATCTTTGACTTGAGAGAATCAAAACCCTGGTTGTGGGTTAATTCTTTAGGAAAGAGTTCGTCTGGTCAACCATTGAGGAGCTCTTGAGTATGGGGATGTGTATTGACTGAAAAAATAGGAGGGAAAATTTTGGGGTATAATGTAACACCCCCTTCTATTTACCCGCGTTTTATAAACAATAATCAGAGTATTTTAATCACAATCCAAGAGGCGTCACAATTTAAATAGTTTAAATCAATCAATACGGTGTCATGCTTTCACTGAAGGGAATTTATTAAGTAAATAATGCAAGAGATTATGTTTAACATCGGAAATGTAACATAACCAAAAATTCCGAATACATCCTTCACAGTATTCCAGGATAATAAACTAAAACATGATTCAAAACATTAAGGAATTCCAGGATATTAAATCCAGACACAATTCCAAACTATTAAGAAAAATATCCGTTTAAAGGATTCAAACAGCCGTTTCCCCAGTGTTACATCTACCAGAGCACGACACTGACACGCGGACTAATTAACTGACTCAATGCTAGAGCTATCCTCACCAACTCCAATGCAGCTAATCACTTCGGATCTGAAATTGTTGAGTAAGGGTGAGATCTCAATTCAATATAACATTCATTATACGTTTTTAGAATACAACAAAATAAACAGATACATTAATCCATTAACCAAGCACAAATCATAATCAATTCACAAGGCAGTTCACACAACGAACATGTATATAACAAACAATGGAAATTGCAACACTGGAAACCATTCTAGCATGTTACAATCCCATATGCAATGCAGACTCTATGCATGTGGTACCAAACGTGAACCGAGTTCACCCACCGCTCCGTTTACATGTGGAAAGATAGTGTAAATTCATGATTCGCCCATAGCTATTGGGTCAAGAATCCAGCCTCACTACCTCAACCTCCGGGTAAGTCTATTGGCTCAACCAGTCCACTTCCGCACAATGGGAATGAACCAAAACAGCAAATGCTTATGCACGCGTCATAAAAGCATGCAACATTAATTCTCAGATCATGATATCAACATATATCACACAATGCCAGTTCATCAACGTATGACATTCAATCATAATGAATATCAAGATACAACATAGTAAGCATTAACATTTCATCCGGTAACTTAGACCAATTGTAACAGTTCTCCATTACCCTTAACCAGTCACTCTTTTCAAAAATCGGAAGCTCGACGCATTTAAAATAATTTTTAGCAAAATAATATTTTTTCCATTTTTGAAAGGTAGTATTTTAAATTTAAGAAATAACACCTAAAACGGCACTCGAATCGGAGTTACGGTTTAGAAAATATGAATTTTTAAAGTTTTAGAAAATTTGAAAAATACTCATGGAACCCGGTTCCTACCTATACAGAACCGGTTCCTGAAAGTTGAAAATTTCGCTCCTGGTTTTGTATGGGAACCCGGTTTCTACCTATACAGAACCGGTTCCTGAGTGTAAAATCCTTTTGCCAATTTAGCACTGGAACTCGGTTCCTCCCCAGGAACCGGTTCCCGCCTATAACAAGATTTTCTGCAACTTTTGACAGCAATTTGTATCCTTTATCATTTCCAAACTTACTAATACGATTTGGTACATTAGGAACACCATCTCATCATCATTTCACACTATTATAACATCAAACAACATGGTTTATTCATCCCTATCAATTATTTGACATACTAATGATCCTAATTCCAACACCGACACAAAATAGGGTTTATTCCTATAACTTATAGTCGTCAAAATTCAAACTTCCTAACATACCCAATTATCCCTATGATTCCCAAAACCCATAAAATATATTAACCGAACGAAATCACCCCTTACCTCGCGATGATCTTCGATTTCTCTCGGCGTCGGCTTTTCCTCTCTTCTCTTCTTTCTCCAATTCTAGTAAAATGACTTTTCTCCAAAAAAACCTATTTTTCCTTTCTTTTCCTTTTTATATTCCTTTTAATGTTCCTTTATTTATTCCAATAAAATAAAATAATAATAATTAGTAAAGTAGAGTAATTTACTCCTCATACTCACTAATTACTCTGCACACCTCCAATCCTTTCTTTATTAAATGACCCAATTAATCCAAATAAAATTAATACTTAAGACTTTAATTAATTAAATAATTAAATTCTCACTTATTTAATGTTTGAATTAAATCGGGGTGTCACAACTCTCCCCCATTAAAAGAGTTTTCGTCCTCGAAAACATACCTTAATTTAACATTCGGGATACGAGTCCTTCATCGACTCTCCGGCTCCCAAGTTACATTTCCTTGGTCCTCCCCAAGCTAGTCGTACCAGTGCTATCTCTTTACCACGCAGTTGCTTCACTTTTCGATCCTCAATCCTTGCAGGCACTGCTTCAACAGTTAAATTATCTCGTACCTGTACATCATCTACTTGAATCTCATGAGACAGATCCGCGATGTACCTCCTCAACTGAGATACATGGAAAACGTCATGCAAATTCGCAAGTGACGATGGTAAAGCAATCTGATAAGCAACCTTCCCAACTCTTTTGGTAATCTGAAGTGGACCAATAAAGCGCGGAGTCAACTTCTTTGACTTCAAGGCTCGACCAATACCAGTCATTGGAGTAACTCTCATGAACACATGGTCTCCTTTATTAAACTCAAGATCTTTCCTCCTCTTATCATGATAACTTTTCTGACGACTCTGAGAAGCCTTCATCTTCTCCTGAATCATCTTGATCTTTTCTGAAGTTTGTTGAACAATCTCTGGTCCAATCACAACACTTTCTCCAGATTCGTACCAATACAACGGTGTCCGACATCTCCTACCATACAATGCCTCAAACGGAGCCATACCAATGCTCGAATGAAAACTATTGTTGTAGGTAAACTCTATCAACGACAAATAGTTATCCCAAGCTCCACCTTTTTCTAACACACAAGCTCTCAACAAATCCTCTAACGACTGAATCGTCCTCTCCGTCTGACCATCTGTCTGCGGATGATATGCAGAACTCAATCGTAGCTTAGTACCCAGAGCTTCCTGCAATCCTGTCCAGAACTTAGAAGTAAACCTCGGATCTCTATCCGACACAATGCTAGACGGAATACCATGCAAACTTACAATCTTCTCGACATACAATTCTGCCAACCTCTCCATCGGATAATCCATTCTAATCGGAATAAAGTGAGCAGACTTTGTCAATCGGTCGACAATAACCCAAATAGCATCACAGTTCTTCGCTGTCCTCGGCAAACCAGACACGAAATCCATTGAAATTCCATCCCATTTCCATTTCGGAACAAACAACGGCTCCATCAATCCCGACGACTTCTGATGTTCAATCTTTGATTTCTGACAAATCAAACATGCGTACACAAACTCGGCAATTTCCTTTTTCATTCCAGGCCACCAAAATAATTTCTTCAAATCATGATACATCTTAGTAGCACCAGGATGAATACTTAATCCACTACGATGTCCTTCTTCCAAGATACTCTTTCTGATCTCAGCAACATCCGGAACACACACTCTATCACCAAATCTCATAACGCCATTCTCATCAATTCGGAACTCACATCCTTGACCTTGGTTAATCAATGTCAGCTTATCCACCAAACCAACATCAGATTTCTGTCCATTTCGAATCTCTTCCAAAATACCACTAGTCAGTTTCAACATGCCCAACTTCACACTATCCGGAGTAGTCTCACATACCAAACTTAAGTCTCTGAATTGTTCCACTAAATCCAATTCACGAACCATTAACATTGACATATGCAAAGACTTCCTGCTTAACGCATCTGCCACAACGTTTGCCTTACCAGGATGGTAATTCAAACCAAAATCATAATCCTTGAGAAACTCTAACCATCTCCTCTGCCTCATATTCAACTCCTTCTGATCAAAAAGATACTTCAGGCTCTTATGGTCACTGAACACTTCAAATCGTGAACCATACAGATAATGTCTCCACAATTTCAACACAAACACAACAGCCGCCAACTCTAAATCATGAGTCGGGTAATTCCTTTCATGAGTATTCAATTGTCTTGAAGCATAAGCCACAACCTGCCTATCTTGCATCAAAACACCTCCTAAACCCATCAAAGACGCATCACAATACACTACGAAGGATTCTTTCAGATTCGGCAAAATCAGAATCGGAGCACTAGTCAACCTCCTCTTCAATTCTTGGAATCCTTTCTCACAATCTATATCCCAAACAAATGCTTGACCTTTTCTTGTCAACTTAGTCAATGGTAAAGCTAACTTCGAAAATCCCTCAATGAATTTCCTGTAATAACCTGCAAGACCAAGAAAACTACGAATCTCTGATGCATTCTTCGGCGCTTCCCACTGAGATACCACTTCTACTTTCGTAGGATCAACAGCAATACCATTCTTAGAAATCACATGACCAAGGAAACTTACTTCGCTCAACCAAAACTCGCATTTAGACAACTTAGCATAAAGCTTCTTCTCTTTCAATAATTCCAATACAACCCTAAGATGCTTTGCATGCTCCTCATCATTCTTTGAATAGATCAGAATGTCATCAATAAACACCACCACAAACTTGTCAAGGTACGGATGAAATATCCTGTTCATGTACTCCATAAACACACCAGGTGCATTAGTAACTCCAAATGGCATAACGGAATATTCATAATGCCCATACCTCGTTCTAAATGCAGTCTTCTGAATATCTCCCGCCTTAACACGAATCTGATGATATCCAGACCTCATATCAATTTTGCTAAATACACAAGCTCCGACCAACTGATCCATCAAATCATCAATCCTCGGCAATGGATACCGATTCTTGATTGTCACTTTATTCAATTGCCTGTAGTCAATACACAGTCTCATTGTACCTTCCTTCTTCTTAACCAACAACACCGGCGCACCCCACGGCGAAACACTAGGCCGAATAAACTTCTTCTCAAGCAACTCCTCTAACTGCTTCTTCAACTCTGACAACTCAGATGCCGACATGCGATAAGGCGCCATCGACACCGGACTAGTTCTAGGAATCAAATCTATAGCAAACTCCACCTCTCTCTCAGGTGGTAATTCATTAACATCTTTCGGAAACACCTCTGGAAATTCATTAACCACAGGTAATTCTCCACTCTTAGCCTTCCCTTTCGCTTCTGTCGAAGAATATAACATAAACACCACAACACCATCTCTAACAGCTGAGTTCATCTGCTTAACTGACATAGTCTCATCTTCCACTTTAACTTCTTCAGGAAATAAGACCGTCTTCTCAAAACAATTGATATGAACCTGGTTGAAGACCAACCAGTTCATTCCAAGGATAATATCAAGTTGTTCTAAAGGTAGGCACACTAAATCCATACCGAAACCTCTATCAAAAATAACAATAGGACAATTCCTACAAACATCTGAAGTAGTCTGAACCGACGCAAGAGTGTCAATAACCATACTTCCATCCAAATTAGAAATTTCAGTTCAATCTCTTAGCACAATCCAAAGAAATAAAAGAATGTGTCGCTCCAGTATCAATAATTGCTATTAAAGGTATGCCATTAATAAAACATGTACCTTTAATCAACCGATCATCAGACTTAACATCTGATCCTGACAAAGCGAACACCTTCCCACCAGCTTGCTCTTTCTTTGGTTTAGTACACCGCGGACGAGTGTGTCCTTCTTCGCCACAGTTGTAACATGTTATCCTTCTGGATCTACACTCAGCAGCTAAATTCCCAAATCTTCCGCAATTGTTGCACTTCCTCGCATCATTCTTGCATTCAGGAGCTCGGTGACCCAATTCACCACATCTGTAACACTTTACGGAAGAACTAGAAGAACCAGAGTCTCCCCCACTAGGCTTCTTCCAACCTCGAGATTTCTGATTATTTCTATCATATGGCTTACCACGATCCAAATGTCTCTTGCCCTTACGATCAACAAAACTCTGAGCATTCGACTTAGTACTAGCAAGATCTTCTTCCAGAATCCTACTACAATCAACCAAATCAGGAAACCTTCTAATGCGCTGATACCTGATACCCTGCTTGATCTCATCACGCAAACCATTCTCAAACTTGATACATTTGGAAAATTCTCCATCTGCATCGTTAGGGTAATTAGCATAATACTTTGCTAACTCAGTAAACTTGGTCGCATACTCACTCACAAACTTGTTGCCTTGCTTGAGCTCCAGAAACTTAATCTCCTTCTTACCCCGAATGTCTTCAGGAAAGTACCTCCTCAGAAAATCTCTCCTGAACACAGCCCAAGTCAATGCAATTCCATCTTCTTCCAATTCAGTCCTGGTAGCAACCCACCAGTCATCAGCTTCCTCATCCAACATGTGAGTACCATATCTCACCTTCAGCCCCTCAGCACAATCAATCACTCTGAAGATCCTCTCGATCTCCTTCAACCACTTCTGAGCACCCTCGAGATCATGTGCACCCTTGAACAATGGAGGATTATTCCTCTAAAAATTCCCCAATTGTCTATCAGCACCAATCGCAGCTCCCTGCTGATTCCCTCCGAGCACTCCAGCTAACATTCCCAAAGCCTCAGCAATAGCATCATCATTCCTTCCGTTACCTCTTCCAGCCATTGTTTTGTAACATTACAAAACAATCTACATCAGCACACAAGTATCGACAATGTTACTTACACTAGTCGCATACTAAAAGGGATAACGACACTAAGACAAGACCGATTATGCTCTGATACCACTATTGTAACACCCCTTTCTATTTACCCGCGTTTTATAAACAATAATCAGAGTATTTTAATCACAATCCAAGAGGCGTCATAATTTAAATAGTTTAAATCAATCAATACGGTGTCATGCTTTCACTGAAGGGAATTTATTAAGTAAATAATGCAAGAGATTATGTTTAACAGCGGAAATGTAACATAACCAAAAATTCCGAATACATCCTTCACAGTATTCCAGGATAATAAACTAAAACATGATTCAAAACATTAAGGAATTCCAGGATATTAAATCCAGAAACAATTCCAAACTATTAAGAAAAATATCCGTTTAAAGGATTGATAAGTGCAAAAATGTAGTTATTTTGTATATACATTTTGTGGCACTTATCCGTTCTTTTGTTGATATTCTTCGAATAAATCCCCCGCTTTTTGTATAAATGTGTACATAATAGAATAATTGAGTTTTAGTGTAAATATTGTATCATTTGATAGTTTTTCATGTCTTTTATAGGTATTCATTCATAATTGGAGCATTGAGTAATAAAGGTCAAAGGCTAAGCTTCAAGAGTGCGATTTTGCACAATACGTCATCGAATAAAGCTCAAATTCAACACAATAAAAATCATCAATTTGGTTGATATTTCTTCATGGTTGGATAGAGCATTGAATAAGCTTTCCAACGCTTCAAACCGGGCTCAATTCCGAGTTACGGTTCTCAAGATCTGACAAAAATAAAATCTTGAAAATAGCGAGCTGAAACAGACCTGCGCGCGACTTCAGAATTCTTTAAAAGGGGCTCAAAACACATTTTTAGGTTATGGGTTGGGTATTTTTGAGTCCCAACACCATCACCTTCATATTTTTGATAGATTTGCTTGGAAAACAACATTGGAGCTTGCATTTTGATGATCCGGAGTCGAATCCCTCTTCGATTGGCTTGACAACCAATGTAGATTTGTGGTTCCTCTTCTTCTCTTCTCTTTGTAATCTCTTTTGTTGGGTTTGTATGTATTTCTACTCACAACTCTTGTATATTTATCGCCTTTGGCTTGTATAAAGTTTACTTTACGAATTTGTGTCGGTGATTATCTTAGGTTTTAACTTTATGTTAGGGATTTGAGCTTTGCTAGGGATAGATTGCTTAGATTCTTACCTAGGATGATTATCTGTTAGTTTCTGAATGCTATAAATAGGTTTAGATCTAACATTCACTATAGAGTACCCGAACTTAATGCCTCTGCGTCGGTGAAGTATGCCAGGAATGGGTATGGAGGTGACGCAATTGATTTCTATGTTGTTGAGATATGCCAGGAATGGATATTAAGATGATTTGGGAGGATTCTCAATTTGGGTTAGAAATAGCTTAGATTGTGAGAGGTATGTGATGACGCGGACGAGTAACGTAGGCACAGTATAACATGGGTGGTAGATTTAAGTCTGTGACGGGTAGTTTACATTCGTTCCGGACAAGTTGTCTATCCTTTATACTTTTTTGTTCATTTACTTTTTGTCTTTTATTTTCATTTCTTTTAATCCCAAACTCATTAACGATAGAATTATCGAACGACGAATCAATAACCAATCTCTGTGGACACGATACGATATAACCTAACCGGTATATATCACCCGGTAAAAATAATACCAACTCTTTGCTTGCCGCTTATACCGCAGCAACAAAATGGCGCCGTTGCCGGGGATTGGTTTTATTGGTTTTGTATTGCGATAATTCCATTGTTTTTGAGTTTTGTAATTAATGTATATGTTGTATAGGCTTCGTATATGAACTTGTATATGTTACTTGTACATGTTATGTGTTTACTTTCCATACTTGTACATATTTGTGATTTTCTTAGTTTTCACGTGATGTTGTGAATTGTCTCGTACTTGTAACGTTTGTTGTGTGGTTGTTAGGACACTTTCTTTAGGTTTGCGCGGTGTGGAAATACCATGGCATGACGAGAGGAGGTTACTAGTGCTCGCACAATAAAGGCGTCGAGCTTACGACGTAAAACAAGCATGTTTTTGTTTATGTTGTTTGGTGGCTTATGTTTTAACAAGTTGAAATATGACTTGCTCTTAATTTCAAACTTTCACTTTTCAACTTGTTAATTCGTTTTCACCAAGTTTATGTATTGTTATGTGCTTTAGTTTTGTTATGTCAATTTGTTATTTTCCACAAGTTTGTAGTGTTTTAGCTTGTGGAAGTGTGAATGTATTGTAAATATTGTTTAGATATGTAAACAAGATTGTATAGGTGTGTAAGTGGAGCTTGCATAGCAGCTGCACCTGTTGCTGTCATTCTTCTGCAACTGGTGTAGCGCGCTTAGCGCGCTCTGCTGGCGCTTAGCGCGCTCTGCTATGTAGGGCCAGTGAATTCTTTTAAAATTTCACTTGGTTTTCCTTTTTCCCACTTTCACCAAGACTTTTTGTATTGAATAAAATTAGTATTGTTTTTCTAATTCATTTGTTGTTGTTTGGACTCAAATTTTGGTTCGGTAACTTGAAGACTTTTGAGGTGATTTTTCGAGTTTGATCGTTTCAACTCGCGGATGTATGGTAATGATAGTTTTCAAAGTTGGTACACGTCAGGTACTCGTTTATCGCTTTCTATAGCATAACATGTTTAGGAAATTTATCATTTGTATAATTACCATGCTATTCATTCTTTTTGCATTACTTGCTCATGAATTGAATCACTTTAGTTTCCTTTTTACCCATAAATGTGAGGAAGCTTTCCATTGTTTACATATTGAGAGTCCACATTCTTGTTTAAACTGGATTTTATTATGCTTAATCTTTAGTTTTGTATTGATTGTATGATTGCAAGAAAATGATCAAGGCATTTTGTTGATTTTGAGCATAACTACCTTGGCCAAATATTCAATTCACCTTGTGAGTGTGTGAACCTTTGTTAACCCCTTTGAACTTTTATCAACATCCATTTTTATTTGAACTTGATGCTTGTCTATGAGTGTCAATTCACTTTTTTTTTATGGATGTTGATTTCTTTGTTTCTTGAACCCTCAACTATATGTTGTTGTATGGATTTTTACCTTGCCTTAGAAAGTAGGGAGTATTCACATTAATGTTGGTTGAATTCAAGTTGGGGAGAGGAATGTTTATGTACTTATATTGTGGTTGGTATGAGGTTAAGAGAAAAGAAAAAGAAAAGAAAAAAATGTGAAAAAGAAAGATTAGAAAAAGAAAGAAAAAAGAGAAAAGCTTTGAAAAAGAAAAACAAAAAGAGTAGGAATAATGTTGTGTTAATAAGTGAGGTGTTTTGGTTTGACAATTTGTGATGAAGAAGAAGTTTGATTGGAATTATATTGTTTGGAACTTTGTGAGTTGATTACTCCCTTAGGTTTAGGCAAGTTTTTGTTTCGATTAGCTTTAGGACTTATCACTTGTTTGTTAACCAAGCCACATTACAACCTTGAAAAGCCCTTGTGATTCTTGCATTTGTATTTTCAATACGTTTTTGGATGAATGCATAATTTAGTCTATTGTTTGCAAGATTGTGGAGGAGTGTTTTTTATCCCTCACCTTTGTGTGTTCTTCATCTACCGATGAATTTTTGCTAGGTGTGATTCATGATTGAGCTCGTTTTGTTTTAGAATGTTTTGCATGATTTTTGTACTTAGGGTTTGTTTCGTTTATATGTTGTCGTTGTAGGATAGTGGTAAGTTTGTACTTGTCGTGTACATTTTTCATTTGAACCATACATTTGTTTTCCGTTTTCAAAACTTGTTGATTCGTGATTCTTTGATTATCATCTTTTGTTTCTTTAGATTTACTTGACTTTGTTTGAGGACAAACAATGTGTCAAGTTGGGGAGAGTTGATAAGTGCAAAAATGTAGTTATTTTGTATATACATTTTGTGGCACTTATCCGTTCTTTTGTTGATATTCTTCGAATAAATCCCCCGCTTTTTGTATAAATGTGTACATAATAGAATAATTGAGTTTTAGTGTAAATATTGTATCATTTGATAGTTTTTCATGTCTTTTATAGGTATTCATTCATAATTGGAGCATTGAGTAATAAAGGTCAAAGGCTAAGCTTCAAGAGTGCGATTTTGCACAATACGTCATCGAATAAAGCTCAAATTCAACACAATAAAAATCATCAATTTGGTTGATATTTCTTCATGGTTGGATAGAGCATTGAATAAGCTTTCCAACGCTTCAAACCGGGCTCAATTCCGAGTTACGGTTCTCAAGATCTGCAAAATAAAATCTGAAATAGCGGACCGCGGCCGAACAGACCATGTTGGCGAACAGACAGCGAGCGCGCCTGCGACCAAATTCTTTAAAGGGGCTCAAAACACATTTTAGGTTATGGGTTGGGTATTTTTGAGTCCCAACACCATCACCTTCATATTTTTGATAGATTTGCTTGGAAAACAACATTGGAGCTTGCATTTTGATGATCCGAGTCGAATCCTCTTGATTGGCTTGACAACCAATGTAGATTTGTGGTTCCTCTTCTTCTCTTCTCTTTGTAATCTCTTTTGTTGGGTTTGTATGTATTTCTACTCACAACTCTTGTATATTTATCGCCTTTGGCTTGTATAAAGTTTACTTTACAATTTGTGTCGGTGATTATCTTAGGTTTTAACTTTATGTTAGGGATTTGAGCTTTGCTAGGGATAGATTGCTTAGATTCTTACCTAGGATGATTATCATTAGTTTCGAATGCTATAAATAGGTTTAGATCTAACATTCACTATAGAGTACCGAACTTAATGCCTCTGCGTCGGTGAAGTATGCGAATGGGTATGGAGGTGCCGAATTGATTTCTATGTTGTTGAGATATGCGGGAATGGATATTAAGATGATTTGGGAGGATTCTCAATTTGGGTTAGAAATAGCTTAGATTGTGAGAGGTATGTGATGGCGGACGAGTAACGTAGGCACAGTATAACATGGGTGGTAGATTTAAGTCTGTGACGGGTAGTTTACATTCGTTCCGGACAAGTTGTCTATCCTTTATACTTTTTGTTCATTTACTTTTTGTCTTTTATTTTCATTTCTTTTAATCCCAAACTCATTAACGATAGAATTATCGAACGACGAATCAATAACCAATCTCTGTGGACACGATACGATATAACCTAACCGGTATATATCACCCGGTAAAAATAATACCAACTCTTTGCTTGCCGTTATACCGCAACAACAAGGATTCAAACAACCGTTTCCCCAGTGTTACATCTACCAGAGCACGACACTGACACGCGGACTAATTAACTGACTCAATGCTAGAGCTATCCTCACCAACTCCAATGCAGCTAATCACTTCGGATCTGAAATTGTTGAGTAAGGGTGAGATCTCAATTCAATATAACATTCATTATATGTTTTTAGAATACAACAGAATAAACAGATACATTAATCCATTAACCAAGCACAAATCATAATCAATTCACAAGGCAGTTCACACAATGAACATGTATATAACAAATAATGGAAATTGCAACACTGGAAACCATCCTAGCATGTTACAATCCCATATGCAATGCAGACTCTATGCATGTGGTACCAAACATGAACCGAGTTCACCCACCGCTCCGTTTACATGTGGAAAGACAGTGTAAATTCATGATTCGCCCATAGCTATTGGGTCAAGAATCCAGCCTCACTACCTCAACCTCCGGGTAAGTCTATTGACTCAACCAGTCCACTTCCGCACAATGGGAATGAACCAAATCAACAAATGCTTATGCATGCGTCATAAAAGCATGCAACATTAATTCTCAGATCATGATATCAACATATATCACACAATGCCAGTTCATCAACGTATCACATTCAATCATAATGAATATCAAGATACAACATAGTAAGCATTAACATTTCATCCGATAACTTAGACCAATTGTAATAGTTCTCCATTACCCTTAACCAGTCACTCTTTTCAAAAATCGGAAGCTCGACGCGTTTAAAATAATTTTTAGCAAAATAATATTTTTTCCATTTTTGAAAGGTAGTATTTTAAATTTAAGAAATAACGCCGAAAACGGCACTCGAATCGGAGTTACGGTTTAGAAAATATGAATTTTTAAAGTTTTAGAAAATTTGGAAAAATACTCATGGAACCCGGTTCCTACCTATACAGGAACCGGTTCCTGAAAGTTGAAAATTCTCGCTCCCTGGTTTTTGTATGGGAACCCGGTTCCTACCTATACAGGAACCGGTTCCTGAGTGTAAAAATCCCAGTTTTGCCAATTTAACACTGGGAACTCGGTTCCTCCCCACAGGGAACCGGTTCCCACGTCCTATAACAGTATTTTCTGCAACTTTTGACAGCATTTTGTATCCTTTATCATTTCCAAACTTACTAATACGATTTGGTACATTAGGAACACCATTTCATCATCATTTCACACCATTATAACATCAAACGACATGGTTTATTCATCCCTATCAATTATTTGACATACTAATGATCCTAATTCCAACACCGACACAAAATAGGGTTTATTCCTATAACTTATAGTCGTCAAAATTCAAACTTCCTAACATACCCAATTATCCCTATGATTCGCAAAACCCATAAAACATATTAACCGAACGAAATCACCCCTTACCTCGCGATAATCTTCGATTTCTCTCGGCGTCGGCTTTTCCTCTCTTCTCTTCTTTCTCCAATTCTACGTAAAATGACTTTTCTCCAAAAAAACCTATTTTTCCTTTCTTTTCCTTTTTATATTCCTTTTAATGTTCCTTTATTTATTCCAATAAAATAAAATAATAATAATTAGTAAAGTAGAGTAATTTACTCCTCATACTCACTAATTACTCTGCACACCTCCAATCCTTTCTTTATTAAATGACCCAATTAATCCAAATAAAATTAATACTTAAGACTTTAATTAATTAAATAATTAAATTCTCACTTATTTAATGTTTGAATTAAATCGGGGTGTCACATATAACACTTCCACCAGGAAGATCCTTGCCGCTATACGGGGTAATTATATTAGTGGAGTTCCAAAAAAGATCCTTGTTGCCCTATAGAGTAATTATATTGTTGGACTTCCACAAGAAGATCCTTGCTTCCCTACAGAATAAATGTTGTTGGACTTCCACAAGAAGATCCTTTCCTCCTTTCATGCTAATTAACTTGTTGGATTTCGATAGGAGAATGCCATCTAACCACAAGCAAATATTATATGAAGATCTATTCGGACCCCAAAGGACTCAACAAAGTCTCACACGAGAGACTCAACTAAGTCTCGTCTAAAGGACTCAACTAAGTCTCATTTGAGGGACTCGATAAATTCTTGCATGAGGGAATCAACTAAGCCTCGCTTGAGGGACTCAACATAATCTATACCGAGGGATCAATTAAGTCTCATTTGAGGGACTAAAAAAGGCTTACCAGAGAGACTCAAGTAAGTCTCTCCTGAGGGACTCAACAAAGTCTCACTTGAGGGACTCGACTAAGTCTGGTTTGAGGAACTCGACTAAGTATCGTACAAGGAACTCAACTAAGTATCACCTGAGGAACTCTACTGAATCTCCCTTGAGGGACTCAATTAATTTTTTCTTGGACTCAACTAATTCTCGCAAATCCTCACCAGAAGAACTATTGAAGGCCTAAAGTCAAGAATTAAGCATATAAAAGGATCTTAAAGAAGATTCAAAGATGAGTCAATGCTTAAAACACTTCGTCTTCTACGAGCCCTCGTTCTTAAGGCACTGAGTAGTAGTATAATTTAGAGAGATCTTGGGATGCGGGCGAGCAACACACACTTAATATTTAATTCTTTATGAGTTTCCTTTTCATTAATTAGAGTGCCCTTATTTTGGTTTGAGCACCCATTGTCTAGATATATCGCCCCAAACCTCCAATTTCTTATACCATAATGGGGGATTGTGTGTATTATGTATACCATGTCAATAAACGTTCCATAGGAAATTGTAGGACTTAACTACACCTCGTGGATTTAAGGGAATCAACCACCCATTCTTGTGGTGGTTGTTATATTCTAGAGAGACTTGGTTCAAACCCCTGAGCTAATCAATACATCATTATCATAATACTGAAAGGAGAATGAATAACATAGGGAAATACTCAAATACAATAATTTCTCACCTCGTGTGAGTTATCTCTCAATACCTTAACGACCCTAAAGCCTATGACACCATTTTTCATTAGGAGTGTTAAGAATTTGTACTCTTAGCGAGTATAAAATTGTTTATGAACTTTGGATAAATAGAAAATCCAACATATCACACTTTCACATTTTTGGATGTTATTGATTTGTTTTCAATAATAAAGATAATCTAGGGAAATTTTATTCAAAATCGGAAAATGAATATTTCTTGGATACTCTATATCACCTAAATAATTTAGAGTATATAACCTTGGAACCTCGTGTGTAGAAGAAAGTATGCATGTCATATTTTAATAAAAAAATTCTCAATGAATATGAAAAGATCATTATAAGCGCCAAAAGTAACTAAAATAAAAATGATTAAGAACCATCCTCTCAGAAAATACCACAGAGTTTGAAAAATATAGTTGATCATTCTCATGAATTGATAATTGGAGATATTGCTGACAAAGTCTGAACCGGATAATTCTTTAAAGAAATTTCAAACAACATGATAATGATCTCTCAAATTGAGCCAAAAATACCAATGAAGTAATCAGAGATCAATGCTGATAGAAGATATGAAAGCAAAACTCTATTAGTTTGAAAGAAATAAGTCTGGAATCTAGTACCACCAATAAGGTATTGATTACAACGATACTTATGCTCCAGTAGCAAGGTTAGAAGCAATTAGAATCCTTCTTGCATATGTGTCTCATAAATGCATTAAAGTTTTTTAAATGGATGTAAAAGTGCCTTTTAGATGGTTTTTTAAACAAAGAAGTTTATAAATCTCCAGATTTTGAATGAAAGATAAATCCTAATCATGTTTTCAAACTCACTAAACCTCTTTATGGTCTCAAACAAGTCATGTGTACTTGGTATGAACAACTAAACATATTTTTAATCCAAAACAATTTTTCAAAAGGCCTAATAGGCACAACACGTTTTAGAAAAATGCATAATAAAGACTTATTGATTATTCAGATTTATGTTGGCGACATAATTTTTGGTTCCACTAATTAGAAAATGTGCGAAGAATTTTTCACATCTTATGCAAAATGAATTTGAAAAGAGTATGATGGAAGAACTAAGATTCTTTCTTGGACTACAAATAAAACAACAAGAAAACAAAATATTCATCTACCAAGAAAAATAGGTTAACGATCTTAGAAAATAAAAGATGAATGAGCCAAAAATTACAGGCTTAAGTTTGATGTCAAAACAAAATATAGTGAAAGGTCTACCACCAACCAATTTTGCATATCAGTTGTGCGAAGGATAATTTCTTAGAAAATAATTCAGGACAAGTTTTCCAAAGGAGTCAAGCTCAAGAGCCAATAAGCCACTTGAATTTATACATGTTGATGTGTGTGGACCAATCAAGCCAAGTTAACTAGGAAAAATGTTATTTCCTTCTTTTCATCGATCATTTTTCAAAAAAAAAACTTGGGTTTATTTCTTGAAGCATAAATGAGAAGAATTTACTAATTTTAAGAAGTTCAAAACTGTTGGGGAGAAAGAAATTGGTCGAGATATAAAAGCATTCAAACAGACCGAGGAGGTGAATTCACTCCAAAGGAGTTTCAAGAATTATGTGAGGAGAATGAAATTAGGCGTCCATTAACAATTCCAAGTGTTTGTAGAAAAAATAGAACAACTTTTTACATGGATCGAAACATACTTAAAATTAAGAAATTGTCGAAAGAACTTTGGGCAGAGGCAATAACATATGCAATTAGGGGTGTTTGCGGTGCTGTTTGGACGATTTTGAAGCAAAAAATCATCCGAAATGCCAGAGAAAAAAATGTGTGGTTCGATTTGGTTAGGTTGGCTTTAAAAAATAAAACCAAACTAATGCAGTTTAGATTGATTCGGTTGGTTTGATTTTTTACAAAAACAAACAATTGAACCATACATATAGATATAGAGGAAAATATAATTTTGTATTTAATCGTTCGTACATTACCATAAAAAAAATTACAAAAACATTTATAATTGTTAAAATAAGTTTATAATTTGATATATAAAATTGTGCATTATAGTTTTATTTAAATCTAAAGAATGATATACATAATATTGCATTCTTAAATAAATATTATACAAAGAATACGATAAAATATATTTTGTGAAAATAGTATTTATAAATGAATAATATTTTATTTTTTATGATTTATAAATTAAAATAAATATCATACAAAAAATGTGATAAAATATACACACAATACAATGTTGATTTCTCTAAAAAATTAAAGAAATATATATTGGTTAGTAAGATTTTATAACATAATCAGATTTGGTTTGGTTTGGTTTGCAAAATACAAACTGCAAATCAAATCCGCGCGGTTCTGTTAAAAAAATGACTCAAACACATCCGAACCAAATGCATTTTTTTATAGTTTCGGTTTGATTCGGTTCGATTTTGCAGTTTTCTTTTGAGACTGTTTGATTTTGAAGACCTCTATGTGCAATATATCTATCAAATTAATTTGCAACTATAAGTGTATGGAGAAAGAGACCACAAGAATCATGTTGAAGAAAGCATGTTATCTCACACTTCAGGGTTTGTGGGAGGTATTTGGGAGTGTAACTCGTGTTCACATTTCAAATATAAAAATAACCAAAGTTATAGACAAGAGCAATAATTTCATCTTTGTTGGTTATGCCCAAAGCTCAAAGGGCTACATGTTGTTCAACCTAAAGAATAGTATGATTGTAATTAATCGATATATGATCTTTGATAAAGAGAATGACACTTAGAGATGACAATTGGCAGGGTCAGGTGCGGGTTTCACACTATCCAAATCTGCACTCGACATTATCACTCAAATTAAAATTCAAATCCAAAAACTATTCAGATGGCAAAATAACACTCACGTTCACATCTGTTGGGTTCAGATTTTTTGACCCAACTTCGAACCCGCAACAAAAACACAAAAAATACAACAACAATATTGAAATTTAAAACACAAAAATTTCATCAAGGTCTCTCAAAGAAATTAACGAATTAAATTACAAATCAAATTTAGTAACATTACAAAATAGAAGTACTTATGTAATTTAACATTTAAGCAGCGTGGTTTGAATTTTATATTGATGACAGCCGAATCCAAACTAAGTTAACTCGAGTATATATTGACTCGAACTCGAATGCAAATAAGCTCCACGGATTTGAGTTTGTCCGTCATCCATAATTATACTTTTTTAGTATTTAAGAAAATGAAATATATTCTCTTCTAGAAGTTCAACAAGTGTCTCACTCACTAACTCTATATACTTTTGAAGACACTACAAATAAAAGAGTTGTGACACGTATGCAAAGGTTGCAAGATATCTATGAAAGCATATATACATTATCACTGGGAAGGCCTAAGGATATTGATCGTACCTAATCAGAAGGTGTCTTGGCCCAATCTGCAACGGTGGTCCAAAGTGAAAGAATGGGGGGTACCTGCAAGATACTCCGATGCCAAAGTAAGAAAAGGTAGAGAGAAACAAGCAAGTAAGAAGAGAGAATGAATGAGATACCTGGCCCTCTCAAGTGAGAGGGTATTTATAGCCCCCAGCGCTGGGCCAAGACCCAGTTAGTGGGTAGAGATTCAAGCCCACTAGCGGATTGCTAGGGCTTGCGTGTGCATGGAGGCCAACACGTGGCCTCCTCCCTAGATTGTCGCCCGAGAAATCCGGGTCTGTTCCGAAATTCCCGGTGGACGTGTGACGGTTGAGGCGATCCAGTAAAAGGATCCGTTATTCTCGGGGGGCACGTGGCAGTCAAGGACCGTTGGCCACGTGGCCCCCGCGTAGATGCGCAAAGCTGTTTTCCAAGGGCAATTGGGCCTTTGTTCTATTGGGCCTAGAGTATGGGCCAGTCCAGAACAAGAGCCCCCCAAGTCTTTGCTCTAGTAGAGTAATGACTTTGAACTGGGCAAGTCCTCAACGGCATTCGGTGACGATCCTTGTTCGATTAGGCCACGGGCATGAACTCGTGGCTACGGTAATCATTCGGCGGGCATATTTGGGTTATTAGACTCGGGGATGTCCGCGTGGAAACGGCGGGGCGTGAGACGGGCAATATCTGGTCGCCCCGGTCCTCGTGGCGTAGCTCTTAGGTCAAGCGTTGTGCCAGTTGGATGCCACCTGTTGCTTTGAGATGGGGTGCGTGGCGCTTAAAAGGCGTGACCTTTCATATGCCCAAGGATTTTGGCTATAAAAAGGACCTTTTAGGGTTTCATTTGTTTTATTCCTCTTCATCTCTCTAGTTTTTGCAAGCAGGATTCTTGAACGCGAAGCCTCCAAAACATCAATTCTTCAATCTTCACTATGTCTTCAACTTCAAATGTAGGTAAACACCTCCTAATCCCTTAGTAATTTTCCTCTTAATTTGCGTTTAGGATGATTTTAGGTCTTGAATATCGCGGGGATTTTTATGAATGTCGCGGGGAATTTTATGAATATCGCGGGGATAGGATTGAATAGTACGGGGGGTCACTTGCATATTTCGGGGAAAGAATTGAATCCCACGGGGAGAGATCTGAATACTTCGGGTAATGTTTTGAATATGGCGGAGAGATCGTGGAATATCGCGGGGAAATTATGACGATTAGTTGATAAGTTCATGAGTCTGTCGGGGAATGCATGAATTTGCTGGGGAGTGATTCGAATGTTGCGGAAACTCATGAGGGTTATGGAAAGGTGCATGGTCGGTGTAGGGAGAATTGCTCCTCGACGCGACCCGCGAAGTCCCCGAGAGAGATTGTGAGCTCATCGTGACTGGTGTCTGCGGCCAATCTTTTCTCGCTCGAGCCGCAGGGCACCTCGCCCTTTCACTTGAGTCGTGGTGGAGGGGTAGATTTGATGTCCTCGAATTCACTTTTCTTTCCCTGATTTTCAGGTGCCAGGGACCATGCTCGCGACGAGAGTACAGGCGGGCCTCGACGGATAAGATTGGCCGCGGACCTTTCCTGGGTTGCGCCCGAGCCGAGGGATTTCCGCTCAGATTTTTCTACTGACCCCTCTAGCGCGTTTAACTTGATAGAGGATTTGGACGAGGGCTTTGAACCCTCCTGGGTCGTGCAAATACCCAGGCCAAGTAGGAGGATCTGCTCGTCATACACCTCCACCAGATTCCCGATGTATGAGTTTGCGTTCCGGGAAGCGGGCTTCCGTATGCCCTTCACTGGTTTTCAAACGGGGGTCTTCACGTGGCTGGACCTTGCCCCGTCACAACTTCACCCGAATTCCCTGGCCTTCATGCGGGCATTCGAGCTCGTGTGCCAGTATTTGGACATAGGCGCTACCATTCCCCTCTTCTTCTGTATCTTCCATCTACAATGGCAGATGGTCGACGACAAGTGCGCTTGGGTGTCGTTTAAACAGTCGGGCAAGCTTTTCAGGCCGTATCTGGAGTCTGTCTGAGACTTTAAGAAACGTTTCTATGTGGTGAAGCCCCTCACAAGACAAGCCGAGGATACCCTTTTTGAGCGTACCGTGGAGGTCGACGAAGACGGTAATGAGTCAGTAAAAATAAGGGCAAAGTTTTCCCTCGAATGGGACAGGAAGCACTATGAGCGGGGACCGGACTTCTATTCCGTAAAGCCCGAGAAATTGGATAGGGACGACCAACTCTCCTACGAGAGGCTGGAAAACTTTGTAAAAAGCTTCAGGCTGGCCATCTGCGTCGACCGAGAAGGGAATGTGCTCCTTGACTCCAACGGGGAGATCGAGATTGCTCGGCGATACATCAACACAAAGGCCCTTCTAGATTGCGAGTCTGACATAGACGCGCTGAGGCTCTTAGGTATTTGGATTTGGAAATGTAGCAAGGGAATGTTGCTTGTTTGTTGATATGTACTAACGTGCTTTCTTTATTTGTTTTGCAGATCGAATGGCGGCCATGGAGGAGCGCATGCTCAAGCTGCGACACAAGGGTGCCCGTGCTCCTGCCAAGGACCGAGTAACTGAGCTTCAGCGACAGGCGCGGGAAGATCCTCAGCTCGCCGTCAATACCCCTTCCCTGGCCTCATCCCCCAAACAACTGCTCAAGAGGCGAAGAGGTGAGCGTCTCGAGCAGGGAGTTCCAGGGACTTCGGTTTCGACCGGGGATGCCTTTGTGCTGCCCCCATGCTTTGCTCAAAGGCAGCTCTTTGAGGGGAGACCCCCGGTGGTGCAAGAGGCGGAGAGGGAGATGATCCTGGGGCTCGACCCGAAGGTGCGGGGGGAAGGTCTGAATGTCGACGTGTCCGCGGTCATCCGGATGCTTGAGACTTCGTTGACTCTCAACGACGAGGTGACCAACTATCGAACCAAAGCCAACAAAGCCAATGCCCGTGCCACTGAGCTAGAGATTGAGAACATGGCGTATCAGTCTGAAGTACTGAAGCTTCGGGGGCTGGACGACAGGTGTAAGGCGATGGCCACAAAGCTAAGGGAGATGACCAACAAGTACGGGCCGCTGCCCGAGGAGAAGCACAAATTGGAACCCGAGGTCAAATCGCTGCGAGGGCAGACGACTCCTGCTGAGGATGAGTCTGCTGAGGAGCAGGCGCTTCTTTCCCAGGCGGACCTGATCGGGCGGATAAGGGTCCTCGAAGAAGACACCGTGGAGGCGCTGTCCTTTGGGTTCGACCAGGCCCTTCAGCAAGTGCAGACAGTGAACCCCCCGGGGTGGACCTCGTGACTTCTGGGATCGGCCCTTTTCACCGCGTGGTCGACGGGAAGATCGTGGCTCCTGATGTTTGATTTGTTCGGGCCTGCGAGTCCATTATTTTTGGCCTGCGTGCCCTTTTTATGAATTTGTGTACACTGGGCCTGGTGCCCGTTTTATGGATATCTGTAACCTGGGTCTAGTGCCCGTTGTTTTTGCTGACCGCCTGGTCGTGTTATATATGAACTGCTTTTACTGCTATTTTATTGATTGTCAACTGTTAAGAATGCTCGTTTGTAGAGAGATGCTCGACCTTGTTGTTCCTAGTTCATATGCTAGGTTTGGAGGGTGGAGGCCTCCGGGCGAGGATGTGGTTGTGTTAAAGGACCACATACTCGAGGCGTGGACTATCCGTCGCGAGCCGGACATCCTACCTGAAGTGCGTGAAGACCCGCGGAGCTGATCGAGGACTCCGCATCGAGCGAGGGTTTTCTCCCCGTTACTGTCGAGGAGTTTCTCGCGTGTTGCTGATTTGGGACCCGCGTAAGCACCATCTCGCGGCCCAAAGCTGAGGTGAGTCCCCGTGTAGGGGAACGTCGGCTATTTGAGTTCTGGACATCAGGCCGAGCTGACTCAACTGTAATATTGTTTGAGCTTTGTAGCGTTCCAAGGTCGAGGGAGTTGTACTCTGGTTAGATTTTTTAAGTAGTAGGCTCCTGTGTCGGTTTTTTCCCGGACGCGGTAAGGTCCTTCCCAATTGGCGGCCAATTTCCCCTCGCGAGATTCCTTGTGGTTTCTTCGGAGGACTAGGCTGCCGATGTTGAATTCGCGTTTGATGACTTTGAGATCGTGACGTAACGTGATTTGTTGTTTTAAACGGGCTTCCCGCAAAGCTGCGCCTTCGCGGATTTCGTCGACTAAGTCCAACTCCTCGCGCAACGCCTCGTCATTTGTTTCCTCCTCTAGGGGGAAATTCGGTACGTCTCGACGGTTCTCTGATTTTGACGGGTATGACCGCCTCTGTTCCGTATGTCAACCGAAAGGGGGATTCTCCCGTGGTTGAATGGGGAGTCGTTCGATAAGCCCATAGCACGCTGTGCAACTCTTCCACCCACCTGTTCTAGGCTTCCCCGAGTCTCCGCCTGAGTCCCCATAATAAGACTCTGTTCGCAGCTTCTGCTTGGCCATTGGTCTGGGGGTGCTCGACAGAAGTGAAGTGGTGCTTGGTGCCTAGCCGCGCTACGAAATTACGGAAGTTTTGATCGGTGAACTGCGTCCCATTGTCCGTGATGAGGGCATGCGGAATGCCAAAGCGAGCAAGGATGTTCCGTTTGTAAAAACGAAGGATGTTGAAGGAGGTGATTTTGGAGAGTGCCTCGGCCTCTATCCATTTTGTGAAGTAGTCTACGACCACAATGAGGTACTTGTTTTGGTAGGAGCCCTGTGTGAAAGGACCGAGTATATCCATTCCCCACCAACTGAAAGGCCACGGGGATGTGAGCGTCGTGAGCTCGTGAGGTGGCGCGATGTGCATGCCGGCGTGGCGTTGACACTTGTCGCATTTCTTGACATGTTCTTTGGCGTCCCTTTGCATGGTGGGCCAATAATATCCGGCGCGCAATGCCTTGCGGGCAAGCGAACGGCCTCCCAGGTGTTGGGCGTTAATTCCTTCGTGGATCTCATGAAGGATGCCGGGCACCTTGGACTCCTCGACGCATTTGAGGAGGGGCATGGAGAAACCTTGCCGATATAAACGTTGCTCGAGGACGACGTAAGAGCATGCACGGCGCTTGGTGGTGGCTGCTTCTAACTTGTCTGTGGGTAATTCCCCGCGAGTGAGGTAGTTGAACACGGGGGTCATCCAACAGTCTGCATCGCCGATTGCGTTTATGTCGAGTGTCATCGTGGATCTCTCGATGCTCGGTTGAGTGAGCGTCTCTTGTATCACTGACCTGTTTCCTCCCTTTTTCTTCGTGCTCGCGAGCTTGGATAAGATGTCTGCTCGGGTGTTTTGTTCTCAGGGGACATGCTTAATCTCTGTTCGGTCAAAGCTCCTCAGTTTTTCCTTTACGAGGTTAAGGTATTCGATGAGGCTGTCGTTTTTAGTCTGGTACTCCCCGAGAACTTGCGACGCAACGCAACGAGTTGAGAGTCAGTGAACACTTGAATGTCCCGTGCGTCTATGTCTCCGGCTAGGCGCAGCCCTGCGAGCAAAGCTTCATACTCTGCTTGATTGTTGGACGTTGGGAACGCCAAAGTTAAAGAGTGCTCGATGACTATGCCCTCCTCGTTTTCGAGGAGGACGCCGACACCGCTCCCCGTCGAGCTGGAGGCTCCGTCGACGTGTAGGGTCCACCTGCTGCCCGTATTAGGCACTTGCTCGTGCGCGGTCATTTCGGAGATGAAATCGGCTAGTGCTTGTGCTTTCAGGGCTTTTCGTCCCTCATATTGAATGTCGAACTCGGAAAGTTTGAGGGACCACCTCAGCATCCGTCCGACCATGTCCGGGAGGGCGAGGAGCTGCTTTATGGGTTGCTCCGTGCGCACGATGATTACGTGGGCGAGGAAATAGTATCGCAATCTCCTCGCGGTGATGACGAGGGCGAGTGCGACCTTTTTGATTTGCTGATATCTTGTTTCGGGGCCTTGAAGGGCTTTGCTCGTGAAGTAAACGGGTTTTTGCCCGTCTTCGGTTTCACGTATGAGTACCGCGCTCACTGCTTCATTGGATACGGCTAAGTACAAATATAAGGTTTCCCCGACTAGCGGTTGTGAAAGCACCGGTGGTTGCGAAAGTGCTCGTTTGAGGTGCAGGAGGGCTTGCTCGCACTCCTCGTTCCATTCGAAGGTCGGCCCCTTTCTCAATAATTTAAAAAATGGGAGTGCATGTTGTGCCGACCTTGCCACGAAACGTGATAAGGAGGTAAGCATGTCGTTCAAGATTTGAATGGACTTCTTGGATCTGGGTGTGGGCAGTTCGGAGGCTTGGCATTCGGGGTTGGCTTGATTCCTCGTTACGTTAGATAAGCGAGGAACTTACCGCCTTGACTCGACGTGCACTTCTCCGGGTTGAAGCGCATTCTGTGCTTTCGAGCTTGGTCGAATACTTTCTTCAGACGTGAAGCGTGGTCGTCCTCGGTGTGGGATTTCACGATCATGTCGTCCATGTATACCTCGAGCATGTCACCGATTTCGTTCTGAAATACCTTGTTCATCATCCGCTGGTAGGTTGCTCCGACATTCTTGATCCAAAGGGCATTACGTTGTAGTAATAGTTCCCGACTACATGAAGGCCGTGCAAGTCACATCGGCCATATCCATGGGGATCTGGTTGTAACCTGAATAAGCATCCAAAAAAGAGAGCAATTTATAACCGGTCGAGTTGTCGACCAGCATATCAATGTTAGGCAAAGGAAATGCATCTTTGGGACATGCCCGATTGAGATCAGTGTAGTCAACGCACATACGCCATTTTCCATTAGATTTTTTAACGAGTACAACATTTGACAACCAAGTTGAATACTTGGCCTCGGAAATAAAATTTGCCTCTAGGAGGTCCTTTACAGCTTTTTCAGCAGCCTCCGCTTTCTCGGGAGACTGCCTACGCCTACGTTGTACTATGGCCCTAGCGGCTGGATCTATGGCGAGCTGGTGACAGGCGACCTCAGGGTTGAGTCCGGGCATCTCTGCTGCACTCCATGCGAAGAGATCTGCGTTGTCCCGAAGGCAAGCTCTGAGTTGCTTCTTCGCGAGGCCGGGGAGTTCGGCACCGATCTTGACACATTTGTTGGGGTCTTCTCCGAGGGGGACGAGCTCGAACTCGCCATCTGGAATTGGGCAGAGTGGATCCGTGTCTCCTGCCTGTCCATCGACTTCATCTTTTTGCAAATCTGGTGTCGAGGTCCACTGAGTTGACGTTGGGGCTCTGGTTCTCCGTGGCTTTGGGGAGCTCGATCTGGGCGTTGTCCGACCCTTCCTTCTTGCTTGTGGTGGGCGCTTTCGAGTCGACTAGGGTCTGTCCCCTAGCCGCGACATTGTGGAACCTCCTCGCGGCTTTAATATCACCGCAGATGGTAGCGACGCGTCCCCGTTTGGTGTAGAACTTGAGCTTCAAATGGACGGTCAAGGGAACTGCGGTGAGTTCGGCGGTGTAGTTACGCGAATAACATTATAGAGGGTGACGATCGATCACCGAAGCGGACTTTGACTGGCGGCGTCTTCGCCGAAGGTGACGAGAGCTCGGCGTATCCCCAGGTCGAGGCGTGGAGCCGTTGAATCCAAGGTCGGATCCACGTATGGTGATATATGAGATTCGTCGGTGGGTGTTGGGTGAGTGTACATGACATCGATGCCTCGACCGAGGATCCGTGGACTTCAAAGTTTGCCATCCTTGCTTTGATAAGGAGGGGAATATGGGCGTTGGGCGCTCCTCCGGGGAGTTCTTCCAAGTAGAAGGTGATCGGCTCGGATCGGCCACGAAATTGTTCAAGAGAAACTTCGTTGACTAGAGCCTTCTCGATTAGTTCGTCAAATTTCTGCTTGGCGGAGTTAATGGACAGCTGGGCGTCACCACCGCCGGAGATGACCATGGCGAGAAATTCTTCCACGTGAGTGAATCTGAGGATGTGGAAGTCCTCTGGCCTAGTTACCGAGTACGATATTTGATAGGGACCAGAGTCCCCTTGTGGCTGGGCTTCGTCCTCGACTTCCTTGGCATCGCGGGCACCTCGTGATGCTTCAGGCTTCTTATACTGCCCGAGTCTTCCGCCTTTGATTAATGTTTCGATCGCGTCCTTGAGATGGACGCAATCTTCGGTTAGGTGGCCGTGACTCGGTAATCTGACAATACTTGGTCTGTTGGTTTCGCGAGTGGGCGGCGTCGACCCTCCGTCCTTGAACTCGGTAGCCGAGCACTCTGCCAGGATCCGCTCGCGGGAAGCGGTCAGTGGTGTATAGTCGGTGAAACGACCAGATGGACCTCGCTGATCTCAGGGTTCCCGGGGTCTATCCTCGCGCCGTTTGTCATCAGGGCGACGAGACGACCCTGCCTCCGGGCGTCGGTTGTCCTGGTGTCGAGTAGAGTTCCCCGAACCACGACTCCTCGAATCCCTCGCGCGGTTGGCGGCTTCCTTCTCCTCATAAGTGATGTAGGCGCGAGTCTTGTCGAGGAGGGCATCGAAGGTGGCCGGAGGCTCGATGCCGAAAGTTTTTCTGAAATCTGTGCCGGGGAGGAGCCCTCTTTCCAATAGGTATCGCTTCATTTGATCGTCGCAGGGAACTTGTATGGCTTCCCTGTTGGAGCGGTCAATGTACTCTCGGAGCGTTTCGTCACTCTTCTGAATGATGGCCTCGAGGGAGGCCTCGGTCTTCGGATGCCTGCGGGAGGCTGTGAATGTGCTCATGAGCTGGGCTTTGAGCTCTCTCCAGGAGTGTATGGATCCCGGGGGCAAACTTTTGTACCAATCCATTGCTGTTTTTCGAAGAGTAGTGGGAAACAACCTGCATTTGATTGACCCACCAACGTTGAGGTATTGGAGCATGGCCTTGAACCCGTCGATGTGATCGATAGGGTCATCTACTCCGTCATAGCTGGAGAGCTGAGGTGGTTTCTCCATCCCCCGAGGAATTGGCGCATTCATGATGCTGGCGGACAGAGGACCGCGGGGGTCGTCCTCGTCGCTCCGGTTGGGAGAGCGTGAGCGAGAATGGCGTTGATGATGTCTTGTGGCAGGCTCTTTGATGCGGGGATGCCTGCTTTTGGTTTTTCTTGATTCGTCGGCCACACGCTCCCGTCGGGGAGGTGAGCAAGGTCGCTCCTTGGGTGGTTCCTGAGGATCCCGCTCGGTCGCGGGTCCTCTGCCTCTGGAGCGGCGTGTCGGGCTGGGAGAATCGTCCCTCTTGGTTCTCCGCGGGGGAGTTCGGGAACGATGTCGTCGGGGTGACGGCGACCAAGAATTGGGTCGCGGTGTCTCAGGGTGATCGACGGAAGCTTAGAGCGTGGAAACGTTCCCACAGGTGAAAGCGGGAGGTTGGTGTTGTTGATGGCCGCAAAGAGGGCGGTGACTGTTGCATCGGCGTCGGGTGGTGGCTGCACCTCTTGAAAAACCGCAGGTTCAGCTGCCCGACGGCGATTTGATTCTGCTTTGTGCTCATCTCCTCGATAGGATCCGGTCAAAGAGGAGGCAGTGTGCCCATCTCGAGCATTTGTCTCCGGGAAAATGGTGTTATTTTGCTCGGCCAGATCGTCGTGGAGGGGATTCTCCATGTTGGTTGCAGGGTCGGCCATGACAAATGGAGTTTCGATTTGCTTTGGTCAACTGAATGAAAGGAGACGGGGAAGCAAGTTTCCCACAGACGGCGCCACTGATCGTACCTGATCAGAAGGTGTCTTGGCCCAATCTGCAACGGTGGTCCAAAGTGAAAGAAGGGGGGTACCTGCAAGATACTCCGATGCCAAAGTAAGAAAAGGCAGAGAGAAATAAGCAAGTAAGAAGAGAGAATGAATGAGATACCTGACCCTCTCAAGTGAGAGGGTATTTATAACCAGCCAAGATCCGATTAGTGGTGAGATTCAAGCCCACTAGCGGATTGCTGGCTTCGTGTGCATGGAGCCCGACGTGGCCTCCTCCCTAGATTGTCGCCCGAGAAATCCGGGTTTGTTCCGAAATTCCCGATGGACGTGTGACGGTTGAGGCGATCCAGTAAAAGGATCCGATATTCTCGGGGGGCACGTGGCAGTCAAGGACCGTTGGCCACGTGGCCCCCGCGTAGATCCGCCAAGCTGTTTTCCAAGGGCATTGGGCCTTTGTTCTATTGGACCTAGAGTATGGGCCAGTCCAGAACAGATATCTACGAAGAAATTGAAAGTACGAATAATTCCACACTATTATGTCTTTCTAAAAATTATGAATCAATAAAATTTGAAGAAACTTTGCATGATGAGAGATCAAGAAAAGAAACGAGCATAGAAAGGAAATCTATGAAGAAAAAGGATTTGTGGGAACTTATTTTGCTTATGAACTTATTTTTACACTTATATATTATTAATGTTAAAGTAATTTTTATATAATTTTTAAATAATAAATTAATGACAAATAATAAAGTACACAAAAAATAACAGAATTCAAACACAATAAAATATTTTTACTTATTTAGATAAAATGCTTCAACAAGCATCTCATTATTTCAACTATGTATATTTTTTTATTTTAAGAATATTTTTCTCAAATTTCAAAATTAAAAGAGATGTCAAAATTCAAAAATAATTTTGTTTTTCTTAAATTATAAAAATAAAAATAACATTTAAAATAAACGTTTTTAATCTTAAAGTAGAACTTACACAATTTTTAAATATAAGTCACTTTAAGTTGATCCTAAAAAATTATATAGTATGCCACAATTTTATTAATTTCGATAAAATAGAAATAAATTTTATAAAATTATTAAAAGTTTTATTTAATAACAATTGTAAAAAAATAATTTTATTTAACATTAAAAATAATACATATATTTAATAAATTAAAATAAAATATCTAATTAAAAGATAAGTGCAAACAGATATCTCAAATATAAAAGAAAAATAGAAATTCAAGTACAATAAAATATTTTTTGTTTTACTGAAATTATAACAATAAATATAAAACTTGAAATAAATATTTATAATTTTGGAGTAGTTCTTACATAATTTTAAAGTCTAACTCACTTTAGATTTATTTAAAATATAATATAATATACAACAATTTTTACGGTGTCCATATTCTTACTACTATACTTTTTATATAATATCTTATAATAAATTAATGACAAATAACAAAATACTACACAAAAGAGATAAGAGAACTAATATAAAATAAAATATTTTTATCTTATTTTGGACAAAATGGTCTAACAAGCTAATTATTATTCCAACTATGTATATCCCCTCGTATTAAGAAAAAATTTCTCAACTTTTAAAAATAAAAGAGATGTCAAAATTCAAACAATAAAATATTTTTTGTTTTCTTAAATTTATTGTAATAAAAATAACATTTGAAATAAATATTTTTAATCTTAAAGTAGTTCTTACACAACTTTTAAAAATAATTCACTTTAAATTGATCTTAAAAATTGATATAGTATGCCACAATCTTATAAAGTTCGACAAAATAGTCATAAAATTTAAAAATTTATTGGAAGTTTAGTTAAATAATAATTATAAATAAATTTTTAATTTTATTTTACACTAAAAATAAATACATATATTTAACAAATTAAAGTAAAATATCTAAATAAAAGATAAGTGTAAAAAAAATGAGAATAAAACGAAAACAAAAATAAATCACTTTATAGGTATGTAAGGTTGCAAATTTAAATTACAATTATTACTATCAATTTACACACATGTATTTTTTTTTCTAAATGAAATGTATATTTGTCTATATAATTAATTTGTATTATTGTCTCTATTATAATTAAAAAAAAAGATTGTAATATAAATTTAATGACCACATTTTGTCAAAACCGCGCGTCTTAATCTAGTCTCAATAGAAAATCAAAAGACACAAGACAAAATATTAAGATTCGTGTAATAATGCGTTTTTGTTTTAATTATCCCTATGAATATTATAAAACTTAAAATTTCTAAATCATTTCAACACAAGATAAGAGTTCATCAACTAGACGTGGAATATGCCTTTTTTAATGGAATCCGCAAGAAATTATGGTATATCTCGCAAATGGAATCCTCAAGAAATAATGCTACGAGAAATAATATTTTGACACTTAAATTTGAGTGTTAAAAAGGTGTTTAATATAAATTTTAGGTGTTATAGTATATCATTAGAATTTATGTTAATGTATAAAATAAAAAAATAAAAGAGATAAAAATATTAATATATTATTGATATACGATATCACATATTATACAAAATATTGAGTGTTCAAATAACACCGCTTCAAAAGACATATTTAACAACCTTTTAAAAATAAGGTGAAATGATACAAATACAAAATGTTTAAGTCGAGGAAGACATTTTATAGGCAAATCAAGTTTAAGAGTAGGTGTTGAATTATAAATATGATTTGATGCATTAGACTAATAAAGTCCCATTTGTTTATCTTAAATTTATTTTTACTTTCTACCCCTACATTTATCTTCATATTTCTATATTTTATAAAAAAATAATTTTACTTTTGTATATTTTTAATTAAGTATTTATTTTATTTTAAATATATATTTTTCATTTTCATTTTATATATCAAAAGACTTTGCAAAAGTGTTCCGAAAATCAATTTTTTAAATAATTTTTATTGTTTTAAAAGATTTTTCAAAAGTTGTTCCGAAAATTATTTTTTAAATATTTTTTATTTTGTGTACCGGAATTTATTTTTTTACTTTTATTTTGTATACTGAAAGACTTTTTAAAAATGTTTTGGAAGTTAATTTTTTAAATAATTTTTTTGTATTCTGTAAGACTTTTCAAAAGTGTTTTAGAAGTCAATTTTTCACATCAATTATATTTTATGTTCTTGAAAACATTTTAAAAGTGTTCTGAAACTCTATATTTTACATCATATTTATTGTGTTCCGGATAAACATGACAACAAAATCCGTATCCGTGAGTACTCATCCTGAAGTTGACGGGGAAAATCCACTTTGACTGGATTTGAGTTCGGGTTTGAGAACGGATCGGGTGATAGGGATACTAGTACCCACTCTAAACCCGCCCCGTTTATTTTATTATATACATTATTATTTATTTTTGATAATTTATAATACTAAAGATGCTAATGTTTTGATATTTTAATTTATATTTATTATTTAAAATATTTTAAATATACGTATGGAATTTACTGAAATTATTTTATTTTATTATTCATAGTGTAATTTAGTTTTGGAAAAAATAAGTGTTTATATTAAAAAAAATTGATTTACTAAACAGATGGTGGCGAACGGGAATATCTGAACCTAACCTGAATCCGTTTGGATCAGATTTGATTTTAATTCTTCATTTTCGTTTGATTTGGGGCGGAGAACAAGGATTGTTTGGGGATTTGGATTTGGGGGAGGTACAAACTGACCCCCGACCCGCACCTTTGCCATCCCTAGTTCCGGAAGACTTTTCAAAAGTGTCTTGAAAGTCATTTTTTAATATTATTTTTTATTTTGGAAATTTTTCAAAAATGTTATGGAAGTCATTTTTTACATCATTTTTATTGTATTTCGGAAAACTTTTCAAAAACGTTCTAAAAATTATTTTTTTTCATATTCTTTTAATTATTATTGTGTGTATCGGAAGACTTTGCAAAAGAGTTCTAATAATTATTTTTTTATATATTTTTTAACTTTTTATAAAACTTTATACAAAGACATTTTCGTCAAAAAATCATAATGTAAGAGTAGGAGAATAAATATTGAAGTAGTGAGTAAAATTTTCTTATCTTGATAATAATAATAATAATAATAATAATAATAATAATAATAATAATAATAATAATAATAATAATAATAATAATAATAATAATAATAATAATAATAATAATAATAAAATAATAATAATAGAGAAATGCGTAGAATTCTTTCTATCATGAAATATCTAGAATAATTTATGGATATGTGTAGAACGCTCTCTTAAATTCTATAAATAGGGAGACTTTATTGTTTGTAAACTTAGATAGTAAAAACTAGTAATCAAACAAGTAGAAACAAATAGACAAATTTGTAAAACATCCTCTTAGTAAAAAGTAGTAAAAGTTATCATTCTCTCAAATAATTTCTACTTCCAATTCTTTATAAAATCTCAATATAACATTTTCCCATGAGCCGTTCAAGTATCTCAGCTTCAACAAGACCAGCTAGGGTACAAGTTCGTCCTCTGCATGACCATTCAGGTCAACTCTACATCAAGCTACTGTCCCCAAGAGAATGCTGTGCCCTCTATAAACTCTCATTGACTTACCACGTGTATTCATGGAGAAGTGACATAGAAGACACGTGATTCAGCTCCACGTATAGGACAAAGTAAATAAAGAGGGGCACCCAACTCCATGCATTGCCGTACTCCAACGGACAGAAATAATCAAATTCACTCTATTAATATATTTTACCTTAAACATTTTTCAGAGTATTCTTGGATCTATATCTCACTTTCACTACTTGTGTTTACATACATAAATAACAACATTTCTTTTCAACAACTTAAATGTTGCTCCTGTCGTGTTTATAATTTATATTGTTATCTTCTATATATCTTTTCTTTTCTTTTGCAAAATATTAAAAGAACTCTAAGATGCTTTTAGCCCCTTAAAATAATATGCATTAAACAAAAATATATATTATTTTGGCTGTTTGCCAACTGTAGAAGATTCCTTCGACGGTACTCATGGATTCATGCAAACAAAAGGGATTTAAATATTTGCATGTCATTTTCATATAATATACTAAACAAGGTACCTATTTTTAAATAAAACAAATGCTTAACTTTTGTGACAATTTAAAAATAATTTATATATTTTAAGAAAAATTGAAAGTTGCATTAACATTTATGTATTTGTTAATGTTTATGTACGAGCCTATAATAATAGTGATTAAAGAGGAACCAAAATCTATCTGCAAATTAATCGAGTTAACAAAGAAACCATGGTATATCCTTCAGAAAACACATTTGTTATTATTCTCCTACTCTTATCTTTCCCTATAATCTTCTTCTTCCTCCTCCACCGCCGTAAAAAGGTCTCGGCCGCGAAGCGCCGCCTTCCGCCCGGACCACCGGGATGGCCTATATTCGGAAACATGTTCCAGCTCGGAGAAATGCCTCACCGCACAATAGCCAACTTAAGGCAAAAATATGGTCCAGTTCTATGGCTCAAAATAGGTGCCATAAACACTATGGCAATACTCTCAGCCAAAGAAGCTACTATATTTTTCAAAAACCACGACCATAGTTTCGCAGATCGAACCATAACTGAAACCATGCGTGCTCATGATTACGACAAATCATCCGTAGCTTTGGCTCCCTACGGTTCCTACTGGCGACTCATGCGCCGTCTAGTGACCGTCGATATGCTGGTCATGAAACGCATAAACGACACGGTCTCCGTTCGTCGTAGATGCGTAGAAAACATGCTCACTTGGGTTGCAAAAGAAGCACTTGTGTTGGAAAACGGTCGTGGACTTCACTTGTCACGGTTTGTTTTCTTCATGAGTTTTAACTTGTTTGGGAACTTGATGCTGTCGCGTGATATGTTTGATATGGAATCTGAAAATGGATCTGAGTTTTTTAAAGCGGTTATGGGACTCATGGAATGGACCGGACATGCTAACGTGTCGGATTTGTTTCCTTGGTTAAGGTGGTTGGATCCACAAGGATTGAGGAGAAAAATGGATAGGGATATGGGAAAAGCTATTGAATTTGCTTCCACGTTTGTGAAAGAGCGTTTGGATTTAGAAGGGGAGGTTCGTGATGATGATCGAACAAGAGACTTCTTGGATGTGTTACTAGAGTTTCAAAAAAATGAGAACCAGAATTCACTCAACATCTCAGATAAAGATCTCAACATATTCATCTTGGTAATGTTTTTATCACACTCGTAATAATAATAACTACTAAAAACTCGCATACACAACCATGATATCTAGGACTATTAGATGTTTATTTAGTTAGGGTACTCGTGCATTTTCCTTAATTAAAATACTTTGATCGATTTTATGTAAAATGTGACTATATATAATCAGGAAATATTTTTGGCTGGATCAGAAACAACGAGCAGCACAATCGAATGGGCTATGACGGAACTATTATGCAACCGCGAATGTATGTTGAAGGTTAAAACTGAGCTTAACTCAGTGGTTGGTGGTAAAGATTTTGAAGAGAGTGACATAGAAAAACTTCCATACCTACAAGCAATTGTTAAGGAATCACTAAGGCTACATCCTCCAATTCCACTACTTGTCCCAAGAAAAGCAGTTGAAGAGACAGAGTTTATGGGATACATGATACCAAAAGATACTCAAGTGTTTGTGAATACATGGGCTATTGGAAGAGACCCAGATGTTTGGGAAGAACCATTGGTTTTCAAACCTGAGAGGTTTTGTGATAGTGATAGTAAGAGTTATAAGACTGATTATAAAGGACAGCATTATGAGTTTATACCATTTGGAGCTGGGAGAAGAATGTGTGCTGGTGTGCCTTTGGCTCATAGGATTCTTCATCTTGTCTTGGGATCTTTGCTTCATCGATTTGATTGGGAGCTTGATTGCAATGTTACGGCGTTGACTATGGATATGAGAGATAATCTTGGGATAACCATGAGGAAGTTTGAACCATTGCTTGCTGTGCCCAAATTAGTTGGCTCTTAATCATTAATCTTTTTGTAAGATAATAATTGTCACATCAGTTTGAAAATAATTGAATTTTTTATTTTTAATGTTTAATTAATTACTATTACTCAGCTATATCCTTTAATTAATCTTATTTATATTAAATTATCATTTTTAATATTTTGGTAGATTATATATACATAAGAAATAATATTTTGACACCTAAATTTAAATGTCAAATATTAAGTGTTCAAATAACACTATTCTATATAATTTAACTATGGTTTATCTGTGGCAAAATAAATAAAAAATTTGTCTTGTTATGATTTAATTATAACAAGTATTTCATAAATGAAAAATTTAACTGTGCTAAATTTTAGATCATTAATAAAGTTGAGCTTAATTTTAAACTTTGTAGATTAAAATAGTTAGAAAAATTAAATAGTTAGTAGAATTAAGTAAGTGGGGTGCAAAGGATATGAAACACTCTAGAATAGATTAAAATTCAATAAAAAGTATAAAAATAGGGGGACATAAAATCAAATCCAATGTAATAAAAAATACAAAGCAATCCAAATATGTGATACATCATAACCTTTAATAGATAAAGTAAATACATATTATAATCCAAAGCAATCAATTTTGTATCACAATGCACCCCCTTGAGGGAATAATTTTTCAAATTGATTTCTTTTTCAAAATTTTTAAATCTAATATTAATAGGATTTCTTTTTAAATAAGTTGTTTTCTCAAAACAATTTTCAGAGCCTTTCAAATAACATTTGATTTAAACATAACATTCAATACGCCGCTTTAAGTCAAGTATTCAATATTCCTCATGTTTAAACTCCTCATAAATTTCTTGAACACATCATTTGTCACCCCTTTCGTCAATAAATCTGCAAGTTGTTCTTCGCTTTGACAGTTGGTTAGCTTCAGCTGTTCTGCACAGACCAATTTCCTTAAGTAATAAAACTTTATCTCTATATACTTGCTCATCCCATGTTCTATGGGATTCCTTGCAAGATTAATAGCTGAAATATTCTCAAAAAAGAGCATAACATCTTGTTTTGCATTGATGCCCATCTCCCTTAGCAGACTCATTAGCCCACATCCTGGCATGCATACATTGACGCAACGATATACTCGGTCTCACAAAAAGAGAGTGTCACCACAGGTTCCTTTTTAGATCATCAAGAGATTAGAGCTCCTCCGAACATAAAGACATAATCAATTGTAGACTTTCGATCATCTTTATCTGTGCACCAATTAAAATCCATGTAACCGAATAATTCACAAGTGCTACCCATATCAACTGCGGAAAAAATAATTCCACAATCAAGAATACCTCTGATGTACCGTAGGATCCTGTTAACTGCTGCCAAGTGAGAAATTTTTTGTCTCTCAATGAATCTACTTGCAATATCGACACAAATGCCAAATCTGGCCACGTATTGCACAAGTAACGTAACGATCCAATCAACCTCCTGTACTGAGTTAAATCCACATCTGCCTCATCTTCACTTTTGGACAACTGCAACCTTGCTTCAGCTGGTGTATTTGCATAATTACAATGCTTCATATCACACCTTTTCAATATTTCAAGAGCATTTTTTCTTTGATGCATGAGCAGTCCCAATTTTGACTTGTGCAACTCAATGCCAAGAAAGTAAGTCATGGTGTCAAGGTCACTCATATCAAATTCTTCCATAAGCTCACCTTTGAACATGGAAATGAACACTTTGTTGTTGCCCATAATCAATAGATCGTTCACATATAAGCAAAGTATAATCACATCTTTGCTTGCATCCGTCTTCACATAAACAACATATTCAAATACACACTTCTTGAAGCCAACCTCAACTAGAAAAGCATCTATGCGCTTGTTCCAAGCTCTAGAAGCTTGTTTCAAACCATAAAGTGCATTCTTCAATTTGTAGACTTTTCCCTCTTGATTTTCACCACAAAACCATGGTTGTTATACATAGACTTCCTCCTCAAGTGGACCATTCAAAAATGTAGATTTTACATTCATTTGATACATCGACCAATTTTTGTTATTGGCAATACCTACAACTAGTTTTATCGTCTCTAGTCTAGCCATCAGAGCAAACACCTCATCATATTCTATACCTTCTCTTTGCAAGAATCTTTTCGCTACTAGTCGAGCCTTATGCTTGACAATCTCGTCTTTTGGATTTATCTTCACTTTATAGACCTATTTCACACTGATTGCCATTTTTTGTTCCGGTAAATCAACCAGATCCCAAGTATTGTTTTTCTCAAAAAAATTCAGCTCTTCTTTCATCGCACACACCCACTTTGAATTGCTTAATACCTCCTCCGTGCTCACCGGCTCAGATTCGGCCATAAGTGCAAAGTGTATAAGATTACCATCATTGTTGATTTCATTATCTTGGAATACTTCACAATCTTGGAGCCTCTAATGTAGATCTATGTGTCTTGTTGGTCGACTATTGGTTTCACCGCTTTCAACTTTGACAGACTGCTGAACTGGTTCTGCAAAATGTTAATTTTCTGCATTTTCTTGAGGAAACCAATTTCCAGAATCAGGGAAACCGGTTTTTGTTTCCAGAAAATCAATTCAAGTGGATTTAGAATGCAGGTATCGCAAAGGAAACCGGTTTCCTTATATTGAGAAACCAGTTTCTATTATTGTCATGGGAATTTTTTTGCTGTCATATAGCCTCATCTCGTCTACGACAATATCTCGACTAATCACGACCTTCTTACTACTCATATCAAATTAATTGTAGCCTCTCGTATAATGATAACCAACTAGTAACATTATCTCTCCTTTTTCATTCAACTTCTTTCGAAGTTGACCCGAAATATGTCGAAATGCTATCGAACCGAAAACCTTCAAATGACTCAAACTCGGTTTATGAACAGACCATACCTCTTTTGGTGCTACTTTGTCCAACTACTTAGAAGAGCATCTATTCAACAAATAGGCAGTTGTAGAAACAACTTCACCCCATTGTTCCTTTGACAAATTTTTCCCCTTTAACATGCTACGAACCATATTCATTATTGAACAATTTCTTCGCTCGGCGATACCATTTTGCTGAGGCGTATAAGGTGGTACAACTTCATGCACTATACCCTCATCATCACAATAATTCTCAAACTCATTCGAGGTATATTCATCTTCATCATCCGTTTTGAGAATTTTCAACCTGTGACCACATTGTCGCTCCGCCATGGACTTAAAACGTTTGAACACATCAAATACCTCATACTTCCTCTTGATTAGATAAATTCATAGCTTCCTACTAAAATTATCAATAAAAGTGACAAAGTACCTATTTCCACCATATGAGTCGACTTGCATTGGACCACACACATCGAAATACACCACCTCAAGATGATGTTTGGTCCTATGACTCGCATCCTTGCTGAAACTATTTTTGTGTTGCTTCCCTTGAACACACTCTTCATAAATCTTAGTGGAAATACTAATTATGGACAGTCTGATTACCATATCATTCCTTTGCAACGCGCTGAGGTCTCTAAAATTGAGGTGTCTAAGACGATAGTGCCACAACCATTCATTATCACTTGCCTTTGTATCAAGACACTTGTGTTTCATCACTTGCCTTTGCAACGCGCCGAGGTCTCTAAAATTGACGCGCAAAATCTTAATTTCCATGTGAACAGTGTAATTCTGATCAAGTAATTGGCCAATGCTCAAGAGATTACATTTAATTCCATAAATGTATAACACATCTTTGATCAAGGAATGTCTCACATCCTTCTTCCTGATCAAAACATCACCCACATTGTCGGTCGCTAAAGTGGTATCATCCGTGAATTTGACTTTAATCTTCATGGCTTCATTTATTTTAACAAATCAATCCTTTCTACCCGTCATATGAGTTGAAAAACCATAATCCAAGTACCACTCATCATTGTCTTGGACTCCATCTCGAACGGTTACCATTGAGTTTCGCTTCGAACGCGCTTATGTTGAATTTTCTACACTGCTTACATTGTTGTCCAGCCTTTGACAACTGGTATTGCTACTATCCAGGAACTTTCTCATGCCATAATTCTCCTCCGTGATCATGACCAGAAGCATATTATCATCATCCACCTCTTGTCTTGCAACCTTGACTTCATCACTTTGATTTTCCTTCGATTTCACATTGCAATCTCTTGCGAGATGACCAAGTTTATGACAATTGTGGCACATCGAACTACTCTTGTCAAATATCTTGTTGTTGTTGTTGTCTTGACCACTACCTTTGGAGTTGCTTTTACCTCTTTGTTCCATATAAATCTTTGAACTTTGTGGATCTTTTCTACCAAAATTCTGGAAATTTGCCTTGCCCTTTGAAGATCATTTTCCTTTAGATATCTTGTTCTTCTCATTGAACCGTGCTTGTAACGCAATCTCCACTTTGGCCTTGTCATTTCCTCTTTCATCCATCCTTTATTCATGAGCCTCTGATGAGCTTTAAAGCTCCTCTTTGCTCATAGTAAGAAGATCCTTTGATTCTTCAATTGCAACCACTGTGTTGTCAAATCTTGACGTTAAAGAATGCAAGATTTTAGCCACCATATTTTGCACCGAAATGCATTCACCGCAAGACTTTATTTGGTTCACCAAACGCGTTATACGCGTAATGTAATTGTTGATCGATTTCTTTCCTTCCATTTGCACCAGCTCAAACTGCCTCTTGTGAGTTTGTAACCTCACAACATTCGTTTATCAACCCCTTCATAGTCTTTTTTCAAAATATCCCAAGCTTGATCTGCCGACGTACAATCACCAACTTTCTCAAAGTTCCATTATCGATACAAGAGTGTGTAAAGAAGAGATCTTTGTAGTCTTTCTTCTCCTCTTCCTTGAATGTAGCTTGTTGGGCTATTATAGCTTCTGCCACCAGTGGTGTAACTCCTTCAATCACAACTTAGAGAACTTCTTGATACCCAAACAAAAAAATTTCACTTGTTTGCACCACTTGTCATAGTTCTTGGAATCAAGAATGGGAAGGTTGGTATGGATTCGATCACTGATTGACATGTTTGCAGCGGGTTAATAGATCAAAACCAGACTCTGATACCAAATATTGGAACATACACAAAACTAGTTTGGTGAATCAATGGTGAAAATTAATGAATTGACTAATGGGGGAAGATGAAGTTTTGGAGAGTATTGGAGATTAGAGAGAGAGAGAGAGAGAGTAATTGAGGAGAAAATTATTCACATTGATATTATTTTAAACAACATTGCAAGAGGGTTTATATAGTGTGCTAAAATATACCTAAAAACACACCTCAAAATCTGTTATAGACAGCAAACAGAAAAACTAAAATTCAAGCTAGAAATCAATTTCCCAAAAATTGGAAACCGGTTTTCCCAACTGCCCGCTAAATCCTAGAACTAAAACACGTGACAAAAATCGGTTTCCCCAAACTGAAAAATCAATTTGCTTTTAGAAACTTCCAAATCCAACAGTAACAGACTAGCTTTCAAATAAACTATTTTCTCAAAACAGCTTCGAGATACTTTCAAACAACATTTGACTTAAACGTAATATCCAATAATTAAAAATTTCAAATAAATAACAAGAATTTTTCAAAAAAAAATATCAGATTTTCGAAATAATCCAGTAGCTCATATTCGACCCAAAAAAAATTCACTATTTTTGTTCCCATTCCTAAAATTTGTCCAACAATTTGAAACTAAAAAAAATAAAATAAAAGTGTTAGATTCAATTTTAAGGGTGACAAATTAAAACTGCGATGGTAACCCACATTTTCTTAAAAATGAAAATGTTTTTAGATTCAAAGGGTTTAGAAATTTATTTTAAATAATGAGTTTATAATAAACCAAGCCATATGTCAAATATTTCTTTGATGCGTATAAAAAATGTTTGTTGTGGTAAATAATAACAAAGTACAAAAGTCATTTGTTTGAAGAATATAAAAATGATCTTTTTCCAACTAATACAAGTCTAACAAAATACTATCTAAAACTACTTCAAATAAATATGAGACACTTTAATTTAACATGTCTAATAAATAAATAAATAAAAAATCTAATTTTGATTCAGAATATCATGAAATAAAGTTTTAAACATATTATAAAAAATAAAACAACACACGATAAAATAAAATATCTTGAACCAATTACTAAAGCCGGTATAAGAAGCTATTTTAAATTAATTAAAACCTATTTAAAAATTCATTATCAATGACATTGCAAATTATAAAGTAACTTGTGTAATTTGTGTTGAAAAAACAATAAAAATATTTATATACTTTTAATAAAATAAATGCACAATTTCCAAAAAAAAATCTAAAATTCAAAGCTATACAACAATCATAACATTCAATTTCAATACCAAGGCAACATCAACTTCATAACCTACAAGTCTGTACAAAAATCATTGTTCATTCACATCTTTCTCATTCTATCTCTCATACCTACTTTTGTTTCAATCATGAACACATAGTTGAGACCAACAAGAAGATCAACCATTGCAGCTTCAGCTTTAGCTTGATTTGCATAAAAAAGAGTTTGCACAAGTAAAACATTTGCTTTTACAGCTGCATGCTCCTTCTCATAGTTTCTCTCAGAATGCCAGCTTATGGTATTATGTGCAAGTGGAGCCAACCATTCTAATGTCTGCACGAGCACCGTACTCCATTTTGCTGCAAGGTCTGCACTATCAATAGAGGATGACTTGTTTGTGATATGACATTTGAGCTTAGCCCTCGTAACAATTCGTATACTAGTAGGAAGCATATTGTACAGATCATCTCTTGCTTTGAGGTCAACCGAGTGAGGCGATGATGCTATCTTCTCAATCAATACAATCATATTCGCATAATGTAGGGCTAAAGCCGCATTACCAAGGGTAAGCGAACCTGAACCTAAAACTGGCTTTAACGTATTGTCGATGCGTAATTTAGAATATATTCCAATTCTATTGCAGAGAGATAAATTTTCTGCTGATTTCATTTTATCAACATGTTTTGTATGAGAATCAGGCAACCTCATGGAACCACCGTAACCGTTTGTCTGCTGCACGCAGCTCTGTATGACAGGTGAGTTGCTTGTGACAGACATGCAACTTTTGAATGGACCGATATTGCCTAACTGTTTGCTTTCCGAACGTTTGTGCTTTCCACGTTTATCTGATGGATGAAGAGCCTTCTTATGTTCCTTCGTTTTCTTGCTCTTGTCGAATGAAAAGTACGGCCTCCTCCCAACAGAACCCAGGTTGTTGAATTCGTAGAGGTCATTCACCGAAGGATAAATAGAAGAATGCATAAAAACAGAAAAAGATTGACTGCGCAGAAAATTGTTAGCATTCACGTCCTGAGAGTCGTTTTCTTGTTGCAACGATGGTATCTGAGTATTTCCAAACACGAGTAAGATCCTCTCGAGTACGGTGAATAGTGATTTTACCAGCAACCGGACGACATAATCATAACTTCTATTCCACGGAGACATGTCTCTTAGATTCCTCACTTCCTGGCGACGACACACAACCTTCTTCTGAAACTCAAGCAACTTTGCCCGATGGAGTTCAGGATTCGCCTGCATTCTCCTGAAAGTCTGTTCAACCTCAGCCAGTACTTCAAGCTCTTGGCAATATTGTGTCATGGAAGCGACCATTTTTTCCATTTTCTTCACTTTCCTCTCCATCTTTTTCCATTTATATTCCCACCCTGACCACTGAATATAATTTTGAACCGGATTGTGAACAAAATGTTCAAACCGATGATAAACCGGATCCGTACACCTCTTACCAAACCTAACAACAGATTGTGCTAAAAATCGAAAGTTATCAAGTATATCATTCAACACAAGCTCCATCAAGTAATCATCTTCCTCAGAAACAAACATTTTGATCCCAACAGAGTTCACTATCCCTTCCCTCAAACTCATTACTTCCCAATCACTCAAAGACCGCCACAAATTAGTTATCTTCGACATCAAGCTCGCAACCTCTAACGCCAAAATTCCAACTACCACCTTGTTATCTAACGCATTCTTGCGCGATATCGGCCACAGAGAATTGAGCCATGACCCACTCACCATTTCACCTCTCATTGATTTTTCACTATACTCAATGATATTCAATTTACCAAATCAAAAATATAATAAACACTCAATATCCTGAAATCAATCAAACCCAGTACTACAAATTAGAAATACAAAACCCACAAAGGATTATTATAGCAACAATTAGCAATTCTATGAAGAAAAGAAAGATTTTTTTAAGAAAAAACCCTAACCCCCAATTTGTTAATTTTGGTAAATGCTTGATTTTAAGCTCAGTCATGAAAAGGGTAGTGGCCTCACATGTTCAAAATCAAAACCCACTTTTCAAAATTCAATTTTTTTACTTGTTATGGTGTGATTCACCAGATTTCAAACAAGGGGATACCAAGGGACACATAAGAAACCAAAACAAAAAACATGGTAGGAAAGAAAAGAAAAAATACCTCTGGAGTGGAATAGGTTAGAGCATGAAGTTAAAAATCATGGTTTGAGAATTTAGTTATTGATTTGAGAGTGTTGGGTGGTGGATTGATGTGGAAATTTGATAAAGGATTATTCCACTTTAACTTTAACTTTGTTTTAAAGGTTACTTTGAAATTTTGGTGGTGGGACCAAATGGGTGGGTTGTTGATGGGAATGGTTTTTATGGCTTTTCTTCAACTTCTCTCTTGTCTTGTTGTGCCTCCGACAGTTGGGGAATTTTTGCAACTACTACATAGGAGAATCGGTTTTGTGATTTCATTGGTTGGTTGGCAATGATTTTGTTACTCCCTCCTCCTTATAAAAGTGTTCTATTTAGACGATGCTCATTCTTACAAAAAATAATATGAATGAGTGTGTTAATTTTAATGATAAAATTATATGTTTATATTAAATTATTCTTAATTATTATGCATAAAAGAGAAAATGAGACATAAAGTAAGAAAGAGTGTGAACAAATATGTGTTGACATAAGGATATTATTGAAAAAATAATAAATATTGTATTGGTATTTAAAATGGACAATTATTTTGAGAAATGAAAAAAAATACAAATGAGACTTTTTTTTTATAAGACGAAGGAAGTATGTGTAAATATTAATTTGATATTTGAAATATGAATTATATTGAAATTTATTGACAATGTAAAAAATAATTTTACTGGATTGATTAATCATAAACGTTAAGTGTTATAAGTCTCTGTTTGGAAAAATTAACTGGTAGTTGATAATAAATTAGTTTTATTTGGTAAATTAGTTGTTATACCAGCTGATAAATACAAAATGACATAAAAAGAAATTCTTGATTAAGAAATTGATGATTTTAATTTATTTTTGTTAAAATAATAAAAATATAAATGAAAGAAAAAGTCACAAACTAAAAGGTACAAATTCAAAAACTACTTCAAATAACTTTTGAGAAAAAAGATAAAAGCTAATAAAAAAGCTAAAAGATAAATGACATTTATTAAACAAAACCTTTTTATTAATATGAGTTGAAAAACTAAAAACTCTATTTTAAGTGTTACAAAACATATCCTAAGAAATTTGATTTGATTTTAACCACTTATAAAATAAGTTTTATTTTACAATAATAATTCATGTAATTAATCTCCATATTAAATACTCGAACTCGAATGGCATAAATATGATGCTATATTTTATTGAAGTTTCAAAATATACTTTGGACATTGTCCGCTTCATTCAAAAACTAAAAACAAAACAAAACAATCAAACAAAAATCATATAATTATCAAATCTCAAAATCACCTAATATTTTTTCAATAGATCTACAATATATTTATAATATTGTGGTTAGAATCTAAACTTTTGTATATGATGTTATTACGATTTACATAGCTATCAACAAAATAGTTTGACAAGTTTGTTTCATCTTTTAACATCTATTAGTATTTTTTTTATAAGTAATGGAATCTCTTAATCAATAATAGAGTACAAAGGGTAGTCAACCATTTACAAAATCTATTACATCATTAAAATTTTTAAAGGGCTGTGACTAGAGCTGTCAAAATGAGTTACCCGGTCCATTTAGGGCCGACCCTCATGAGTCTGAGTATTTTAGGACTGGGACAAAATAGCCTTATTGTAATATGAATTTCAAAATTACTACTTGAGTCTAGTCCTAGACGGGCTTCGGGCTACCCGGCTCTAAATGAGCTTTTTTTAATAAAAAAATTAAAGTAAAAAATCCATAATATTGATTATAAATAAAATAAGAAATTATATTATTCTAAATATATACATTTTTAAATACTATATTATCTTTTACAAATATTATAATGTGTTTTTAAATATAATATATATCTAAATTATAGAAAATAATACTCAAAATATTTAACATAATACAAACTAATAGAATATGAGAAAAAAATGTTGCTTATATTAATGTATAATATTTAAAAGAGAAAGATTGAATAGAATAGAGACAAAATCTAGTGAAATGAGAAAAAATAATATGTTACTTTGGAGTAACATACTATAAGAATTAATATAACTTTTTAAATTTTATAGTAATGCGGACCTATTGGGCTACCCATGGCCCATATGAACTAGCCCTAATGGGTAGCGGACTTTTTAGGGCTGTGCTAAAAAGGCCCTTATAAATATGAGCTCTAATTTGAAGGCCCAAGCCCTATAATTTTTCGGACTGGGCGGGCTGGCCCATATGGGCTAGCCCATTTTGACAGCTCTAGTTATGACATCAAAAGTAATAATTCTTGAGACGTATATTTCTGCCTAGTAATCTGCCACAACCAAGAGAAAAATTTATCCTTCTCAAAAACATCTTCCACTTTAACCTCTTTCATTTTTGAAAACCACCTTATTTCGTTTGCACCAAATAACCCAGTATGATGCTAGCCATAATAACAGTCTCTTCCTAGTAGCAATTCTCCCATCTACTAATTCCAAAAAACTTAACCATGCGTTCAAGGACTAATTATGCTTGAACAAATTCTAAACCAGTCCATGAGCAAGCAACATTCCAGACTTCTATAGCAAACGAACAGAACAACAGAAGGTGCACTAATGACTCACCATGGAAATTTCAAAAGAGATAAACATTAGAATCTAAACCTGCTAAGACTCCCCTTTTGCACAATTGTTCTTTTGCGACTAATCTATCCTTTATACACTTCCACCCAAACACCTGGATTTTTGAGGGAACTTGCGATTGCCAAATTTGATTTAACGCCCTTAATGAATCCTGATCTAAGACCGATTGGGTGACAAGACTTTTAAACACCACATAACCACCACTCATAGTGTATGTTGCTGCCCCCTGAGGATACCATACAAACACATCCTTGAAACCTCACCTTGGAGAAACGAAAGCAAGAATATTATTGAGATCAACCAAGAATTCCTTAACATCATTGGAACTTATATTCTCAACTGATGAAAGGTCCTAAACTCATACGTTTTCCATGAACTCACCCATATCAGAGACAATGACCTCTTTATACAATGGCCTCAAATAGTGAAGGGAAAACTCTATTAAGGGGCGAACCCCCAATCCAATTTATCTTCCAAAAACCCGTTTTCCTACCATCACCAATCCTACACGAAATGGAATCTGAGAACCAGCTTATGTTACTAGACGCAATCACACCAATAAATAACATATCCCTCCACCATATTGAGGATTTTTTTGATATTGTAGATACTTTTTCCACCAAAAACACTCCCTTCTAATAACCCATATCTATAGCTCAAAACGTTACGCCATAAATCATCCTCCTCAACCAACAGTCACCACTTCCATTTACATAATAATGATTCATTGACAACCAATAAGCTTCTAACACCCAAACCCCCTTCTTTTATACTTTTGCAAACATCATCCCAACTAACCCAAAAAATTACCCTCTTATCCGACCCACCACCCCACAAAAATTCCCTTTGGAATTTTGAAAAGTAAAGGAAAAAAATCGGGATTGAATTCAGGACGAAATTAATTAACCCAATTGACAAAAATGTGATATTCCACACAGTCAACCTTGCTTTCAACTTATTTACCACCGGAGACCACACCTCCTTCGAACGATGTTTTGCTCCAATTGGGATACACAAAAAATTAAAGGGCATAATACCCTTGTCACAGTAAAGAAAAGAAGACGCAGTCGACATAAAGTCTTCCTCTAAATGTATCCCATACAGGATATACTCTTATAGAGATTAACCTATAACCCAGACACCAATTCAAAACCCCGTGTAATGCCTCCTTTATGGTTCTAATATTGCTGAAGTACCCTTCACCGACAAAAACCATATCATCTGCAAACTGTAATAAATGGTACTCCTCCACACCATTAAGCCTGAAGCCATTGAAACTTCCCCTCTGAACCACATTCTCCATCAAAATAGATAATCCTTCCGCCACCAAAGTAAATAAGAAAGAAGACAAAGGGTCTCATTGTCTAATACCTTTATCCATTTGAAACTTTGACGTTGGACTCCCATTTATGAGTACCAATAACGAATTATGACAGATACACACATTTATCCATTTGATCCCCACTTCTCTCCAAATCCATTTCTTCTTAGCACATAATTCAAAAATGCCCACAAAACTTTATCATAAGCTTTCACGAAATCTACTTTTAATATGAAACATTCCTTACGAAACCTTGTTGCCAAGTCAATCCGTTCATTTAGTACCAACAACCCATCTTGTATACGTCTTCCCGGTACGAAAGTTGTTTGAGATTTTGATACCAGCAAATTGAGAACCACCTTCAATTTATTTGCCATTAGTTTTGCTAGAATTTTATACAAAGAACCCACTAGGATGATTGGGCGGTATTCATCTAGCCACTGCGAATTAACGACCTTTATAATCAAAGCCACAAAAGCAGTTGTAATTGTCTTTGGTAGGTTTTCCTTGGAATAAAATTCAGTTACAAAACCAATAACATCTACTAGTATTTAAATGGTGATTCATGTGAAACAGCCTTGCATGCATTACGTGATTGTTCTAAATGTATGCATGTTTGGATGAGTTTTGTGCCAAGCAACATCATGTGAGATTTCTTCAATGTGGATCTTAGTATTTGGATCAAGTTGAATATTAATTACCATGGAGAATTCAATAAGGAGTGGAGTCGCATATGGACTATTATTTGCCATGCTTTGTGGAGTTAGAGAAATAAAGAAGAACTTGTAGAAGATTAAGGGAGACCTCTTGAACCAATCGTTCATCTGCTTAAGAGGAAACATGATTACAATAATGCGTGTATTCTCTTCAAGAAACATTCAAGATTGATATTGATAATAGGCTTCTCCTTTGGAGGCTCCTTAATCCAAGTATGGTTAAGTTGAATATTGATGGATCTAGGAAGGAGGATATGAATGCGGGTTGTGGTGGTTTAATTAGAGACCATACAGGGTGTTGGGTTAGTGGTTATTCAAAGAATTTGGGATCCTACAGTGCATTATTAGCAGAGTTCGTGGATGTGTATGAAGGTCTTTGAATTACTAGAGATTTGGGTCTGATGATGGTGGAGGTTAATACTAATTCTCAGATGGTGGTTAGTGTTATTAAGGATAGTAATATCAACAAAGCGAAGTGTAGAGCATTACTTCGGAATATTTGTCATTTAATTCAAGAATATGAAACCACGATAGTCTCTCATAATTTTAGGGAAACAAATAAGTGCGTAGATTCCCTTGCAAACATTAGTTGCTCTCAAAACCGATTTTTTATTTATGATAAAGCCCAAAATATTTAGAGGTCTCTTCAGGACGATGATTCTTTAGGATTGCACACCTCAAAGAGGGTTTAGTTTGTTCTTTTTCTTTCTAGGCTTCGGCCCTCTCTTGTATAAAAGAAAATCTACTAGTATTTAATAATACATTTTTTGATGGTAATAATTATTAAGTTTAATTGTAACTTTTGTCACCAATTGTTAGTTGGTCTAGTGGTTATTGACACTAGATTAGATAGAGAGGACCACAGTTCGATCCGTAACTTTTGTCCCGCTATTTTCTTCTTCTTTTTTTTAGTTTTAATTCTATCATTTTAAAGTTTGAAATTTTAGTACTTTTTAGGTTTTTGTTTTTAGTCCATTTCTAATTTGCAATATTTTAAAAATTAGATCGGCCATCAATCCATAATGCTATTAGGTAATTGAGTTACTAGTTGGACTAATAAATCACTAGTCAGATCGCATAACTTCTAATTTAATTTATACAAATAAAAAAAATATTCATGAAATAAATTTTTTGACTTAAATTTCATAACTATATAAAAAAAAAGAATTATATATAGATATATTTAGAGGTGTTCGCGGTGTGGTTTGAACGGTTTTGAATCCGAACCGCAAGAGAAAAATAAGTGTGGTTTGGTTTGGTTCGGTTGGCTTTTAGAAAAAAAAACCAAACCAAACTAATGCGGTTTGGTTGGTTCGGCTTTTTATAAATATTTTATTGAGACATACATACACATATAGATGACAATATAACTTCGTATTTACTTATTCATACACTATCAAATAACAACAAAACTCATCATATTTGGACAATAACTTCCCATTTAATATGTATAAATTAGATTAGACAAAAGTGAAATAATAAATATAAAATAATATATAAAACAATATCAAAAATATTATAATGAAACAAAAAAAAAGAGAAGAGACGAGATATCAATGAAGATGAAAAAGAAAGAACATATGAGATGAGAGATTATAGAAGAAGATGTGCGATAAAAACGAAATTAAAGGGAGAACATTTGCATAAAAATGAGAAGGTGGAAAATAAAGAATATAAGAAAGTAGATATTAGAGAAGATGTAAGATGAATCTGACAAAGATGGCGCAATAATGCTAGAAGAGATTTGAGAAAATTGAAACTGAAATTATAAGTGTAAGAATGAGAACATTATTCGTAGTCATAAGGCCAAAGTATAATAGGTTTAGCTTTGGGTGAGATGTGAGTTACTTAAAATTTAGGTTGTAATATAATGCGGTTTGATTCGATTTGGTTCGGTTTGCAAAATACAAACTGCAAACCGAACCGAACCATGCGGTTTTGCCAAAAGATGACCTAAACAAATCCGAACAAAATGCAATTTTTTGCAATTTCGGTTTGGTTTGGTTTGGTTTGCGGTTTTCTATTGGGTTGGTTTGGTTCTGAACACTCCTAGATATATTTATATAAATTGTTGAAAGTAATTTCTTGTGTCAAAAAAATATTTGATTTGATTTGATTTAGGAGTGTGAAAACAGTTTGTTACACATAAATTTGATTTTAGATTTAGATAGATTTGATTTAAATCTAAAATAAAGTATATTTGATTTAGCTTATTGATTTTATATTTAGATAGATTTGATTTAAATCTAAAATAAAGTATATTTGATTTAGCTTAGTGAGCAAGCAAACATAAATCTATAAATAGAGGGAGTAATCTCTATTTTTGTAGTCATTCACATAATTTTACAGTTGCAAAATAAATAATAAAGTTTTCCACATTTGTGACTAAAGAGAAACTCTTCTTCTTTTTCTCTTTGATTGTTCAATATTATTGTGTGGTGATAACAATTTTGTTCATTAAAATTGATAAAATATATCATAATTTTTGATGGATTTCCAACGTAAGTTATAAGTAACTTAGATAACAATCTTAAATAAATTTCGAAGTATAAGAACTCTGGGATGTTCATAAATCTGATAATGATGAATATTAAAGTACACATTAATCTGATTTATAAATTTTGTCGGTGTAACTAAATAATCAACATGAATGCAAATGTGATTCTGCGGAATCTTATTACACGTGACAGCGCCTAAGTGAGTCACGCGGCAGACAGTTCTAGCAAATTCGATAGTTCTCATTTCTCAACCTATCATCTCTATTCCAGCACATTCTAGTTTTCCAAACATTGAAACTCCTATAAAAACCACCTAGCACATAATAATCTACATTGTATAATCATAAATCACAAATTCATAACTCAAATAACCAAACAAGATTTACCAACAACAATGAAGCCAATCGACGAGAAACAAGAGAAAGTAACTATAAGAGCCGTAAGCCACGACGAAGAAGGAAAAAAGAGAGTAGAAAAAACCGAGCTCAACACACACAACATTGACACAATCAAATACGTCGAGAAAAAACTCATCAATAACGGTGTCCAGCGTCTCGATCGCCACCCGGTCGACGGCATCGGAATCGGTCGCCCGCCATCAAAGTCCGGTCACGGCGGTAAATACACTTGGGAAGGCCCCGCCGGTATCATCGATAACGAGCTCGATGCAGCCCCAGCCGCTATAGATAATAAGGATCCTAATTATGTAGATGACGAAGACATTGATGCTGATCCTCGTTTAGTAGTTAATTAACCGTTTGTGTGTGCGCGTGTGTTCAGAAATAGTTGTAATAGCAATAAAACAAATGCTAAATTTTCTATAGCATGAAACTTTATGAATTCATATTACACTTCAAAGAAACCATGAACAGAAAAATATACTGCCAAATCTAACACTAATTGCAAAATAGTAACAACATATCAATTAATGAAATCCATTCCCGTGATAATTGCGACGAAATATTGAGTAATACTCCCACTCAGGATGAGTGGGACTAATTCCAGGTAAACCAAAAGGATGTTGTTGAACATACTCTCCAACATCTTCAGCTTCAGCAACTCCATTCAAGTACCTACACAATTCCCCCTCTGGATCAAGCAAATTGTCCTCCTCATTATCTATATCATATGGCTGAGTAAAAATTCCTGTATGCATAGGATTAAGAACAGCCCTATATGGTTTATCATCAATCACCAAAGTATTAGCACAAGAATAGCGTCTTCCATTGTCTATTGATCCCCACACTTGATGTATTTCTTTGATATATAGATGCTTCCCTAAGCTCTCCAATGATCTAAACCCAGTATCCAAACATGAATATTGATCCTACAAATTCAACAACCCAACATTACATTTAATTACATTACATACAAATTTCCAAAAACAAAACACACAACTTATAAGAAAACATACCCAAATTATAAGTAGCTTATCTGCTGATCCTCTTCCAATACAACAGGTTAAAGCACCATCCATATTATGCCTGTATTACGGGTAATAAATAACAATCAAATTCAAATACAGAAAAAACTCAACAAGAGTGTTAGTATACAGTTTACAATTTATACTCACGCTCTAGCAGAACTCCAAACCCCAACTTCAAATCTTTCTAAACAGAATCTCATAAACTCTTTGCTATATGGCCTCTTGAAAACTATGTCAAAAGAAATAATCATTAATAAAAACAAACAAGAAATGCATTTTGATAAACAAATGAAGATGAGTATATCGTAACTTACGAACAAAGTTACGATATAGATAATCGGGGACTCGGGTTGAAGGATGATCTTCCCAATCAGCAAGGTTAATTCTGCGCATAAGAAAGCCATTAAGATTCATAATAAGCAACTTCTTCTCCCTAGGTTGTTGAACTTGAACTTCATCAACATCCATGTTGTTCTCAACAGCAAGAACTTCATCACCATTCATGTTGTTCTCAACAGCAAGAACTTCATCACCATTCATGTTGTTCTCAACAGCAAGATTCAAATCTAGTTCATCCTCAGAGTCTTCATCATCATTATTTTCTTCTCCTAGCATATCCTTGACTTTGACAAGATCTCCAAAATTACTGTAACTAATCAGCATGTATAAATCCCAATCACGATGATCCGGCAAAATCGGTGGTAAACCAAAACGATTATGTTCAACATATTCCCGAACATCCTCAGCTTCAGCAACTCCATTCAAGTACTCGCATAATGCACCGTTTGGATCGAGGAAATTGTCCCTTTCATTCTCTAAATCATACGAGTTGACAAAAATCGCTGTGTTTAACTGAAATTTTCGATTACGAAAATCTTTAAAATTTGAATACTAAACATACATTATATACAAGATTTGAAAATTAACAAAATTAACATCGAATTAATACCGGATTATGGATGGCTCGATATGGTTTATCATCGATCAACAAAGTATTAGAAGCAGAATAGGATGGATATTGAGTCCACACAGCTTCCAATTCTTTCAGAAAAAAAGGCTTTTGAGCATTCTCCATAGATTTATACCCAGTGTTGTTACAGTGGGATTGATCCTACAAAAAATTCATCAAACACTAAATAAGCTGAACAGAATCGATTAATTAATAATCAGCTTAAAATAAGTGAAAATTTACCCAAACAAATAGCAGCTTATCTACTAAATCTTCTCCTATAGCACATGTTAAAGCTCCACGCACATTCTTCCTGAAAATGTAACAACAATAACAATTAATCAAAAACGAAATAATAAAAAACAAGAACAAGAACTGATTATGCTTACTCTACTGCAGAAGACCAGATTGCAACTTGGAATCTTTGTAAGCAGAATTTCATAAACTCTTCACTAAACGGCCTCTTGAAAACTGCATTATCACGTTAATCAATCAAGAACACGCATTGTTAAAAAGAGAAAAACATGAAAGTAACGAATACATTACGTATAGTGTCTCGATATCGGTAATCAGCAACACGACGCGGGATGAAAATGCATCTGAAGTAATCAAGAATATGAATTTTGCGGATGAGAAAGCCATTGAGATTCAGAATAAGCAGCTTCTTCTTCTTCGGATCGATTTGAGGAGGAAGACTCGATTCCGATACTTGTTCTTGTTCTTCCTTTGAGTCTTGTTGATCATCGCGGTTAAGATGATCGAGTTGTTGTTTGGAATCTTTGATTCTGATGAGTTGGCCGTACTTCCAACCTATGGAAATCTTTGTGGACATTTTTGATGGATGCAGTTTGATTGAATTTTGGTTATGGAAAATGAATGCTACTTGAGTTGGTTTATATATACAAATGGAAGATAGAGGAAGTGGGAGAAGAGAAGAGAAGCGGTTAAGTTTGTTAGAGTTTGTTAGAAATTTGTTACAGTTTTTTCTGTTTATTCAGTTGTGAATTTATGAAACCGTTATAAGGCATTTAGATTTTTCGCGTCCTATTTTTTTATTTTTGGTGACTAGTAAAGGAACCGAGTAAAATTGATATAAATATAAATTAAATATTATATATTTATGGATAAAAAATGTATATAAAAATATATATGAATTAAAAGACACAAAAACTTTCAATTTTAATTGTCATATAAATTTTAATTTAATTTATGTATAGACAGAAATTATGTTGAAAAATATATTAGTATATAATACATTTCATCTTCTCGTGTGTTTACATGATTGTGCAACATTGTTATAAATAGTAAATAAAGATAATATTATAATGGATAATTTCTAATATCGATTCAATTTAAATAAATATTTTGTTGGTCCGTCAGCAATTTAAGTAGTATGATCTTTAATATATGTTCAATTTAAATAAATATTTTGTCAATCCATCCACATATGATCTCTAATATCGATTCAATTTAACTAAATATTTTGTCGGCCGGTCGAAAAAATAGGTTCGGCCCCAAAATTGTTATTAATGTCAAAATTAAAATTAAAATAAACTATATTAATTACTATTTATTATAAATAACTATTTAAAATTCAAAATTAACTTTTAAAATGCACGGATCGCGAAAAATCGATATAAATATTTAATAAATATTATATAGTTATAATTAAAAAATTTATATAAAAATATATACGAACTAATTGACTTTTAATGAGATTCTTTGACACAATACACACTCAACAACAAATAAAAAGTAATAATAAAAAAATAATCAATAAGTACATATTTTCACATGATCAAAATTATCGTATCAAATTTGTATGTTTATTTATCACATGACTAAAACTATCATATCAATTATCACTAAATTTTCATATTTCTATTTTCATGCAACCGCGTGTGAAATTATTGAGCTAACCAATTCTATCATATCAATAAAACTTTTCATTAAAAAAATCTGATACTCACATTTCCAATTAATCCATTTTTTCAATTAATTCCTATAACTAAAAAATTTATTTTAATTAATTTATATTAAATAATAATAATTAAGTTTTTAATCACGTAGCCTTCGAATTTCGATGATAATGAGAAAGATTAACTTTAGAATAAGAAATTAGGACGGTCAATATTAATTATAAATTAATATATTTTTAATATTCTTTAATTACTAAAGTTTAATGTTCTTTTATTATTAAAATTTATATTATTATTCTTTTTTAAATGTATATTTTAATAAAAAAATATAAAAATAATTAAGTACTCCTTAATTAATTTTCATTACCAAAAAGATTCAACCTAAAGTCACGGTTGTAAAAATTTATTTTTAATTAATTTATAATAAATAATAATAATTAAATTTTTAATAACTTTCTATTAAAAAATCTAATACCAAAAATGATTTGATTTTATTGTTATAAAAAAAAAAAATAGCGATGATATTAAAAAAAATAAAGCGTTCAAAGAAAGAAATGGACGTCAAAGAAATTTTATTAAATACTTCCTATGCAATATTATTGATATATTAAAAAAATATGTATATTTATCTTTAAAAATGAATCCGACTTAAAAAAATCACACATACTTTAAAAACGATTTGATTATAAGTAAGTAGCACAAAACCTTCTTTTTGAACAATAATAACCTTCTTAATAAATAATAATAACAATTTAATCACTCCATACTACAACTGTTAAATAGTTTTAGATAAAGAAATAAAAATTATTGGTTAATAAGAAACCTCTTCATCAAGTAGGATGAAAAATTATTTTATCATAAACAAATTAATTTTATATACACATCTTAAAAGATTATTTTATCATACACAAATTATTAATTTCAACAGATTAATAAGAATCCACATCTTAAAATTACGCATTCTTTATTCTATACATCAACACTTTTATTAAATTTAATTTTTTCAAATGGAACTACTTACTAAACACAAAATAAAATAACATCATTGTTTGAGAAATTGTAAACCACGTCGAAAAGACAATATATTATATAAAATAAAATAACGTCATTGTTGGAGGAATTGTAAACCACTTCGAAAAGACGGGTTTTGCGGGTGACAGTTTCATTTGGCCATGAAAAATTTCCAGTGTCCAACCTATAAGCTCTCCACTTGGAATTTCCACCTTGGAAAAGCATAAGAACTATTGTTAGCGGAAAAATATATGTGGACAGATGTTGAACTAAAAAATAATTAAAATCATACTCATATTTCAAACTGCATACTTTTGGTGTCAGTAAGTTGGGATTGACCATAGTTGGACTTTAGAGCACTGGTTTATGTTCCAATCATTCTATGTAAGTCTTGATTTTCTTCACAGAAAGAGAAAATCCACAACCAATACAAATGTTCTCATAATATCATACAAAGCATACCAACCCCGTTCTAGACTAACAAACCAAAACTGATACAACTATTAAATAAACCACTTTCATTTAATGACAATTATCGGAGTGTGATGACAAAATCCTAATGTCATTTGGGATTACTAATAACTTGTCACACCTGAAAAATCAAGCTTGGAGAGAAGGTTTATATTACCAATGTTGTTTGGAACATGCTCCATATGTCGACACAAGTTAAGGCGCAAAGTTTGAAGCCCAACCAAATAGTCCGGTGATAAAGGAAATTCTTTAACTGCTGTTTTTGTTAAGCTAATGTCAGCAAAAAAAGAACATGATATGAAGTGAAAGAACTCTATAAGTAGCAGGTTGAAAACTGCACAACAAGAAGTCTCTATAATGTAAGACTTTAAAGGAAGACGGTACGTCATAGACAGAAATGGCGGCACTCTTTTTCACACAGTAAAAATCACAAACATATTGCAGTCACAAAAACAGAACCCGTGCATACTATGCAACTGAGGGTGTGGCCTTCTAATATTTTAATAGCTTACTGATACATGATATATTGAATAGCTTAAATCAAGGAGGACCGAGGCAAAGGGTAGAAGTTTAGCTGCATTAAACTCCGCCTTCAGTTCATCAACCAAATAACGTAATAGATCAAAGATCACATTCAGCTTTACACAAGTCCATATCTTCTCTTCCACTACTCCATCTGCAAAGCGAATAAAACAAATTCATCACCAAATAAGGACTGTGAAAAATGCTAAAATATTTAAGGTAGATAGATAGATATTATACTTGAAAACAGGTCAAAACACTCCAGTGACACACCTGGTACCTCCAATAGCAAAATCATCAACACTTTCCTTAAAATCTCTCATCACTTTACCAGTCCTCACATCAAATATATTTAGTACAACCCTCTAGAAGAAGGAAGTTGATGTCTGATACAATGTCACAAAAAACTCAAGAAACGGGAAAAAATAGGACACTTACATTAGCATCGCAGGGATTACTTTATTCATGCCTGCTATAAGTTACCAAATACTTCTTACCAGGTGAAAAATCAATTAGCTTTACGTGTGATTTATATTAATATTAACATTGATGTAAAAATAATAATATACAATATAAACAACATGATGAAAAGCTCAAAAAGAACCTGAGGATGAGCATAACGCATAAGACGGTTGAAGGTTGTAGCACCTCCCCAGACTGCTGCCAATATTGTCAATGACATGTGGAAGAATCTGGTGAAAGGCCGAAAATTCAACATGAAAACACGCCATTGCAGCCTATGGCATATATCCATTCACCAATTATGTATTAGTATTCTTACAATATATTTTTTGGTGAAGTACTTGTATGTATCACATCCTTTTGCAAACATACTTTGATCTATTGGATCAATTATGTCAATCACACGAGCAAGTAATGTTTCCGGTGAATCATTTTGGAAGAGAACCTACAACATTGAGAAAACGGAAAGTCACATAGAAGTTTCAATGAAGAATTTTATCCAATATTAGAGTAAACAGAAGGTTGACTTAGTCAACATTCATGTTTTGGGCTTATCTGTATTATTGGGCCTATGGTTTATATTGGGCTTTATGCATTGTGTTGGAACATGTGTTTGTTCCAATATATTGAATTTTAAAAAATTTCTTAGTCCCACACTGTTAGAATTATTTTTGTGGTTGAAAAAACCATTTAGTCCCACATTGCTCATTTGAGAAATATTACTAGCTTACTTTACTATATAAAGAGTTAATATGTTTCATTCCAAAACACACCAAAAACTATTCTATTAGTTTTTCCTTCCCCACTCTCATAACTCTGCGTCTCTCGAATTGTCGAAGCGCCAACTTCTTTCATTTTCTTTCTACTCGTTGAATTTTTTGAGTATTTTCTTGAATTCTCTTTAGAGAATTATGTTAATTTTTCCTCATTTGAGTTGAGAAATTTTCAAGTATTAATTTTAGAATTCTCTTTGGAGAATGATTTGAATTTTTCTTTATTGGAGAAATTGTTATTAGTGGTCAAATGACCATTATTATATTTTCTTTGGAGAATTATTTGAGTTTCTCTTTGATTGAGAAATTATTATGACTGTTCTTTGTATTAGATTCTATGAATGGTATTGATACCATATTTGAGTGGTCTTGTACCATCAGAGGGTGTATTTCTAGACCGATTATCTATCGTGCAAATAGTAATCGTATAGTATAGAACTGAGTTGGCGCGGTAGTTCGACTGCTTTGCATAAATTTGGGCAGTGCCGCGAAACGTCTTAAAGAGAGCGACCTAGTCCGCGACTCAACCCGGTAATTTCTTCGGTGGCAAATTTTTCAAAACCGTGAACCAACACATTGTGATATAGATATATAATAGCAACTCTTATAGTGAAAAGAAGTTGATGAATGTAACAGTAATTGTAACAGAATCATTCTGTAGATTGTATCAGTGAAAAATGCAGAGCACTTTTCAATGCAATATGGTATCAATCGCTTTTTGATCCAGCTCGTCTTCCGCTCACCATGTCTGTGATCTTGAGTGATCTTTGACTCTCAACAGAATCACGCCCTTCATTTCGGTTTCTGTTACACTTCATCTTCTTCACCTTGTTGGAAGCTTCAAAGAAGCTCCATCCATGGCGTCGTCACCTGAACACTCAGATTCGCAACAGCAACGCACACAGTCCAATGTGTCGCACTTCGCCACTGCATCCAATCACACAATGTTTGGACCAAAGCTCTCAATCAAGCTTCAAGAAAAGAATTTTCTCCTCTGGAATCAACAGGTAGAGGGAATCATCATCGCGCACAAACTCCACAGGTTTGTTGTGAATCCTCAAATTCCTCCAATGTTCAAGAATGCTGAAGATCGCTTAGCTAACAGACGATCTGATGAATACGAATCTTGAATTGTCCAAGATCAAGCTCTATTCACTTGGTTACTTTCCACAATTTCTGAATCGTTGCTTCCTCGAGGGTTATCCTGCAAGCCTTCCTACCAAATCTGGGACTGTCATACCCCAAAATTTGCCCTCCTACTTCTCAAGACATCACATACATCCATACGCAAGGATTTCACAAGGGTTGACCAGACAAATCCTCTCCTAGGCAATTAACCCAAACTAGGGTTTAGCTATTCTCAGATCAAGGTGGTTTTCAACATCTCCAATGGTCATCATGCCTCATCATATGCTTCAAAGAATCTCCATGTTAAATTTCAAGCCTTACAAGTCAAGTTTCCTCAAACAATTACTCAGATGGTTGAAAATCAGTTGTATTGGACAAAAGTCAATTGTGGTCAACATACAGTCAAACTTCATGATTTTTTGTCAACATCAATATTTTGAAATAATATTCATCATTTGATCAAGGTTTGATCATGATTCATCAAGAAAACTCAAGATTTGATCAAAAGTCAAATTTTCCAAATTAGGGTTTTTGAAGGAAAAGTCAACAGAACTTTGACCAGACATAACTTTCTCATACTTTATCAGAAATTTTCCCACCAAAGGCTCATTTTGAAGAGAATTCAATTCTCTACAACTTCATGTCTCACAAGCTTGGTCAGAAAATGCTTCATTTGGAAGATATGGATCAAGACATTACAGGTCCTTTTCAAAGTCAACAAAAAGTCAACTTTTTGTAAAGAAGTGTTATTGAGCATGGAAACTTCAATTGAGATGAAACCAAATAGGTTGTTTATAGGACATCTAGATCTTTCTAAAAAGTCCAAGAACACCCAAAAATGTTAAAATTTGAGCAAGATACACCTTGCACAAGTTGAGCATTTTTGAATAGGTGCACAAAGAGAAATATGTGACAAATGCAAATTTTTTCCAAATGGGCTTATAATTTTATGATCCAAACTTGATCATAATATTATCCATGACCTCTTTACACCTTGCCACGACCTTTTCCTATTTTCTTGATTTATTTTTGAGTTTAAAAGCATTTAATTCAATTTTAAATTAAATTAAATATGAAAACAAGGTATAAAACAAGTTGGGTTGGATTTCTATCTATCTTGAGGACCAAGGAAGCCCACAATACATGCCAATTTCGTGCAAGCTCATACAAGGAAGAGAAAATCAAATTTTGGAAAGATTTGATGGAAATTAACAAGAAAATATTTTTGCATTCAAAGCCATATCTTTTTTCATTCTTTTTGATCAAATCCCGTGCTCTATAAATACATGACACATTCACAAGATAAAAGGACGAAACCCTAGACTTATGAAGCAACCCTAAAAATCACAAATTTCTCTCAAAGTTGCAATTTTCGAATTCTATTTTTTAGCAGGTTTCAAGGTGATACAAGCATTCCATTGTGTTCCTGAGCTTTCCAGCAATCAATCCCACTTACAAGCCAAGTCTTCGGATCGTGCTATACAAGTCTCACCGGTGGGGTAAAGTTTTGAAATTCGTTTTCTTTGATTCATGCATTATTAACTGTTTTCGATTGCTTGTATGAACTCAGGACATCCATTAGAACATGTTTGATGCATTACATGTGAGGTTTAAGGCGTAAATCATATACTGCCATTGTTAGGGCTTCAGATCAAAGAAGCTTCGAACCAGACGATCCAAGCCGTTTCAGGCCAAACGGCCACCACCATCGGGTTCGCAACCCTCGAATTAGGGGGTAGGGTCCCTCTTTACTCTTTATCTTGGCTATTTTGCAGGTTTCAGGTTGGAGGTCGGAGAAGACGACCGGAGCCCTAACCAGCGTCCGACTCGTTTGACTCAGGCGAGGCTGGCGTGGCGCGATGGCTCCATCTGATTGGTTCTCACGTTATAACTTGGGCCCACGTTTTGACTGTGTTTGAAAATTCAATTTATACACGTTGCAACACTTATAATCAATTGCTTGCAGGTTTATAACAACTAGTACACTTGGCTCAGATGACAAGCAAGCGTGTGGTATATCCTGGAGGTCAAGGGTTCGATCCCTGGCTTCCCACTTTCTTTTTAACACTTTTCCAAACTAACTTTCTTTTTCATGTTTTTCATATTTTTCTATTTTAATTTATTTTCTTTTCAAATAATTTTCTCATGCATTTAAAAATGACCAAAAATATTTTTTTTTTGCATTTTAATCAGAAAAATGTTTATTTAATTTTTGACATAAAAATTAATATTTTTGCATGCATATTTTAATTAATTGTTAATTAACCATTAAATTGACTTTTAATTATTTTTCTTCATCAAAACCAATTCAGAAAATTCCCAAAAAATTACTCTATCATCTAATAATCATTACTAACCTAAAAAACCTTTTTCTACTAATTTCCAAAACATTTTGCTAACATTTTCTTATTATTCCGATTATCTATTTCTTATTCCGCATTTACAATTCTAGAAATGATGTATAGGTCGCAAAGTTTTTATCATGTAATAGCGTAGATTTACCTTTTCTTTACTTTCCGCACTCTATATTATGCGCCCAAAGCCATGTAATAGCGTAGGATATTTACTTTCCGCACTTTACTTTCCATGATTTACTACGCACCCTATAAAGCTAGTAATTAGGCGTGTATGGCAAGATAAAAAACGAACGTAGATCACTTCTAATTGCAAGATAACTTATCTGAATTTAACACACTCTTTTCACACATGCACCCCTTAGGATAATTCTCCCTCGTTGCCTTTCGAATAAATGGTCAAGTCCCTCGAACATAGAGGTATCCTAGCACCGTTGCCAACAACCATATCATCATAGTCCCTTCGATACAAAGATCATAGACCCACGATGTCGCCTACGAATACATGATCTCGTCCCTCGATTGTTGCCTACGAAAAGTGATGATCGTCCCTTCGAATGTGCTAGGATACTCCTACAAGTTGCCTTCTATGACCATCCGATGTCCCTCTACATCCAACGAATAGGGTTACCTACCAACTAATGGTATGGATAGCATTATTCTAAAGGAACGTAAAATAACACGAAAACGACCATTCTGAGTAGGTAATAAGACTTTTAGTTGCTTGCTCTATCAAAATACTTTTCACACCTCACACTTTTGTCAAAGTTAAAACACTTTTCAAAACGAAACATTTCCGAACACTTTGTATACATTCCAACGTGAATCATTACAAAGTCAAAGCGAAATGCCTTTTCAAAAGATTTTTGTCAAACACACAGAAAGCAATTTTTAAAGAGGAGCTAAAAGCAACTAAGAGCCCGTAGAAAACTACGAATGGAAAGGGGTGCTAATACCTTCCCTTTTCATAACCTTCTCCCTTACTCAGAATCTAACGAAGGTCTTTTTCTGTTCTTTTCACCTTCCCTTAATTGGATAAAAGAAAAGTCGGTGGCGACTCTTGCTATCTGCAACATTTGCGATAAAAAGCAAAACAAATTTCAAAAGTCAGTTCTCCCACCGTATTACAGGGACCAGATTCACAAGTACTTCACTGCAGTGATGAAAGCTAGGGTTCATCAACTCAGAGCAGAACTGAAAATTAAAAAGAAGGCGAATCGCTCGATCTCAGAGTTTGTTCTTCGCATTCGTGCCATTGCAGATGCGCTTCTTGCTATTGTGGAACCCATTTCAGAACGTGATCAAATTGATGCTATACTACAAGGATTACCAGAGGAATTCAATCCCTTTATCATGATGGTATATGGTAAGATTGAACCACCAACATTGTCTGAAATTGAAGCTTTACTCTATGTGCAAGAAGCACAACTAGACAAATATCGTCAAGAACTATCCATAGCCAATGCTACTGCAAATGTTGCTCAGATTGATGACAATACTAGCAACAAATCCACCAGAGGTGGCTCTCAGCCTTACAGAGGCAGAGGAAATTTCAAAGGAAGAGGTCGAGGCAGAGCCAGAGCAAGCTACACAACTGGAAACAGACCAACATGTCAATTGTGTGGCAAGTATGGGCATGTAGTCATGGATTATTGGCATCATTATGATGAAAAATTTGAACCTACTCCTCAGAAAATCAGCAACTCAAGTCAAACTGCTCAACCTAAGGAGGAGCAGAAGAATCAGCAGCTCACTTCAACTCAAGCCTCATCCTTCTTAGCACATCAAGATGATTTACAAATTCCTGCAAATTTGGAATCTCAAGCATGGTTTGCTGATTCAGGTGCATCTCACCACCTAACCTTTAATAAATCTAATATGCACCATACACATGGTGGGAAATGGCCAAGGCTTGAAAGTTAAGTCAGTTGGCTCAACTATAGTCACACCTGATTTAGCATTTCACAAAACCTTAACTTTAAAGCACTACTTCATGTACCTAGCATTACTAGAAATCTTATTTTTGTATCCAAGTTTGCCAAAGATAATAATGTCTTTTTTGAGCTCCATGCTAACACTTGCTTTGTCAAATCTCAGGTATCTAAGGAGGTTCTTTTAAAAGGATTCCTGGATACTAGTGGATTGTACTATTTCTCCAATCTTCCCTTGGCATCTTCATCTTGTCCAGCTGCCAACACAGTCAGTTTATCTTCTAATAATCAGTCCACAGATATTTCCAATGTTTGTTCAAATAAATTTTCTCTTTGGCATAGTAGATTAGGGCACACTAATGCTGTTAGCTTAAAATCTGTGTTGAAACTCTGTAATATTACTTTACCTAATAAAGATTACCTTGAATTCTGTAGTTCTTGTAGTGTTGGTAAATCCCATAGATTACATGCCCTTTTGTCTCAAACTGTTTATACTGCACCTTTTGAACTAATACACGTAGATCTATGGGGACCATCCCCTAATCCATCTAGTCAGGGTTACTCTTATGATCTAGCTATTGATGACACATTTACAAAGTATACTTGGATATATTTTTTGAAACAGAAATCTGATTCTCTGCTGGTCTTCAAACAATATTGTGCCTATGTCAAAACTCAATTCCATACCTCTATTAAGGCTGTCTAGTCTGAATTTGGAGGAGAATTCAGACCATTCACAAAGTACTTAAATGACTTGGGCATTATCCACAGGCTCACTTGCCCTCATACTTCCCATCAAAATGGGACTGTTGAAAGAAAACACAGAAGCATAGTGGAAATGGGGCTAACTCTCTTGGCTCATGCTAGCCTTCCCATAGAATTTTGGGATCATAGCTTCACAACATCTGTTTATCTCTTGAACAGACTACCTACATCCACTTATCCAGCACATTCCTCTCCTTATCATGCCATATTCCATAAACTTCCTGACTATCAAAGCCTAAGGATATTTGGTTGTGCATGTTACCCACATCTCAGGCCCTTTAATAAAAATAAGCTACAACTCAGAAGCTCTGATAACACGAAATCATATCGTTTATTTTACATGAAATTAACCCGTTTTGCATTATTTTGACCCGATTAACTCCCGAATATTTCGAGATTGTCATTACTTTTTGCAGGTATTCACAACTTAGCTCAAAACAGAAGAAAATATGAAACAATGCAAGAAAGCATCAAAAGAATGGAAGAAAAGACAAATCATCAAAGATACGGTTTTGTAGTTGTGCGGTCGTAACTCTCGCCACGACCGTAACACATTCAAGAGTGTTACGACCGTAACACATCCATGACGACCGTAACACGAGCCAACACCAACCCCGCCGTAACGTCTCACCACGATCGTAATGCGCATACCAGTTGTTTCAAAATACAGATCGTGGCCAAAGCATAACAGAAGGAGTTTTGAAACTCCTTATTTCTCTCCTGGATTTTCTCCCACGTTCACACATTCAACCTCAACTACCCATGTTCCTATATTCATGGAGAAGTGGAAGGAGTGCTTCGTGTGGATTTCAAAAGCCAACTGCCAATCTCTATTTCTCTATAAATACCTGAGACTTCAACATCAAAAGTACAGAGCATTTTTATGATTTTCTTGTGCGGAAGCTCTGCCGAATCTTCGAACCCAACATTATTTCAACTGTTATTTTTCTGCATTCAATTGTTTCCTTTCCATTTTCATTGTCCAAATAATAATTTCCAACATCAGGAAATTATTATTATAGTTTAGGATTTATTATTCAAGCTTCAGAATTCATTACTTTACCGATACCAAATCCGAAGTTTCGATTTGTGGAAGAAGGATCAAGTATTGTCGCTTTATTCGTGTTTCTTACTTTGCAATTGTATTACAGATTCTTTAATTAATTAATGCAAGTTTAAATTATTATTATTTATAATGTCCAATTTATATTTGTTTGCTTTTACTTCGCTGCTCGTTTTAATTTCCATGGCTAGCTAAACCTTTAGTGTCGGTATGGGATAGTAAGAGACATTAGGCATCTGATCAAACTTAGGCTAAAACCTTAATCAACTTAATTCTGGTTATAACTTTTATGCTTAAAAATAAAACCTTCGTTAAAGTAAGAAGAGTAAATAGGTTAGATCGAGACCACGAAAGTGTGAGGTTTTTAACGGATAGCTAAAGTTAGGCATTTGATTTAAATACGTTGAAAGCGCTTTAAACCAAATTAGAATTAATTAAGTTTCCAAAATTACTTCTAAACACTTATCGGCTAGCGGTATAGGGCTTTAGACATATAATCCGAGATAAGACCATGAAAGTGTGAGTTGAGGGTTTTTAAACTGATTAATTCTACGGACAAACCAAGTTGACCATCCTTTTATGCCTAAGCCAGATTAGATCCTTTAAGTCGACTCTATTGCATACCGACCATTTCATTTTATAATTATTTTAAAACCAATTAATTTACCTTCCTTAACCTTCCCAAAACAAACGTGACAATTTCCGCCTTAGCTAAACAAACATTACTTTCCGCATTAGAGTGATTACAAAGTCCCGTGGATTCGAAAATCTTTTATTACTACCGCGATAGGCGCTTGCGATTAAAGATACCGTTAGACACATTAGGTTTATCGCAGATCAAGTTTTTGGCGCCGTTCGGGACTTTGATCTAGTCACTAGTGCACTCTTAAAGTAGCTGTCTAGGCTAAGGCAACTATTTATTTTCCCTTTTGTGTATGCCAAATACGCTCTCAGGCGGTACTTTGCATATACCCATTCGATATCGGCGTTATCTTGATTAAGAAGACGAATTCAAGAGTAGTGCACTCAACAATCTTCCGCCGTCTGTTCTTCCGGATCTCGACGAATTACGAAGAATGGTGATCCACCTCCTCCTCCTCGTCCTCTTAAGGATTACGCGGTTCCTTCTCAGCGAGCCTCATAACGATTGCAGCTCCTGCTATTGCTCAAAGCGATTTGGTGAAACCTTCGCTTCTTTCCGCGTTCAGAACCGGTTCTGGAGCTCCTCGCGACCCTAATCTACATCTATCCGTGTTTGTGCCGAGACAACGTGAAAGCGAATGAAGTAAACCCGAGGCGATACGATGCGCCTATTTCCTTTTCTTTAAGAGACAGAGCTTGGCTTCAATCTCTTTCGCCAACTCAATCACCACTTGGTGAGTTGAAGAAAGTCTTTTAGCTAGATATTTTCCTCCAAGCAAAAGCGCTATGCTCGAGCTAACATCAATGGTTTCAACAAAGACAATGAATCTTTATTCAAGCATGGGAACGATACAAGGATATGCTAAGACTACGCCTCATCATGGTTTAGAAGAATGGTTGATTATTCACACATTCTATAATGGTCTCTTGTACAACACAAGATTAACCATAGGCTGCTGCTGGTGGCGCGCGATGGATAAACCATATGCCGAGCGAACCAACTTATTGAAAGTATGGCTCGAACCACTACCAATGGGAAGCGAGAGAGTTAATGTAGAGAAATCTCAACGAAAGGTATCAAGGCCGAAGTGAATAGCACGGATCAAGTTAATGCTAAAGTGGAAGCTCTTACCAAAAATTAGAGAACCTTTCATCACTCCCTACCGTAGTGCAGTGATTCCAACTGCGATCTATGTGGTATTCAATCACATCTTGCTCCGAATGTCCCTTTGACCGAGTACCGGCCGAACAAGCTAACTACGTGCAAGGAAATCCCTACGAATACGATAACCGTGTTGGAAGAATCATCCAAATTTCTCGTACAAAAGCAACATGCGTTGTATGCTCTGGACAAGCTCCGCTACACCACCGGTTATCCAAAAGCTATCCCGAATCATCCTAATAACGGACCTAATACTTCCAACATTCCTAGGAAATCAAACCTCAAAATTATGATCGAACACTTCATTGCTTCTCAATCCCAGACCAATAAGGATGTTTTAAATCAGAACTTACATACCAACGAGCAAATTAAGCAATTAGCTAGCAAGGTCGATGTTTTAGCTACCCATAACAAAATGCTTGAAACTCAGATTTCACAGTAGCTCAAAAAAGCACCTCACTGCTCCGTGGAATATTTCCTGGTCAACCACAACCTAACCCGAAAGGACACGCTAATGCCGTGATACTTAGGAGTGGGAAAGAACTTGACGGACCTGTTGATCCAAGACTAGAAAACCCAACTATGTATCAGAAGCAAGACAAGCCGAGTGAAAACGAGAGCGACCCGAAAGAAAAGGAAAACGAAACTCAAGAGGCTGTAGAAAAAGAGAAACCTTATGTGCCTCCACCGCCCTATAAACCACAAGTTCCGTATCCCCAGAGATTAACAAATTCTAAATCGATGAGCCAATTTAAGAGATTCGTGGAACTTCTGAAACAACTAAATATCACAATACCATTCACAGAAGCCATTACTCAGATGCCATCGTATGCTAAATTTCTTAAGGAAATCCTATCTAATAAGAAAAGTTAGAAGATAACGAATACCTTCTTCATGAATGTAGTGCTATCATTCGAATAACATGCCTCCTAAGTCGAAAGACCGGTAGTTTCTCTATACCGTAACATTGGAAAATTCATCATAGACAAAGCTCTATGCGACTTAGGAGCAAGTATCAGTGTCATGCCCTTATCTATTTGCAAAAAGCTGGAAATGGGAGAACTTACACCTACAAAAATGTCTGTTCAATTAGCTGACCGATCAGTTAAGTATCCTGTAGGTATATTGGAAAATGTTCCAGTTAGCATAGGTCAATTCTATATCCCGACCCATTTCATAATTATGGACATTACCAAGATTCATTACCCTATCATATTAGGAAGACCATTCCTAGCCACAATGGAGCTATAATTGATGTAAAGAAGGCGATTAACATTCAAGTCGGAGAGGAAAAGTGGAATTCATCCTCACTCAATTTCTACAAGCACCCGCCATGAATGACACATGTTATTTACTCGATATTATAGATGAGTGCGTGAGAGATGGAAGCTAAACAAACCACATATTCAAATAATGAAAATTGAAACCCCTCGATATTCAAGATGATAATTGGCGAGAACCATATAAAGATGATCTAAGCGAAAGTCTAGCACTTACACCTAATCATATGCCATGTCCCAAGAAACCAAAACTAGAATTGAAAGTTTTACCTAAAAATTTACGATACGAATTCCTCGACATTGAACAAACTCGACTGTAATAGTGAATTCAGGTTTAGGAACGCTTGAAACCGAAAAACTTTTAGGCGTTCTAAGGAAATATCCTCTGCGTTAGGTTACAACATATCGACTTAAAAGGAATTTGTCCTTCCATTTGTATGCATCGTATTCTATTAGAAGAGGATTGCAAAACCTCTCGAGAACCTCAAAGAAGAATCAATCCGATCCTCGATCGTAGTCGAGATGAAATCAAAAGCTAATGGAAGCGGAATTATATACCGATCTCCGACAAATGGGTTAGCCAAAGCATGTCGTACCTAAGAAAGGAGGTGTTACTGTCGTGAAAAACGCAAGGCGAATCGATAACACAAAGAGTAGTTAGTGGACACAGTGTGCATTGATTATAGAAAAGCGAACAAAGCTACTCGGAAAGACCATTTTCCTTTACCCTTGATTGATCAAATGTTAGAACGATTAGCCAAACACTCCTACTCGCTATTTAGACGGTTATTCCGGATTTTTCCAAATTCCTATTCACCCTGATGATCAAGAGAAGACTACATTCACGTGTCCCTATGGAACGTTCGCGTACAGACGAATGCCTTTTGGATTATGTAATGCTCCTGCAACTTTCCAACGATGTATGATGGCCATTTCGCGATTTCATTGACAACATCATGGAAGTGTTTATGGACGACTTCTACGTGTGTGGACAAAGCTTTGAAGGATGTCTATCTAATTTAGAGAGTGTTTTAGAGCGATGTGAAAGTGAACCTTGTGCTTAACTGGGAAAAATGCCATTTCATGGTCAGAGAAGGAATCGTACTTGGACATGTTATTTCCAATAAAGGAATTGAAGTTGATAAAGCTAAGATAGAAGTGATTAAAGAACTCCAACCACCTAAAACCGTTCGAGAGATACGAAGTTTTCTAGGACACGAGTTTTACCGACGCTTTATTAAAGATTTCGAAAATTACAAAACCACTTACCGGTCTATTAATGAAGGATTTGAGTTCATATTCGATGACGATTGTCTTAAAGCTTTTGAAACCCTTAAAGCCGCACTTATTTCGCACCAATCATGCAACCGCCCGATTGAGGTTACCGAAATCATGCGATGCAAGTGATTACGCTGTAGGCACAGTTCTTGGACAAAGGAAAGATAAGAAACTTCATGCAATTTACTACGCCAGCAGAACGCTAGACTCAGCTCAGATGAATTACGTCACCACTGAAAAAGAACTCTTAGCCGTGGTCTTCGCGCTTGACAAATTTCGTTATTACCTCGTAGGAGCAAAAATCATCATCTACACGGACCACGCTGCTATCAGATATTTACTTGCCAAGAAAGATGCAAAACCGAGACTCCTCCGGTGGATCTTGCTTTTACAGGAATTTGACTTGGAAATTAAAGACAAGAAAGGAACCGAAAACGTCGTAGCGGATCATTTATCCCGTTTGGAAGGTATACAACCCGAACAAGTGCCAATTAACGATGATTTTCCGTATGAACATCTGATAGCACATATGATAAGCGATCTAGCTCAATTGGATTTACATAAACCAGAAGCTAAGGAAGTCATGGAAGCCATTGACATGACCATAGGATTGCCTTGGTATGCTGACATCGTTAATTATTTAGCTGCCGGTGCGCTTCCACCTGACTTAACTTACCAACAGAAAAATAAATTCTTCCATGATCTCAAGAGTTATTATTGGGACGAACCACTTTTATTTAAACGAGGACCTGATGGAATCTTCCGCCGTTGTATACCCGACGAAGAAATAGAAGACGTCATTTCCCATTGTCATTCATCTCCTTATAGCGGACATGCTAGCACCTCTAAAACGTGTGCCAAAATTCTCCAAGCCGGTTTTTTCTGGCCTAACCTGTGGAAGGATGTCCACATCGCCGTTAAAAACTGTGATCGATGCTAACGCACCGGTAATATCTCCAGACGCGATGAAATGCCTCAGAAAGGAATACTAGAAGTTGAAATCTTTGATGTTTGGGGAATCGATTTTATGGGACCTTTCCCATCTTCTTTTGGAAACAAGTTTATACTCGATTACGTTTCAAAATGGATCGAGGCAATAGCTTCTCCTACAAATGACACACGAGTGGTAATAAAGCTTTTCAAGAATATAATTTTCCCGCGTTTTGGTGTTCCTCGACTTGTTATTAGTGACGGTGGATCTCATTTTATTTCGAAGATATTTGATAAATTACTATCTAAATATGGAGTGAAACATGCGTAGCAACACCTTATCATCCGCAAACTAGCGGACAAGTCGAAGTTTCAAGAGAGATTAAACAAATATTAGAAAAAGCTCGCTATATCTCGAAAAGATTGGTCATCCAAGCTTAACGAGCTTTATGGGCTTATAGGACAGCTTACAAGACTCCTATCGGAACTACACCTTTCAAACTTGTCTACGGAAAATCCTGTCACCTCCCCGTAGAATTAGAGCATAAAGCTTATTGGGCGATAAAGACACTCAATATTAACTACACCGATCTCAGAAACATCCTCGATTTACATGAATTGGAAGAATTAAGACTAGACGCTACAACGCTAAAATCTACAAAGAACGCACTAAAAAGTGGCACGATCGCTTATCTCGGAAAGAATTTAGTGTGGGAGATGTCGTACTTTTATTCAATTCTAGACTTAGACTTTTCCCTGGAAAACTTAAATCTAGATGGTCCGGTCCTTTCGAAATTACAAAAGTATTTCCTAGCGGAGCGGTAGAAATTAAGGATAGAAATAGTGCCCCGTTTATTGTAAACGGGCAGCGGTTAAAACAGTATAATCGTATCGATAATAGAGACTATACGAATAAGCTTAAACTCGTAGAATTGCCACCTATTTCTCCCGACTAATCCTCCATTAGGCATTTCGTCAGGCTTATGGCGTTAAAAACAGCGCTTCATGGGAGGCAACCCATTTTATTTGTTTTTGTTTGCTATTTTATTTGTTTGTTTTTGTTTGCTATTTTGTTTATTTGTTTTTGGTTGCTATGTACGTACTCTTCATTTTTTTTACACTTTTATAAAACTGCTGCTGATTTCAAAACAACTTTACTTGCTACAGGATTTCTGAATAGTCTTTTTCTCTTTACTTTCTCCTCTACTCTGTTTCCCCGCTTTACTTTTACTATGGATCCCCCACAGAACTTTATGGAAACCACCTTTAGAGGTAGAAACCAAAGGAGACGATTTGAGGCTTTGTCTCAAAGAGCCATCAGTTTAACCCTGTATTATGATGAACCCACTATGGACACTTTAGGCATAACTGACAGTGTTTACTACATGCTTAACCAGTTAGGATGGGAGAGAGCACACTTGAAAAACAGGTTTATCACTTACCGAGAGCTCACCCTTGAGTTCTTGAGTTCCTTAGTTTACATCCCTGAACACGGTGTCGGGCCGAAAGGAATCATCGCCTTTAGACTGTTTGGTATTGAGTTCACCTATAACCATAGGGACTTAGCTGCTTTATTAGGTTTCCCCAGTGGACCCTTAGCTTTTACCACCCTTGAGGCCGATTTATTGGATTTTGAGCTGGATTATTTCGGGTACTTTAACGGAAACTATCGACTCGAAAGCATGGATAACAATGAAATACATAACCCACCATCCGTTATTTCCATAGGATTCTTGCCCACACTGTTTGGAAAGAACAAAATCAAAATCTTGTATCCAAGGATGAATTATCTACGCTTTATTGTTTAAACACGGACGCAATTGTCCCACGATGAAGACCTTTACCCGCATTAGTGAGGACCCTAATGTTCTGTCGATGTGGGAGGATTGGTTACTATGATTGCAAATGCTCTTGGACTTCGTTACCAACTTAATAACTGTGCTCTTTTGGATCAATTAGGCCTATGAATATTGATTTTTTCAACAACATGATAATAGGAAATTTAGGCCCCGCACCTTATGATTACCGATAAGAAACGAAGTTGTTACTCTTTTACCCTTCGAACCATGCCGAGTTAGTGTCCATAACCGTGATAATTGGTTGTATGAATTGAATCCACGACCACCCGAGACACGAAACACCTCAATCATATTTTGTTCTTGATAACTTCATGTCGAAAACGAACAGATCCACGAAACCCCTCCACGGTTACCATGACTTTACAAATATGGTGAAGCACAAGTAGCACCTGATGTAAACCAAGGAGATTACACTGCACAACTAAACACCATTCTGACCACTTTGGATGCTTATAAAACTGACATTGATGGAATAAAGAATGAATTGAAGACTATGTGTTTGGATCTTATTGGTTTGACTGACATCACAGTGGAGCAATTCTATAACATCACCCAAGCTTTAGAGATTTTAAAAGAAAAAATTGGATGAAGCAGTTCTTAGTTTTTAGTTTTTCAGTTTTTCAGTTTTTAGTTTTTTAGAATTTTTCCATTCCGTTTTGTTTCTAGGTAGTTTCCAATTCTTTGTTAAATTACCGTATTTCGATTTACAAGTCAATTTACCTTCTGTCAAAAAGAACAAGCTATTTAATTTGAAGTAATGCAAGTGTTTTCAATTTCAAACTTACAATCATTTTGCTGTTTACAATGTTTTATGGTTTTCTACTCTCTTGCGAACTATATTTATTGGATTATATGTTGAATGAATTAAATGTTGTGTTTATGTTGGAATGCCTGAGATGTTCTGCCTGTTATGAAATTATATACTCTGTGTAACTGTGTTTTGTTCTGTAAAAATTTGCAAAAATTGCAGCTCTTACGATCGTCATCTGTCCCCCACGACCGTAACACGCCCTTCAGCGCGTTACGCTCGTCAGCTAGGTGTTACGACCGTAACACGGGCTACATCAGTAACCCTGTTAGCAGAACGTTCCCTTTTCTTCTTCCCTCAACCTTTCTCTCTTCTTTTTCCATAACTCCCCAACCATCCCACTTCCTCCATTAACCACCCATTAACCCCGTTCAACCCACCATCAATCCTCTCAACTTTCAAACTTCCCACTATCTCCTTCCCTTATATATACACACATTACCCGTATCACATTCTCATTCTCTCATTCACCAACAATACCCATTCTCACTCAACAATCCTTGCATGCAAATGGCAAACAATGCCCAACCTATTCTGGCGTTGTCCTACGTAATGGTGAGCAAGGTGAAACTCAACGCATTAAGTTTTGAAATTCCAGCGTCGTGGTCTACACCCCACTAGATATGTTGACACCGCCTCGAGAACTTGGTTTACTTGAGGGTGTTCTTCAGAGTGTCAACTGTGGAACCTTTGTAGCCAACCCCAACCCACGTCGAGACACTCAATCTCGAGTTCCTCGGTTCCTACGCTACATCACTCCACGGTTCAACAAACCAACTTTCGGTGTTGCGAGTTTCGCATATTCGAAGTACGAGTTCACTCGAGCAGCGTTCGGACAATGATTTACGCACCGAGGAAGGTTCCCATCTCCGTGTACCCGACAACTTTGGAGAAGAGTCCTTCAACCTTTGACACAGCCTCACCAACAACCGAGCACACTCCTATGATCATCTCAACGCCACTCAAATCCATAACCCGGCCATACGCTATTTCCACCGCATCTTAGGTAACACAATCTTCGCAAGAGATAGTAACCACAAGTTAAACTCCAAAGAGCTGTTCTTCATGCATTGTGCATTCTCGGGTCAGAAAATTAATGCCGCACCTTTCCTCCTGGCCCATATTCACTCCATCTGCACCAGAGGAGGCAAACCTTTCTATTTTGGAGGGCTTGTCACTTCTCTGGCACTAGCACTAAACCATGGTGATACCCTTGGTCATCTGCCATCCCGACCACCGTTTCTGCTCACTTTAGACCATTGCAAATCAGCCCACCTCATCCACGAGCGGGACGATGGAAAGTTCCATCCAGTGATTCAAAACCGAGATTACACTAATATTATTTTGCCTTGCAGGGATCGTATCGACCCTCAGAACCGAGCCAACTGGCTATTCAACCTTGAAGATCCTGAAGGCCCTGCTGCTGCTCAAGAAGAACCTCATATCGGCCGGTGATGAGATGCGGGAAGAAGCTGGATCGAGTTGTTCCGTGCTTGACATTCTGAGTCGTCCTCTCCTCCACCTCCTTCTCTTGGCGAGATCCTCCGAGCCATTCATCATCAAAATCTTGTATACGCGAGCCGAGAGGGTGCATCAGGAGCGCTTCGACGCCTTACTTGCACAAAATGCTCAAATCTTAAGTGGTCAGCGCTCGACGAATGAAAGGCTTGATGAAGTGCTAAGCGAGCTGAACGCTTTGAGGATGGATGTTACATCTCTTGGACCACAGAGCACTGACTCTGAAGCTACTCCTTCCAGAAGGTCTAGAACCCGAAGCCGCCGTGGTCGCTAGTAGTTTTTTTCCTTTTCTTGTTGTTTTCCTTGTTTTCCGTTGTATCTTTTTAACCTCACCATTATATCATAACATTGAGACAATGTTTGATATAGTGTGGGAGGAGTACTGCAATTTTAATTTCAGAACGAGTAATTTCATTTCTATTTTAGTTATATTTCGTTATTTCATTTTCTCCCCGTTTTATTTAGCCATACCAAAATTTTTCGCCTTTTATATTCGCACAATCGTTAGTTACCTACTTTAACCAAAATCTTAGTTAGAAGGACGAGAGCGATCCAACGAGAACTATACGATTATGACACCTTCGACTCCCCACTTACGCGAATCGTGTCTATTTCCATTATACCGATACTTTCAGTTTTAAGTCTTAATTTAGCCCTAGTAGTTTATATTAGCGATCGGCACGGTCTTAGCACAAACCACGTGGAAAGCCGATGAATATAAGTGGATGATCTCAGTAATTTATTCAGAAAAATGTTACATGATTAAAGGAAATAGCCAAGGCACCAATTAAATTGGGCGATCCTCACCCGATCGTTTAATCCAATGGATCAAAGCTTTTACTAAGTAACATAAGAATCCATTGTTTAGGTGGTTGAAGCATCGCATCGAACTCGGTAGGCGACTACGGTCGATCCCCGTCTTACAATCGGATAAAGAGGTTGCCACATAATTGTGCGAAACCGTTGTGTTTTGATCGGAACCACTAACGGCTATTCCACTACGTGCGTGTAAAGATAATGGGCTTAATGTGATTGCGCAAGAACGAAACCGGGTGAAATAGGAACGAAACCTTGAGTTGAATTATAACGGTATAATTAGGCGTTTTGTTTAAAGCGGATAGTCTTCGACTAGCTTGTTGCTTGTGTCATTAGCGTATCGTTGTTGTTTCATTCGATTTTCTTGGCGAACTAACTTAGGATCTCTTGTAACAATTCGAAACGAAAGGTATACTAGTTATGTGCGTTTATAAAACTTGTCCTATATTTTTAAATTGATTATTTTGCTTGAGGACAAGCAAAGGTTTAAGTATGGGGGAATTTGATAACACGAAATCATATCGTTTATTTTACATGAAATTAACCCGTTTTGTATTATTTTGACCCGATTAACTCCGAATATTTGAGATTGTCATTACTTTTGCGGTATTCACAACTTAGCTCAAAAGAAGAAAATATGAAACAATGCAAGAAAACATCAAAAGAATAGAAGAAAAGAAAAATCATCAAAGATACGGTTTTGTAGTTGACGGTCGTAACTCTCCCGCCACGTAACACATTCTGAAGAGTGTTACGACCGTAACACATCCATGACGACCGTAACACGGAGCCAACACCAACCCTGCTCGTAACGTCTCACCACGACCGTAATGCGCATACCAGTTGTTTCAAAATACAGATCGTGGCCAAAGCATAACAGAAGGAGTTTTGAAACTCCTTATTTCTCTCCTGGATTTTCTCCCACGTTCACACATTCAACCTCAACTACCCATGTTCCTATATTCATGGAGAAGTGGAAGGAGTGCTTCGTGTGGATTTCAAAAGCCAACTGCCAGTCTCTATTTCTCTATAAATACCTGAGACTTCAACATCAAAAGTACAGAGCATTTTTATGATTTTCTTGTGCGGAAGCTCTGCCGAATCTTCGAACCCAACATTATTTCAACTGTTATTTTTCTGCATTCAATTGTTTCCTTTCCATTTTCATTGTCCAAATAATAATTTCCAACATCAGAAATTATTATTATAGTTTAGGATTTATTATTCAAGCTTCAGAATTCATTACTTTACCGATACCAAATCCGAGTTTCCGATTTGTGGAAGAAGGATCGAAGTATTGGGCTGCTTTATTTCAGGTTTCTTACTTTGCAATTGTATTACAGTATTCTTTAATTAATTAATGCAAGTTTAAATTATTATTATTTATAATGTCAATTTATATTTGTTTGCTTTTACTTCTGACGTTCGTTTTAATTTCCATGGCTAGCTAAACCTTTAGTGTCGGTATGGGATAGTAAGAGACATTAGGCATCTGATCAAACTTAGGCTAAAACCTTAATCAACTTAATTCTGGTTATAACTTTTTATGCTTAAAAATAAAACCTTCGTTACGAAAGTAAGAAGAGTAAATAGGTTAGATCGAGACCACGAAAGTGTGAGGTTTTTAACCGGATAGCTAAAGTTAGGCATTTGATTTAAATACAGTGAAAGCGCTTTAAACCAAATTAGAATTAATTAAGTTTCCAAAAATTACTTCTAAACACTTATAGGCTAGCGAAAGCAGGTATAGGGCTTTAGACGTATAATCCGAGATAAGACCATGAAAGTGTGAGTTGAGGGTTTTTAAACTGATTAATTCTACGGACAAACCAAGTTGACCATCCTTTTATGCCTAAGCCAGATTAGATCCTTTAAGTCGACTCTATTGCATACCGACCATTTCATTTTATAATTATTTTAAAAACCAATTAATTTACCTTCCTTAACCTTCCCAAAACCAAACGTGACAATTTCCGCCTTAGCTAAACAAACATTACTTTCCCGCATTAGAGTGATTACAAAGTCCCTGTGGATTCGACAATCTTTTATTACTACCGCGATAGGCTGTGCGCTTGCAGTTAAAGATACCGTTAGACACATTAGGTTTATCGCACATCAAGCTCTGAGTGCACTTACCTGGGGATATCACCCCTTCACAAAGGTTACAAATGCTTGAGCAGAGAAGGGAGAATATACATATCCAAAGATGTAATTTTTGAAGAAAACATATTTCCTTACTCCACTGCAGTTCTCAACTCACCTCTCACTGGTCCTAGGCATGCATCCAAGTCTTTACCTGAATCACTTTTGTTATGTCCTATAGACACTACACAAGTCAGTACTGACTCTAGACACACTCAGACTTCACTTTCTAGATCAACACAGTCTGTACCACTGCCCAATGAGCCAGACTCAGCTACTGGACAAGTTCACATCAGGGCAGGCTCATCACAAGACATTATCCATCAGGGTTTACCTGAAATCAGACAACACCCTGTGGAAACTTCTAATAACCAGTCTGCAACTTCTCTTCTCAATGAACAGACTTCTCAAGATGAGCAAACTATTATTCCTTCTCAACATAACTCAGCAGCTACAGGTGTTAATCTGAATCATATCTCTACTTCTTCATCTCCTCACAACTCTCCTATTACTCACTTGCCTGATGCTACTTTATCTGCCTCCACTCCTGAAAATCCTGCACAACACTCTTTGGTAGTCAACAACCATCCTATGGTAACTAGAGGCAAAATTGGTAAGCTCAAACCTAAAGCTTACTTAGCTTCAACAGAACCTACTACAGCCAAACAAGCTATAGCTCAACCCCACTGGCTTGAAGCTATACAGCAAGAATATAATGCTTTTCTTGCCAAAAACACTTGGACACTCACTTCCCTTCCATCTCACAGAAAAGCCATAGGCTATAAATGGGTATTTAGGGTCAAGGAAAACTCAGACGGATCTCTCAACAAGTATAAAGCTAGACTTGTTGCAAAGGGTTTTAATAAAAAATATGGATTTGACTACAATGAAACCTTTTCTCCTGTAGTTAAACCAGCTACCATCAAAGTGCTTCTTACACTTGCCTTGACATACAAATGGGAGGTTCAACAAATTGACATCAACAATGCATTCTTGAATGGAGCTCTTGAAGAATAAGTATACATGATGCAACCCCCAGGCTTTGAGAATGCCAATAAATCTCTTGTATGCAAACTCAACAGGGCCCTCTATGGACTCAAACAAGCATCTAGGTCCTGGTATGACAAACTCCACAAAACTTTATTTCAGTTTGGTTTTACTGCAAGCAGATGTGATCACTCCTTATTTCTCTAAAATTACCAAGGTATTACACTCTATGTCCTTGTCTATGTTGATGATATTCTGATCACAGGCACCTCCTCAACTCTTATTCACAAGCTGATCTCTAATCTTCATAATATATTTGCTCTCAAGAAACTTGGGAAACCAACTTATTTTCTTGGTTTGGAGGTGAAATATCAAGCAAATGGCTCATTAACCCTCACACAAACAAAATATATCAAGGATCTCCTCAGCAAAGTGCACATGGAGGATGCCAATGGAATTGCAGCTCCCATGTTTAGCCACTATAAGCCTAGTAAATTTGGTATTGACACCATGTAGGACCCTCTGTTGTATCGCTCGATTGTGGGAGCTCTGCAATATGTTACACTGACCAGACCTGACATTGCTTTCTCTATCAACAAAGCTTGTCAATTCATGGCCAATCCCCTTGATAGCCACTGGACCATGGTTAAACGGATTCTCAGGTATCTCAGTGGCACAACCACTCTTGGTCTGTTGTTATCTCCAGTTGTTCCTCATCAGGATCTTTCCATCAGGGCCTACAGTGACTCAGACTGGGCCAATGATCCAGATGATAGAAGATCCACATCAGGTACCTGCATTTTTATTGGTCCAAATCTCATCTCATGGAGCTCCAAGAAACAGACTTTGGTGGCCAGATCGAGTGCAGAGGCTGAGTATAGGGCACTAGCACACACAACAGCCGAATTGCTATGGCTTCAATCCTTGCTTGATGAATTGAAAATCCAGTATCTTTCTCTTACTCTGTTATGTGACAACTTAAGTGCAGTGCTTCTATCTCACAATCCCATTCTCCATGCTAGAACAAAACACATTGAACTTGACATCCACTTTGTAAGGGAGAGAGTCATGGCTAACAAGCTCAAAATTCAGCATATTCCTGCTTCAGCCCAGTTGGCAGACATTATGACAAAACCTCTTCCAAGTGCAGCCTTCCAGGAACTCAGGAGCAAGCTCAAAGTTGTGCCTCTTCCACCACCTTGAACTTGAGGGGGAGTATTAGAGTAAACAGAAGGTTGACTTAGTCAACATTCATGTTTTGGGCTTATCTGTATTATTGGCCCTATGGTTTATATTGGGCTTTATGCATTGTGATATAGATATATAATAACAGCTCTTATAGTGAAAAGAAGTTGATGAATGTAACAGTAATTGTAACAGAATCATTCTGTAGATTGTATCAGTGAAAAATGCATAACACTTTTCAATTCAATATCGAACATCTGGAGGGTATAAATTTTTTTAATCATTTCACACATATCAATCATTTTGAAAATCAACAACTTAATTATTAGTAAAATGAAAACAGCCTACCGATAAAAATATTTACATAACTTACTCAATCTTTAGACAACTCATTTGTGGTGTCTGAAAAAATAAACAAATAGTAGGTGTCCCTGAAAACGTCAATAAATTACTCAATCAACATAAATATCTTATAAAGGAGATAAAAAATCAATACCCACATAAATATTTGAGTTTCAAAAATACCTTTCAGCTTTGTAAATGCAACGCAAAGAACGTCCTTCAAGAAAAACAAACACATCATTGAAGCCTCACAAATGTTCAACAAACCTTAATAAATTCAAAGTTTAATAAAAAAAAATTCAAGAATAAATAGAAGTTTCAGACTTAGAATAAATCCATCACCGAAAACATAACAATCGACGTTTGAGTTTTAGCTCCGACCACCATCACCACACGAAAATACAAATCCGTTATATTTATATGATGACTTTGATAGATTTTTTTGGTTCTGGCTAGGGCTTCATTAGCGAGATTGTTGATATCAGATTTGGATTTGTTTTTGAAATCATTAATTGATGTCATCATTAATTGATGTCGCTGAATATCTTGTTTCGATTTGGTTTCAATAAGAAAAAAAATGGAAGAATGAAGAAGAAGAAGAAGAAGAGATAGAAGGAAAAAGAAAAGGAGGAAACATTTTGGGAGTTGTGAGATTTTAAAATGAATAGAAAAAGTGGATCTGAGACACGGAAAAATATAGATGGAAGAGAAACTTTTTCTTCCACGTTGAAGGTGGTTTGCTTCTTTTAGGTTTTAATTTTTTATTTATTTATAAATTTTAATTATTGAATTTTGAAACAGCAGAATAGGTTGCTTAATGCTAAACTCATCCATGCAGAAGATTATGGAATAATAAGGGTAATTAAGAGTTTTTAAGAACACCTAATTTTTTTATATAATAGATAAAATAAAATATCTAACATCTTGTTATTTTACTTTTTGAAGAAACGAGAATCTTTTTCCTAATATAAATTATTTTAACATGTTTTATTTATTGTTTAAATATAAGAAATAAAATTAAGTATTAATTTATATATTGATAATTTAAAGGTATTTTAACTTTTAAAACTATTTGATATTTCTTTTAACCATTTTAAAATAATATTTATAAGGGATTTTTTTAAAGTTATTAAGTGGAAAATAGCAAGTTAGAAAAACTGAAAGTTAAGTTTGTTATGGTATGTTATTAGTTTGTTAGTGTTTTTTGTTTTCAGTTAACTGGTGTTATTTTACTTATTAGTTCGTTTTCAATTAATTGGTGTTATTTTACTTATGGAAATTTTTTCCGGAGCATTAATTATTTAAATTTATTCATTTCTATTTTAATCACTTTAAAATTAATACTTATAAAGGAGTGTGATAGAATAAAATTGTATAGTGGAAAGAACAAAGTTTAAAAATAATTTTTTTTGATGAAACATCATTGACAATAAAATTGTGGAAACTAGAAATAGATGGAACTACCCGTACCAGAGTATGAGCAATCTCAATGATTTATCTTCTAACAAACTTAACATGAGAATTCCTAAAGAATAAAGTCACCAATCGATTATATTCTTCATCAATAGCATTAAAATCTGAATCATTTAATTTAGAATATTCACACTATCCCCAACAACGGTTTTCACAATGGCACCAAAATCCGAATCATTTGAATTTAGAATATTCTGAGAGAAGGACACATCAATGTTTCACTTTAGGCCACCCACCGACGGTTTACTCCACCTGGTAACAGTTGCCAATGGACTTGAATTTCTATTGTTGTTACAGTACTGTTGGGCATCTCTCCACGTTGCATAAATTTGTGAGGCTTGATGACAAATAAAGGTCAACGACACTTCAACGAGGTTCTATATATGATTATTTCTCTCATTCCAAATGCTCCATAAAATAGTTGAGAAAGTTATCTGTTGATCTTGATTAGAAACGAGTAAGAAAGAAAAATCTACATAAACAAATTGTAACATCCTTCTAATCCCATATGTATTATTCATAAAATTTAACGAATAAAATCACCACTCAAGGGTGTCACACTTCATATGAAATATCATGTTAACAACCATGCTCCGTAACACGAGTTACATAAATTCAAACATGCATTTGTTTAAAATTCATTACATCATTTAGAAAACATCGCAACGGAATTCATCGTCATATAACATAATTAACATCTCAAAACTCATGACATTGGTCGCATCAATTATTAAAAACAAAACATAAACAAAACCTCCATATGGTTTGTCAACATAACACAAAAGAAACATCATATTCACAAAAGAAAGAGTTTTCGACTCGATGTTACATATCATAGAAAGATACCTCTAATAAATTGAAACTAAATATAACACTCTAAATTTATCCTCAAAGCTTCTACGAACTACTTCTGGTCACATGTGTGTTACTCACGTTGAGGCAACATTCAAACAAAAAGCATGAGTAATCACAATTAATTTTAAAAGACATAAGGGAAGGATTAGTAGTTACAACAATATCATCACATAACTACATATACTATTCATCAATACCTCATATTCACAGATACATCATAAAATCGCATGTACATCTTTCATCATCAAACATCATATAGTCAGATAGTTCACAATCATCATCATATCATAACTCATCGAAGAATCCATGCAATGTCACATATGATGTTAATGCAACATAACTGACTAAATGTATGTGGTACTAAATCTTTGATGAACACTTGGTCATCACCCTCCAAAGATCGACTCCCTCTTGGAACTGGAGCACATCATGTACGCACACAATTCACACAATAGGATTGAGGCTCGTCATAAGCGGAACAACTTTCAAAATAGCGGACCACCATCCAAAAATGCCAAGAATGCATGATGCAAAACAACGTCATATAAAAATTCGACCACGGCTAGTCAAATGCACCATCATTCACATAATCATCACATGCCCAACTCAATTCTATTACATCCCCATCTAGATACCATTTCATAGGAGTGTGCACAAGTGTTCCCCGATGGTGAATCCTAAGCCTAACTTTCTATTCAATAGCTGGCCTATATCAGACAAATTTTAGGGTTAGGGTTTCCATTAAACAATTAGGACCACATTACAGTTAGGGTTTAGATTAAAGAAATAGCAATTGGGACCACAAACATAACATTTTGAAGAAAACATGTTGGGACCACATACAAGACATAGAAATCAGAAATACATACCTAAAGCAAAAGCTAGCATCTTCGCCCGCCTTGGAAGATGGTGGTGCTTGATACATTCTCAATTTTCTGCTTGATTCTTCATTGAAATCGTTGACAGAGAATATCAATGAGCGTAGGGTTACGAAAATGGTGAAAGTGGAAGGTGAAGATGTGTGACTTCAAAGAGAAAAGTGATAATAGAAAATACTTTTTCATTCCATCAAATTAAATTAAATGTTTATGAAAATATAAAATCTTAAATGGAAAAAAAAATTAATAAGAAAATAATTTTAATGAGGTGTCATCTGACTAGGAACTCAAATGGGGTGTCAACTCATTAAAAAGTATGCCATATGAACAGGAATTAAAAAAAAATCACGTTTTTTAAAATTGTGGGATTAAATAACTGATTTTTTTGAAAAAGACTAAAAAATTAAAAAATTTAATATAGAAGTACCAACATTTAAACCTTTATTTTATTTATCTATTTAGAATTTCCAACTTTTATTAATTCGTTAGAATTCTTCAATTATCATCCTAACAATAACTGATGATGCCTAATGCAGTCCTTACGGCAATTGTTATTTATATTTCATTCCACTATAGAATAAAATATACGACTAAACAAAACGGCCATATAAGGATAAAACACCAAAAACAACCATTAATAAAGTTAAAGAAACTTAGTCAATATCGCCGCCATACATAAAACAATTAAACCTTTAACAAAACCATAACTTATCACACAAACATAATATAAAGCACTAATTTTCTTAATCTTCATTGACGCAAACTGAACGAACACGCGAGTAAAAACTCCAATCTGGATGAGACCTTGTAATTGCTGGTATTCCGAAACTATTTTCCTTCACATATGATTGAACATCTTCAGCTTCAGCTAGCCTTTTCAAGTACTTGCACAGTTCACCTTCAGGATCTACACAAATCATAAATGTCACATAAAGCTTAAAATTTGTTAAATTAATCTATATGATGCCTCGAAAAATCTAAGACAGTCAAATATTATTTCAAATGTGCTCTCACCTAATGCTTTGTCCTGCTTATCCTCTGCATCATATGACTCAGTAAAAATTGATGTATTAGGCTGAAAGGTAAAGATTAAATTTTTAAAAAAATTTATTCAAAATTATAAATATAATAAATATATTTAATCAAAATGAATATTCAATTACAGGATTAAGGAAAGACTTGTATGGTTTGTCATCAATCAGTATAGTATTAGAAGCAGAATATGGGCCTCCTTTCTTGACTCTACTCCACACTTTTTTTAGTTCTTTGAAAAACAGAGGTTTCTTGTTATTCTCCAAGGATTTATATCCAGAATCGGTACATTCATCTTGATCCTATATATTAAATATTCAAAACACAAAAATTAACTAACACAGTAACAAGATTATTAAACATAAAGTAATAAAAAATTATTCTATATTTAAAACAATTTCAATTAAATAAATGTACCCAAACAAAGAGTAGCTTGTCTTTTGATGATCCTATAGCACAATTCAAAGCACCATCAATGTTATGTCTGTAAATTGTAAAATGTATAAATATAGTAAAATGATAAATATTCAATAAAAAAATTTAAGAAATAAAATAAAATTGAAAAGAGTGTTATGTTACTGACTCCATTGCAGAAGACCAGATTCCAACTTCAAATCTTTCTAAGCAGAATTTCATAAATTCTTCACTGAATGGTCTCTTAAAAACTGCATCACAATATACAATATAATAATAATTAATCATATGATAAAAAAAATTCAAAATATTAGAAATGTATATTTGAGTTATAGAGTAAAGTAATTATTATTACGAAGAAAGTAACGATATTTGTAATCAGCAGTTCGAGATTTTGGAATTCCTTTCTTATCACGAACATGAACTCGATGGATAAGAAAGCCATTAAGGTTCATGATAAGCAACTTCTTCTTAGGACCAAGATTCAGCTTCTCAAGAGGAAGATCCAATTCTGGTTCTTCTGTGACTTTTCCATCATCATAATCATCTTCAGAGTCACTGCCATAGCTGATACTCTTTCCCTTTGAACTCATTCTCAATACACTTGCTTTGTAGTTCTTAATGGTACTACACTTGCTTTATATACACGACAGGGAATGGAGAAAATAGTGTATTAATTAATTAATTAATTAAGTAATTGATTAAGTAATTAAAAGATAAAATAAACCGATTAAGTGTGTCCCTTAAACTATCTTTCCTTGTGTCATATGTTATGTTATGGAATTGAATGAAATTTACTGGTCAATAATAAATTAAATTTGTCCATAATGGATGCATAATAGGATTCGTTATATACTGACATTAAAAATATAAACTTAACCGGTTGCAATCAATATATGTTCTATATACTTAACTTAATAATGAAGCAAAGTTAATTTTTGTGTGTGTGACATTTTTCATCTTTTAAAAGCATCCTTTCATAATATTTTTTTAATAAGGAAATTATAGTATTTATTTCGTTATTTTTTAAAAACTAATTTTGCAAATGGTTTTATTGTCAAGAAATTTTAATACTTTTATTCCCAAAAAAAAAAAAAAATTAAATAATATTTTTGTTTTGGTTTGAAAATTGTAGCTTAATCTTTTAATTCTATTAGTCTTTAACTCAATTAATTTAAAGCAGTCCATAAGTAATATCGATTCTTATTTGAAGATTTTTAATATTCTTTTATCTCTTTTTCTCTTTACCCCTTTTGTTTCCGGTGACCTTTAAGTTTGTTTTGTGCCTTTTGGCTTTTCATTTTATAAGAAATAGATAAATCACTGTAGCTTTTGGCTTTATTAAAAGAAATTAAAATTAGGCTTCAAAACTCTATCCATAACCAAAAAAGAAAAGGTTGTATTTCATATGAGAATTTAATACCATTCTAATGGAAGAGAAGATTATGTCCTAAAAGAAAAATTAAAACTTTTTAAAGAGAGATTTAAATGGTGGAATAAGGAGGTGTTCGGGAGAATTAATTTGGAGGTTCATGAGGGAGTTAGGGGTATTAACCATGGCGATGATAGATTGGAAGTGGAAGGGGAGAGCATGCATCCAAATATTATTAAAAGAAGGAAGGAAGCAACGAGCCAGTTTTGGATGAATTTGAGAATAAAAGAAAATTTGTTGGTCCAAAAATTAAGGTGTAAATGGTTGAAAGGAGATTCTAATAGTGGATTTTTCCATCGTGTGATGAAAGAAAAAAAGAAGATTAAACCACATACGACATATCTTAACTTCGGGAGGAATGGTGGAGTCGGTGAAGGAGGAGGTTAGAAGACATTTCTCAAATAAATTTTTAGATTCGGAAGAAGAGAGACATAGGTTGGAGGGGATTCCTTTTAAGAGTATCAATGAGGAGGAGTCTTCATTTCTTGAATCTCATTTTAACGAGGAAGAGATAAAAGAAGCTATTTGGAGTTGTGGGGATCTAAAAGTCAGGGACCGGACGACTTTTCTTTTCATCAAGAATTGTTGGTCCTTCTTAAACGATGATTTTGTTCGTTTCGTCAATTGTTTTCATGATGGAAATGTAATTTCAAAGGCGATTACTTCATCTTTTATGGCTTTGGTTCCCAAGTCTTTAAATCCTATTAGCTTGGATGACTATAGGCCTATTTGTATGGTGGGGTGTATGTATAAGGCGCTCGCTAAGCTTTTGGCGGGAAGATTTAAAAGGGTTTTGGACCCGGTCATTTCTCTGTGTCAAACCGCTTTTGTTTCGGGAAGACAACTTCTTGACGGCGTTTTGGTGGCTAATGAAGTGGTGAATTATGCGAGGAAAGAAGGTAAAAGTTGCCTTCTTTTTAAAGTGTATTTTGAGAAGGCGTATGATAAAGTGTCTTGGAACTTTTTGAGGTATATGCTTAAAAGAATGGGGTTCAGGGAGAAATGGATGAAATGGATGAAGCTTTTGGTTTTCCAAAGTAAGATGTCGGTGCTTGTGAACGATAGTCCTACTAAAGAGTTTGAGTTTAGGAGAGGATTACGTCAAGGTGATCCGCCTTCTCCTTTTCTCTTTGTCATAATGGCGGAAGGTTTAGAGGGGTTGGTTAGAAAAAGATGATTTTGTTCGTTTCTTCAATTGTTTTCATGATGGAAATGTAATTTCAAAGGCGATTACTTCATCTTTTATGGCTTTGGTTCCCAAGTCTTTAAATCCTATTAGCTTGGATGACTATAGGCCTATTTGTATGGTGGGGTGTATGTATAAGGCGCTCGCTAAGCTTTTGGCGGGATGATTGAAAAGGGTTTTGGACCGATCATTTCTCCGTGTCAAACCGCTTTTGTTTCGGGAAGACAACTTCTTGACGGCGTTTTGGTGGCTAATGAAGTGGTGGATTATGCGAGGAAAGAAGGTAAAAGTTGCCTTCTTTTTAAAGTGGATTTTGAGAAGGCGTATGATAAAGTGTCTTGGAACTTTTTGAGGTATATGCTTAAAAGAATGGGGTTTAGGGAGAAATGGATGAAATGGATGAAGCTTTTGGTTTATCAAAGTAAGATGTCGGTGCTTGTGAAGGATAATCCTACTAAGGAGTTTGAGTTTAGGAGAGGATTACGTCAAGGTGATCCGCCTTCTCCTTTTCTCTTTGTCATAATGACGGAAGGTTTAGCGGGGTTGGTTAGAAAAAGATGATTTTGTTCGTTTCTTCAATTGTTTTCATGATGGAAATGTAATTTCAAAGGCGATTACTTCATCTTTTATGGTTTTGGTTCCCAAGTCTTTAAATCCTATTAGCTTGGATGACTATAGGCCTATTTGTATGGTGGGGTGTATGTATAAGGCGCTCGCTAAGCTTTTGGCGGGATGATTGAAAAAGGGTTTTGGACCCGTTCATTTCTCTGTGTCAAACCGCTTTTGTTTCAAGAAGACAACTTCTTGACAGCGTTTTGGTGGCTAATGAAGTGGTGGATTATGCGAGGAAAGAAGGTAAAAGTTACCTTCTTTTTAAAGTGGACTTTGAGAAGGCGTATGATAAAGTGTCTTGGAACTTTTTAAGGTATATGCTTAAAAGAATGGGGTTCAGGGAGAAAAGGATGAAGCTTTTGGTTTTCCAAAGTAAGATGTCGGTGCTTGTGAACGATAGTCCTACTAAAGAGTTTGAGTTTAGGAGAGGATTACGTCAAGGTGATCCGCCTTCTCCTTTTCTCTTTGTCATAATGGCGGAAGGTTTAGAGGGGTTGGTTAGAAAAAGATGATTTTGTTCGTTTCTTCAATTGTTTTCATGATGGAAATGTAATTTCAAAGGCGATTACTTCATCTTTTATGGCTTTGGTTCCCAAGTATTTAAATCCTATTAGCTTGGATGACTATAGGTCTATTTGTATGGTGGGGTGTATGTATAAGGCGCTCGCTAAGCTTTTGGCGGGATGATTGAAAAGGGTTTTGGACCCGATCATTTCTCCGTGTCAAACCGTTTTTGTTTCGGGAAGACAACTTCTTGACGGTGTTTTGGTGGCTAATGAAGTGGTGGATTATGCGAGGAAAGAAGGTAAAATTTGCCTTCTCTTTAAAGTGGATTTTGAGAAGGCGTATGATAAAGTGTCTTGGAACTTTTTGAGGTATATGCTTAAAAGAATGGGGTTCAGGGAGAAATGGATGAAATGGATGAAGCTTTTGGTTTTTCAAAGTAAGATGTCGGTGCTTGTGAAGGATAGTCCTACTAAGGAGTTTGAGTTTAGGAGAGGATTACGTCAAGGTGATCCGCCTTCTCCTTTTCTCTTTGTCATAATGGCGGAAGGTTTAGCGGGGTTGGTTAGAAAAAGATGATTTTGTTTGTTTCTTCAATTGTTTTCATGATGGAAATGTAATTTCAAAGGCGATTACTTCATCTTTTATGGCTTTGGTTCCCAAGTAGGGGTGTGCATGGATCAATAACCAAACCAAATTGAACCATATATATGGTTTGGTTTGGATTTTAAAACTACTTCATTAAAACCAGTTTATATTTTTAAAACCGGTTTATATGTGGATCGGTTCGGTTTTGAACCGGTTTCTCACAAAAACCAGTTTTAAAAAAAAAAACCAATTTTTCTAAAAATCAATTTTTAATTTTTTTTAAAAAACCAATTTCAAAACCAGTTTCAAAACCAGTTTTATAAAAAAAAACAATTTTAAAATCAGTTTTATAAAAAAACCAATAAATAAAGTTTTATATCAAAAATATTTTTTTTATTTAAAAAATTCTAAAATTATTTTATGTTAAAAACAATAATTTTTTAAAAAATTGATCATTTCTCAAAATTTATTATCATTGACAATTTTAAAATTTATGACAATTTTAAGTAAGCATGTGCACAATGTGCATAATTTTAAAACCAGTTTTAAAAATATATGACCATTGAATTTTTCATAATGTCATAATTAAATAAAATTAACTGCTACATCCAATGCATCCATCGTAAATAAATACACTGTCAATATTGTGCGGAACCAAATAGTCATAAATAAATAAAATTAACTGCTACATCCAATGCATCCATCGTAAATAAATACACTGTCAATATTGTGTGGAACCAAATAGTCATAAATAAATAAAATTAACTGCTACATCCAATGCATCCATCGTAATCCGGAGTCAACCTTACACGTGTCTTTCTTGGTGTCATCAAGTCTGCAAGATAACCATAATTCATGCTTAGAGTTTGCATAAGACATTCATAGATTTTTTAGGTCACATTACAATATTCATCAAAAGACTATTCATTTATTTCTAAATAATCCAGTATGTTCTGCAGGAAACTATAGCTCAAGAATGGAAGGAAAATTCATATATAAAACTTTAGAATTCTTTACCGTTAAGTCATCTTCGAATGCAACAGAGGTTGAAGAGGTTGAACAACTAGCACCATCTTCCTTATAAAGTAATTCTACAAAATATATAAATACATTTCATTATGCATCAAGTATAATAAATAAATAATAATACATTAGAGAATATACTTAGTTATCATACCTTGCTCAAATCTCTCAAGAATATCAAAATCTTCATTTGTAATCAATGATGAAGATGTTCCTTTGAGCCAATCTTGAGTGCATATCAATGCTTCGACAGTTGTCGGTGTTAATGAGCTGCGATATGGATCAAGCACCCTTTCTCCTGTACTAAATGCAGATTCAGACGCCACTGTGCTTATTGGTATAGCAAGTACATCTCTTGCAATGTTTGCAAGGATGGGGTAACGGCCAGAATTTACTTTCCACCACTCTAAGACATTTATCTCCATGTTACGCTCTAAACTCTCTCCAAGATAAGTAGTTAATTCGTTATCTGCATTGTCACACCCTTCTGAAAGATAAAACTCAGCAGTTCCATACGGATGGCTAACACTACCAAAAACTTGCGACTCATTTAAATTACCTTGAGGAGGCATAAAGCCAACACAATATTCCTCATATATAGATTTCAAACAAGACTCTAAGGTTTCTTTCAAGGCATCAACATCAACCTTATTATAATATCGCCGCACCATCCAATCAACCAATTTAACCTTGTGTCTAGGATCGAAAGCTAGAGCAATCAACAACATCATATTAAGCTTCTCGTGAGATCCCCAATACTTATCATACTTCTTCTTCATCTTTTGAGTCTTGAAGATGTGCATCTTGACACACATATCCACAATGCTCTTTCCAATACCCAGGACTTCAAACATATAAATATTGCTTGTCAAGTAAGAAGACCCTGATATATGTACAGTAGCATCATAAAACAACTTCAAGAATGGAATGATTAAGTTGATATGATTCCAATCGTCTTTCGTCGGGACACCTTTTCCCTTTTTTGTCAACTCATTCACATACCTAGCACAACATAAAATGTTCACCATCAATTCAAGAAGAAACATGTATCCATAAAAAACATGTATTCACCCCTCTTTATACACTACTACCTCTCATCCCGTGTTAGATGAGCTTCTTTTAACACTTTCAGGTTTCTACAAACAATGCCTAACTAACAGAGGTTAGCTTACTTGGCTCTCATTTCTTCTAATATAAAACATTAACAAATATTCAATATGTATCTTCAAAAGCATAAATAATGATTAACAAAGTGAAAATCTATTAAAAAGGATCATGTATTCGTTTCAATAAGGAAATGATATAATCTGATCATAGCTTATTACGTTAAAAGACAAAATCATAAATAATCAAAGAACAATAGTTCAATTAGCATGTACTACTGTCAAATTAAGACTCCACAACACATAGAAACCAAATGTATAGCATCACGAACAACAAAATCATGAAATTGAGATATAATGCATGATATAAGAAACAGGAATGTCTATCGCTTAAGGCATGCCTCTGACTGCTCGAAATCCCAATAGACCGCAAACTCAATCTTAAAAAGCTTTCAATAATTCATCATTCAACGAAATTTTGTTTCATGTAAACATCAACCCGGTCCAACACCGATTAAATTTATCAGTTTGTCCATTATTTTAACAGCAAGCCACTAAACCATCTGAATCTAAACCATAATAACAAGGAATGCAGACAGACAGAGAGAGATGAATGATAAGTGGGAATAAGGATTACAAGTACAACATTATTTTCTACTGCATAGACTATTCTTTCCTAGACTTTCAGGGAACTACCATGTGCCATAAACTGTTAACAAGACTTCCATCTCCGGAATCGGGCATAACAAGAGGTTTGCAACTTTTCATGATTCTTATATTGACAGTTAGTATGATGACAGAATCACATATGTTACCTCGAAACTCGCTGTCAATCCAAACATGCACGTAATGAAACTGCTGTTGCCTTATAGAATGGTTAGATTATAATCTTATTGTTTCATAATGCAGACACTACTCCAAAACAACAAGACCTTGGATTCTCAGTTAAATGCAGAATAAATTTTGAAAAAGCTAGTCCAGGATCAGAAGTAGATCAAGCAGAAAGGACTGGAAAAATGGATTTACAAGTTTATCTTTCTGCTGATAGTACTAGTTTTAAGTGTTTATTACTAAGCTGTTTTATAAATTACTTTCAAATAAAATATAACTTGTATAAGTACTAATCCCCTGGAAAATAAAGTGAGCATGCATTGAATACTTGGAAATAGAATGTGAATAGAGTGGTACATAACCTGGAAATCGCATACCTTTTATTACGAAAACCTAATTCTTCAAAGGTTCTTTCATGTTTTGATGCAGATACTAACATCAAGTAAGTCGAATTCCAACGAGTCTCAACATCTAGAGAAACTAAACCTTTATAGTCCATGTTCTCCTCATCAATACATCCCTTGAATTTAGCAAGCCTCGCGGGAGAAGATCTAGCATACCAAACTGCATGACGAACTCTATAAACTGAATCATCAATGTCTTTTAAACCTTCTTTCACAATTAAATTCAATACGTGTGCGCAACACCTCATATGAAAATGGTTTCCACTCATAACTAAACTATTCTTAGACAAAAGCCTTCTCTTGAGACGTTCAACCCTAACATCGTTTGATGAAGCGTTATCAACCGTCAAACTAAGCACGCGATTTAAACCCCAACTATTCAAACACATCTCCATCGTTTCACAAATAGCATCCCGTATGACTTGTGACTTGACAAAATTTAAGATCTTCTTACGTAAGTGCCAATTATTATCAATGAAATGGGGTCACACACATATAGCTCAACTTTTGACAAAAGTCCACATATCGGTGAGACAAACTCTTCGACAATTCGAGATATAAAGTTTTTCAAAATCGTTCTTTCAGTGTCCCATAGTTTTAAGACATCACGTGCCAATGTTGTGCGCGAACAAATCTGAAATCTTGGTGAAGCGAGACTCATAAATTCATGAAAAGACTCATGTTCGACCTTCCGAAAAGGAATCTCCATGTTAATGAACATCTTAACCATTGCTCTTCGAATAGCTTCTTGGTCAAACTTGGCAATTAAAGGAGAGCCAACATGTTCTTCACCACTTGTCATAGAAGATGATGTTTTTTGCCTCTTGTAAACAACGCATCTCGATAAATGAGCATGCATTGAACTAGTTCCATTACTATACTTAATTTTTGTGCCACAGTATTTGCACGAAGCTTTTTGTTCTTCTTCTGATGATACAATGAAATGATTCCAAGCCTCTGAACGATTCTTTCGCTTCTTAGTGTGAGGAGGCGGCATTTCATTAGAAAAGCTAGGTGGAGGGGTTGAAACCGTATTCTCGGATGTCGCATAAGTTGCGCCAACATTAGTCATCTTGATTCTGTTCAAAATAGGAAAACAAATTAGAAACTCCATTTACAGTGCACCTGTTTGGCCAAGAACATAATGTCATTTTAAATCAGAAAAATATAAATATTAGAACATGATAGTGGGACAAACAGGGCACTGACAATAATTAACACAATGCTTCCATTCTATTCCGTTCATTAATTCCAAATTGTAATCCTGTCCCCAATCATCATTAGATGTATAGCCATCCATGATTTCTAATTTTCTAGAATAGGTAATAGTACCCAACTACCCGTTCATCTTCTTTTTGATAGAAAGTAACAAATGAGCATTTTGAAAAAGAAAAGAAAACTTATAGTAATAAGAGTTCGTCTACAATCTACATTATCTAAAATGCAAATTATCCTTTCCTTTATAAAGGGTGCTACTTAAACTTAGTGTAGTAGTAGCTAGAGGATTGTATTCCATGACAAAAGTGGAATACATGGGTTTGGTGTGTTGCAAGCTTCACACAAATTCTAATCTAGTTAATCACAGAGATGGCAAATTGTCATAACCATATGCAAGAGCACAAACAATTTCCAATAACATGTATAAAGTATATATGCACTATGCAGAATTTCATGGCTATATTTAAAGTTAAAAATCGATGTTGCAATATAGGTCACATAGAATAAATCAAATGAAGAATTTGAGCAGTAGATGTATTGACACTTTATCTTGCTTCAATGGCTGCTCCATTAAGATTACCGAAATAGGTCGGAAGGATGTTGTTGTTCGAAGTAGCGTGAAAGAGAAGTCAAGTGCGGAATGTCGTTGTTGTTCGGAAGTAGCGTGATGAGCGAAGTGCGGCGAGGAAGGGGTTTGTGGTACACGGCGAGGAAGGGAAAGGTGAGGAGAGGGTTTGTAACGGCGAGTGAATGGAAAGCGAGAGACAGAACATAAGAGGATGGTTCCAAATCCAATAACCAATAACAGATCCAAATTGGATTGTGGTTATTGGTTTTTTTTGGTTTTTTATTAATGGGCCACCAATTTTAAAATATGATATTAGGCTGGGTTTTAAAATTTGGACTAATATGGATACTAATTTGGTTTATGGTTTTTGGTTTTTTTGCACACCCCTATTCCCAAGTCTTTAAATCCTATTAGCTTGGATGACTATAGGCCTATTTGTATGGTGGGGTGTATGTATAAGGCGCTTGCTAAGCTTTTGGCGGGATGATTGAAAAGGGTTTTGGACCCGATCATTTCTCTGTGTCAAACCGCTTTTGTTTCAAGAAGAAAACTTCTTGACAGCGTTTTGGTGGCTAATGAAGTGGTGGATTATGCGAGGAAAGAAGGTAAAAGTTACCTTCTTTTTAAAGTGGACTTTGAGAAGGCGTATGATAGAGTGTCTTGAAACTTTTTAAGGTATATGCTTAAAAGAATGGGGTTCAGGGAGAAAAGGATGAAGCTTTTGGTTTTTCAAAGTAAGATGTCGGTGCTTGTGAACGATAGTCCTACTAAGGAGTTTGAGTTTAAGAGAGGATTACGTCAAGGTGATCCGCTTTCTCCTTTTCTCTTTGTCATAATGGCGGAAGGTTTAGCGGGGTTGGTTAGAAAAAGATGATTTTGTTCATTTCTTCAATTGTTTTCATGATGGAAATGTAATTTCAAAGGCGATTACTTCATCTTTTATGGCTTTGGTTCCCAAGTCTTTAAATCCTATTAGCTTGGATGACTATAGGCCTATTTGTATGGTGGGGTGTATGTATAAGGCGCTCGCTAAGCTTTTGGCGGGATGATTGAAAAGGGTTTTGGACCCGATCATTTCTCCGTGTCAAAACGCTTTTGTTTCGGGAAGACAACTTCTTGACGGTGTATTGGTGGCTAATGAAGTGGTGGATTATGCGAGGAAAGAAGGTAAAAGTTACCTTCTTTTTAAAGTGGACTTTGAGAAGGCGTATGATAAAGTGTCTTGAAAGTTTTTGAGGTATATGCTTAAAAGAACGGGGTTCGGGGAGAAATGGATGAAATGGATGAAGCTTTTGGTTTTTCAAAGTAAGACGTCGGTGCTTGTGAACGGTAGTCCTACTAAGGAGTTTGAGTTTAAGAGAGGATTACGTCAAGGTGATCCACTTTCTCCTTTTCTCTTTGTCAGAATGGCGGAAGGTTTAGCGGGGTTGGTTAGAAAATTGATAGAAATTGAAGACTTTGTTGGCTTTTCCATTAAAAGAGATTGTTTGATTAACATTCTTCAATTTGCGGATGACACTTTATTGGTGGGTGAAGGTTCTTGGAAGCAAGTAAGGGCAATAAAGACGGTGTTGAGAGCGTTTGAACTTGTTTCGGGGTTTGGAATAAACTTCCACAAAAGTAAGTTGATCGGCATTGATGTTAGAGAAAAAATTTTGGAAGCCGCGTCTTTTTTCTTTTCTTGTAAGGTGGAATGTAGTAGCTTCTCATTTCTTGGTATCCCCGTGGGATATAACCCGAGGAAGACTTCCACTTGGAATTCTCTTTTGGTCAAAATGGAGAACCGGTTAGCTAGTTGGAAGAATCGTTTTCTCAATCTTGGGGGGGAGGATCACTCTCTTTAAAGTAATTTTTTATGGGGGGAGTGGAGGATAAGAGGAAGATACATTGGGTGAGTTGGAAAAATGTCACTTTACCATATGTTAAGGGGGATCGAGGCATAAAAAATATTTTGGAGTTTAATTGTGCTCTTCTCAATAAATGGAGGTGGAGAATTCTTCAAGATCATGACTCCCTTTGGTATAGTGTATTGAAGGCTCGCTATGGTGATATTTCGACTCATGTGTTTTGTGGTGGAGTTCCTTGCAACATTTCTTCTACTTGGTGGAAGGATATTACAAGGTTAGGAAATTCTAATTCTATTGATCCAATTGTATCAAATTGTACATATAATTTAGGTAATGGTTTCCACACCCTTTTTTGGGAAGCTAATTGGTTAGAAGACGTCATTTTGATGGACTTTTCCTAAGTTTATATGAGGTTTCTCATCTCAAGAGAGTTTCGGTGGGGGAATGGGTGGTTGGATAGACGAAAGATTGAATTGGGGGAATTGTGGTATTGTCGAAGTCGATCTCATCGATCCGACTCTTGCCTCGGATTTTATGGCCCTCCGGGCCCGTTTGGATGCGTTTGGGGGGTGTGAATAGTGATTCGGATACGATGTAATGGGCTCTCAATCTGGAGAGGGATATTCGATTTCTTCTTGTTATGATCAATATGCCTCATTGCGTCTCCCTTTTGGCCCCCTAATAGGTGTGATAAGGCTTTAGGTATTATACGGAAATTGGCGGTTCCTTTCAAGATTAAAGCTTTCAGGTGGAGAATTTTTGTGGATAGGCTTCCCACTAAGGAGCTTTTGGTGTATAGAGGTATTCATTTTCCTATTGAGAATTTGGTTTGTGCTTTTTGTGGTGAACATGTGGAGAATAAGGATCATTTATTTTTTACTTGTTTAATGGTTAAGAGAGTTTGGAAGGAGATAGCTCTTTGGGTGAACAATCAGATATGGATGAGGAGGAATGCCTTCCGCATTTTATGAGTTAGTATTCGTTTTGCAGTGTAAAGAAGGTTAAAGAAGGTAATTTAGGGATTTTTTGACTTGCCACAATGTGGGTGTTTTGGTTAACTAGGAACGGTATATGTTTTCAGGAAGAAGTTTGGAACCTTAATAACATGGTGTGAAACATTAAAATATTAGCTTAGAGGTGGTCCTTCTATGACGAAATTATATACTCCAAATATAATCTCTACGAGTTCAGTAAAAATCATTTGTTATTCCTTTAGCGATATTATTAACTTGTAATTTTGTTTTTTGCTTATATATTCCGATTCTTGAATACTTAGGTTTAGAGAACCCTTAGTTCTCTCTTTAATATATTTCTTGATTAATAAAAATATCATTCTATTAATTTTTATTGATAGTATACTAAAAGGCTTAAACACTGAAAATTCAATTAAATAACAATGAAAATCTTAATTAAGATTATTAATTTTAAATCAAACTTAAATATTAAAATAATTAATTAACTCAATTTTTAAATATTGTTGTCGTGTTTACTTAAACTAAAGATGAGAATAAGTTGTATCGTAAATTTTATCAAACTTAAGTAAAACGATTTATTAAAAATTCAGGGATTAGGCAAAATATATAATTTGTCCTAGACTTAGATTTAGGATTGTATTTGAATCTGATTCTTTCAAAAGTCTAGTTAGAATGTTAGCCTACTTAAATATATATATAAATAAGAAACTTAAATAATAAGTCAATAAACTATCAAATTAAAATTTCAATAAAATTAAAAAATTATTTGCATTGGCTTTTTGAATTTTTTTAATACTATAAATTTTGTGATATTATTAATTTAAAGGAGCTTATAAAAGTAGCTTATTATTTATTTTAAAAGTGCTTTTAATATATTTTTATAAGATGAAGAAGGAACCATAATCTTTATCTTCTCATTTCACTCTTCAATGGACGACTCAACTGTGTCATGGACTTTCCTTAACATCTCTTCTACACCTACCAAATCAGTAGATGAAACACATAATCCAAAGCAACAAAAAACTTTCACTGAAGTACTAAATAATGTATGTGATATTCCGCACAATTTTTCGTTACTACTCCCTCCGTTTCTTTTTAAGTGTCGTTTTAGAAAAATATTTTTGTTTCTATTTAAGTGTCGTTTTATAATTTAATGTCATAACTTATCAATTATACCCTTACTTTCTCAATAAATGAGAGAGTGTAGAAGTGAATTTATTAGGAAAGAGAAAATAAATGAGGGTATAATAGAAAAATTAACTCTAACATAGCACTATTTTAGTTGAAGAGCTTTATGCTAAAATGACACTTAAAAAAGAACGGAGGGAGTACTATTTTTAATTATTTTTTAACAATTTAAGAGGAGTTATATTAACTTAATTTTTTAATTGCTACAATATATTAAATTTTAAAATACTGGAGATTAAAAACTCCTTAAATTTATAGTGGGAGCATAGTACCAAACTCATATATATACCAAATTCTACGCTAAATATTTACACCAAACACTGTTCATCGTATTTATACGATGAATATTATTTTTTTTATTTTTAAAAATAATAATATAAACAGTATCGATGAATAATATTCGTGAACAGTGTATAAATAATGATTATTAATGATAAGATGGAATTGGTTAATCAAATATAAAAAATTATTTAATACAGTAATAAAATTGATTAATAAACATTCAAATATTAAAAATAACTTTTAATAGTAAAACAAAATTAATTAATAAAATATAAAAAATTAATTAATAAAATTATAAAATTGGTTAATAGACTGTCGAGATTTTTAGTAATCATAAAGTTAGTTAATAAAATATAAACGATTGGTTAATAAAGTTATGAAATTGGTTAATTAATTAATTTTGTTTTTTATTCCTTCAACTTAAAAGAAAAAAATAAACTTTTAATTTAAAAAAAATATATTAATTTTATTATATTTTACTAATGAACAATGAAATACGGTAAAGTGAAATAATAGTGCAGAAAATGGTGTGAAATGTTTTTCTATATGTGATCAACTATTTTCCACTTTTTCTTTTATGAAAAGTGGTGCAAGAACCTTAGAACGGTGACTCTAACAAAGTTTAACATGTGTCGGTTTGTTATTGATGGGTTCTTTAAGATAATTGATATGATTGTACCTTTGATGGGCCACTATACGAGATAATTGAGGGGGGAAAAAGCACATAAAACTTGGTGCACCAACTAGTAGTAACTTGACTAGTTGACTTGGGTATACAGGGAGTCATGGGACAAATATTAAAAATTTGAGAATGAAGGAGTGGCGTTTATATTGTAAGTAAATCGTTAATCTCCTATTTTTATAGTAATAATTTTTAATATAGTATTTTTAGGTTTTCATTTATATAGTTACTTTTACTATTTCATCTCCTATCTTTGTTACATGTATCTTTTTTACTTATAAGTGATTTAAGTTTATTTTACATCATTTTTTTATGTAGATATTATTTTAATGTTTAACTGATATTATTATTTACTATATTCTTTTCATGTTATAGTTATTTATCTTTGTGTTGATTTTTAATCATCTAACGGTTTATTTCGTATAATATCATTTGAAAAATACATTTATTTATATTTATTTGGTGAATATTTTTAAATTAAAATTCAATAATTATTTTGTCCTCAAAAAACTTTAAATTGTACGAAATTAATCATTTCTATTCCAATATTCGTAATAATTTCAATTTTTTCTTGATGTAACAAGAGATGTGTAACATTTAATCTTTGTGACCGATGACTAAACTTTTTTTATAAAATTTTTAATGTGTTCTTGATTTTCTGAAAAGACAAAGTTGAGTAGATTGTTTTGGAAGGGTAAAGCTAATTTCAATTTTCAAAAGACAAATGAAGAACAAAAATTACAGTGACACGTTTTTTCGTTTTTCTCTATCTATATAGTTTCGACACCTCTAAAAACAGACGTATCTCTATTCATGTCGATATCAGACTTACACCTAAATTTATGATTACGTTTAATTTATTTAATTTTTTAAATTATTGTCAGTGTCGTCGGAGTATCCGTGTTTCATAACTCTCTATTGTTTGTTGTTGATTTGTAGTCCTTTGTGTTTAATAACATTCTATAGAATTTTGTCAACAAAAAAAACATTCTATATGATTCTTTACTTCTTTTTTTTTAATCAAAAAATTGAATTAATTAAAAAAGGAAATGATATACACAAGGCGATCGCAAACGATCTAGCCCAAAACCACCAACAAAAACAAGATTAGGTGAATGGTTCTAACCAAAACCAAACAACCAACACCAAAACCTATAACATAAGAGCAGCTATGTACTTCCTATATTTCTTTCTATCCCAAACTTTGTAGATTACCATATCGATAATCAAGTCCTCAACCTTTCTATTATTCACAACTTTCCCAAAAATGCTACTGTTCCTATGAGCCCAAACATAGTATATAGTTTATGTAAAAGCACACTTTAATATCATTGCACGGCAACCTTTCCCTTTACACTTCTGGTTTATCCACCTTAATTCCTCAGACCAGGTGCTTGGCACATGAGTAACCTGCAACCAATGGAGCACAACAATCCATATATTCCTCAACACATTACACCCAAAGAAAAGGTGGTCGTGAGATTTAGGCAAGTGACAGAAAAAACACTTGATATCAACATTTACACCAATTTTAATCAAACGGTCTTTGCTAGCGAGCATGTGATGACAAGCCTATCACAAGCAAAAAAATAGCACGGGGTCTAGCCATGTTGTTACAGAGCAAGTTACTCCAGTTGACTCTTTCACTGTCTTCGAACATAGCCAAATAGAGATTGCGTATTCGAAACTTGGGCGACATCTTATGTTGGAACTTCAGAAACAGAGGTCGCAGTTAGAGCATGTTGTTCAAAATCCATGAAAAGTTACTCTCCACAAACATACTCCAAATAGACCGGTCTTTAATATAATAAGCATGTAACCAACGAATCCACAAGTTATCCATTTTTTGGCAGACATTCCAAAGCAATCTGAGGATACTAATCTTATTCCAAAAAACCAAGTTAATGATGCTCAAACCACCATTAACCTTAGGACTACAAAAATTTTCCCAGGCGATCAGAGATTTTTTAGAAATGTGTCTGTCAACTATCCAAAGGAAGCTGCGGCAAATAGAATCAATTTTCAGAATAATCGATTTGGGAAGCAGAAGGCACTGCATCCAAAAGTTAACAGTTGCGAAAATCACACTTTTGATGAGCTGCACTCTACCCGCGAACGACAACAGGCCAACAGTCTAGTGAGTAATACGCCCAACAATCTTGTCAATAAGAATTTGATAATGCATAATATTGAGCTTTTTGCTTGACAACGAGATGCCAAGGTATCGAAAAATCATTCGACCCTCCTTAAAAGCAGTCAACTGAACCAACTGCCATTTAGTGTTGTTGTCACAATAAATGTTGCATTTGGAAGGATTCACCTGCAGACCCATAGCTCTAAGAAACATATGAAATTTATCCAGCAGAAGACGCATAGAGCCAATATCACCTCTGGAAAAACTGTAACGGATCATCCGCAAATAACCCCGGAGCAACTCAAAAGCCAAGAGCACATGGTCATGGAGATGCTGCCCAGGAACAAAGGCAACTTGGTTCTTTCCCACAATAGTCTCAATAACTTTACTCAATCTATTAGTTAGCACTTTGGAAATAATTTTGTAGATCATAGAGCAACAAGAGATGGGTCTGAAATCTTTGATCATTTTGGCTTCATTGTGCTTAGGGATAAGGGCCACAACTGAGCTGTTGAAACCCTTGTGAAGTCTATTGTGAGTGAAAAAGTCCTGGATTGCATCTCTAACATCCTCACCAATAATACTTCAAGCATCTTTGAAAAAACCAACACCATATCCATCTATACCAGGAGTTTTGTTCACATCCATACCTTTTATGGCTATAGCAATCTCATCATTTATGACAGGGAAAGTGAGCATATCCCTCTGAGTTTGGTTTAGGTTGCTACCCCCTAATATCAGGGATATCCAGACCCTCCAAATTACTCTCACTAGTACCCAATAAGGCCCTATAAAACTGCAACACCTCTACTTCAGTATCCTCTTGCCTATTAAGATAGCTCACATCCTCTTTGAGAATAAATTTGATAGTATTGTGTTTATGCCCACCCTAAATAATAACATGGAAATAATGGTTATTCCCATCTCCCTGCCTAATCCAGCTAATCTTATATTTTTGACGAAGGTCACAATCCTCCAACTCATTAAGGTGAAGGAGCTTAGCAGTCCTGTCTTTGACCCTGTTAATTTTTTCCATATTAAATCTATCATTGCATAACTCCTCATGGGCTTGCTGCAACCCCTATCTAGCATCCTCAATTATCCCCTTAAGCCATTGAGAGGGAAAATGAGCTTCCTCAGAACATGTTTGAGTATGATGAACTTGATCCAGAGCCTATACATAGGGTTGCCATGCACACCCAAGTTCCAGTTCTTCTTGACTTCATCCTGAAAGCCCTGCATCCTAGCCGCACTATTTAAGTTCTTAAAATTGACCATGACTCTGCTGTGATGATCCTTGCAACTGAGATATAGCAAAGCATGGTCAGAAATACTAGGAGCCATAATACTTAGAGTAGAATCGTTGTGCAGTTAAATCCAATTGATATTGCCAAGGAACCTATCAATCCTCAAGTAAATGGTATTATCAGCTTGCTTGTTGGACCAAGTAAAGAAATCCCCACAAGTATTTATTTCATACAAACCAATTTTGTCCATCATCTCTCTCAGATCAATGTATTCAGCCTCAGTAACATCTCTGTCACCAACTCTATATTGAGCCTTTAACACATTATTAAAATCTCCCAAGAGACACCAGGGATCAGCATGCTGGACTCCCAGATTTTCAATCTCTCTCCACAACTATCTCATGTCTTCCAACTAGTTTAGCGCATAAATGGCAGTACACCAGATTAAGAAATCACCATTGAGGCTATAGATACCACAGTGAATCATCTGAGCAGTACTACTAACCTGCTTGGCCACAACTTTATTATCATCCCAAATGAACCAAATTCACCCATTCTCATGCTTATCATAGTTATCCAAATACTACATATTCAAGTTAAGTTTATTCCTGACATTGTGACTCTTGTTCTTTTTAACTCGAGTTTCAAGCAAAACTATAATGGATGGGTTGAGACTCTTGAGACGGGAACTTATCTCCATAGTCTTACCAACCTTATTAAGTCCCCTGATATTCCAAGAAATCATCATGGAACTTTGTCTTGCACCACTAGAGAATCATTCAAAATTCCTAGTAGGCCAAAACCATTAGAACATTGCAGCATTGAAGTTCCTAAATTAGTAGCTAGCTTCTTCCTTGTTTCAGCAACACCCTTCTTCCCATTTTTCTGCACTATCGTTCATTCAGAAGTAGAGTCCCCTGCAGTGGTGATCATGTGTGCTTTGTTCGTGCTTGTCTCCTTTATGTCATGCTCAATACTTTGCAGAGTAGATTTAGGCATCCACACTTTCTCTTTTCTGATCTGAGGCTTTTCACAGATATGCCCAAATTTCTTACACTTTCCATAATACTTCGATTTCACAGAATTCCAGTTCTTCTCCATAAATTGATGACAGAGTGCATACTTAAATCACGTTGTTGTACCCCAATTTTTGCCCAATCGCTTTCCATCATTTCATTATCACAATGTATCAAGATCACAGACAAGAGTTGGTTCTCCCGCTTCGCCAAGCACCTTAACTCTATATTTTGTATATTTGTGGTTTACATTTTTCTAACCTTTGAGTTAAAATACCAAAAATATTTTCTTTTGTCTTTGTATATTTGCATTTTGTAGATATCAAGCTAAAGGATCTAACAAGTGAAAGTTTTTCGGTGTTTTGCCCCCACACTTATTTTAGACCAATTTTTTTGCAGTGCAAACGATTTGCACTGAGGAGCAATCGATTTCTCACTATTATTTTCAACAAAATTTAAAAAAAAAAACTCAGTGCAATCGATTTGCACTAGAGTGCAATCGATTGCATTGCGCGAAAATCAGAAAAAATTCTTCAATTTTCAAGTTTTGTGGGCTTGGGCTCTAATTTCTTTTTTTATTTTCTTTTAATTTCGAAATTAGTCATCAATTATTTCAAATTTGGCTCCAAAATCAATTTCCAAGCCTAATTCTAATTTCCAAACCAAACTCCAACCCACCACTCATTCCCAAACCAAAACCGTATAAATAGATGTCTCCTCTCATTCAAATCTCAAGCTTTTGATAGCCAAACTCACCTTGCCAAAATATTTCTATACTCTCTTCATTCTCTCATTTCCCCAATTCTCCAAATTCACTAAAAGCTCTTTCTTCTTCATAAAGATTAATGAATTCTTCATTGGAATTCTCTAATTCTTTGAACTAAACCTCCATCCACTCTCTTTTTCTTCATCAATTCCTTAGATCTAGGCTTGTGATTCTGATTTTTGAAGTTGAATTGAAGCAATTTGAAGTGTTACTCTTGTAAATTTGTCTCAAGATCTACAAGTTGTGAGTGTTGATCTTCATCTTTTACAATGTGATCTCTTGCTAATTTTTGTGGTTTAATTCATTGAGCAAAATTATTTTTAGTTCCATTGATGTTAATTTCTCAAAAAGTTGGTGGAATTTTCATGCTCAATTGAATCAAGACACACAAGGTGTTTTTGTAAAAGTTTGAACAAGAATTTTCCCTTTAGAAATGTGATATTTCTGTTTTTTACAGTGAGCAATCGATTTGCACTGTAGTGCAATCGATTGCACGAGCTACGTTTTTGAAATTTTTTGAAAAATATGTTGATGCAATCAATTTGCATCCTGATGCAATCGATTGCACAGAGTGTAAAATGTAATTTTCACTTGTATTTTGACTTGTTTTGAATGATTACTCTTCTTCTACTCCATTCTTTTGATGATTGCCTTGGATTGTAGTCTTGAATACCTAATTCCTCTTTAATCTCAATGGACTTTGGGTGTTGATGATGTTGGAGAAATGTATTGGTGATTCAAATCTACTAAAGTATTAATTATAACATTAATTCTTGGTGCTTTGAGTCAACAATATATTTTTTGCCTTAATCCACCAAGATGAATGGTTGAACTTAAAGATGGAAGAAATTTGAGAAGATAATCCAAGTTGATCTATCATTTTCCATTCCTCTTCATCTTATCCCTTTTTGTACATGTGTTGACAAACATTAGAAGGTGATCTACATATCATTCTTCTCGTTTTCTTTTTCAACATATACATTGTAACACCCCTTCTAAAATACCCCGAATATATTAATTAAATCAATAATTAAAGACAGATTTCATGAGAGTTAACACGGAAACAAGGGATGTCACAACTATGAAATAAATTAAAACCTCCAATAAAACAGTAGTCATGCTACACTGAGGGTCATTACCAAAATAATTCAATCAATCTAAGACCATGTCTTACACAGCGGAAAATACCAAAACTCAAAACGGAATAAAATCAATCATAATTATTCCCAATGGATTTCAAAGAACAATTGAATAATAGATAATTCCTCAATTAAACGTTCCCTAGTGTTACAACCTATCAGAGCATGACACTGACACGCGGACTTAAAATAACATAACTCTAGAGCCATCCTCACCAACTCCTGAGCTGCTAACTTTAATCTGAAATCATTAAAGTAAGGGTGAGATTTCTCATAATTAACATGCATTATAAGCCTCTCAAACAACATATATCACAAGCATATTATTTCACCCACTCTAGCATAATTCAGATTTTTAATACACAGTTACAACCATACAAATCATTATGCACAATAATTAACAATCAGAGAATTATAACACTGAAAGACATCCTAACATGTTACAATTCCATGCAAATACAATGCAGACACAATGCATGTGGTACCAACACATGACCAAGTCACCCAACACTGATCCATCATCAACCGGATACAGTAATCATCGATTCGTCCATAAACACCCGAACACGAATCGAGTCTAACCACCCATCATCATCCGGGTACGGTTAACGACAATACAAGTCAAATTCCACACACATCAGTCTATGAAATACACCAAATTATCATAACTGAATCAAAACCAAAAAACATGATATCTTAACGATCATGCACACAATCATCAACAATATAAACATGCCTTTCATTCACACAATACTAATACATCCATCATCACAGGTTCATTGCTACATACACACCAATTTGCGTCGGCCAATAATCACTTATTTCGGAATTCGACTCATTTTTAAAATAATTTCAAGTTTTAGGAAATATTTTCATTTTACAAAATAGAGCATTAAATTTAAGAAATAACATCTAAAACGGCGCTCAAAACGGACTTACGGTTTGAAAGTTATGAATTTTTTCAAAAAGTTACAGTGGAACCCGGTTCCTCCCTAGGAGAACCCGGTTCCCACAATTCAAAAATAACACGCTCCTGGAAAAATGTATGGGGAACCCGGTTCCTCCAGGTAGGGAACCGATTCCCAGAGAAAAAATTAGATTTCTTTGGAAAAATACAACGTGGAACCCGGTTCCTCCCCAGGAGTAACCGGTTCCTGAGTTCAAAAATGTCCAGTTTTTCAATTTTACACACTGGAACCCGGGTTCTCCCACTGGGGAACCGGTTCCCACGACTCTCAGAGCCAAAAATACCAGTTTGACAGCAACATGTTTCCAAAACCATTTGCATATTAACTCCAATCGTACTCATACATTCCAACACCGCAAAATCACTCAATTAACATCATTAACATGCAATTTAACATGATTTGTTCATTCCTATTGACCCTATAACATACGAATCAATGGATTCTACACAATCCGACACAATTGGGATAATCCTACGGAAACCTAGAATTTCTAAACCGGGATTCCTAACATACTATGATCCATACTATTGAATATCAAAACCGATAATACGCATTAATTAATCGAAATCACCCCTTACCTTGTGGGTTCTTCGACTTCCGACACGAATTGGTTTTCTTCCTTCCTTTTCCTCTTCTCAATTGCACGTACTGTGAGTTTTTCCCAAAAGTGATTATTTTTCCTCTTTTCCTTCTTTTATGCCTTTTATTATTCTAACATAATAAAAATAAAATAATAATGTGAGTAGAGCCTTTTACTCCTCACACCCTCACTTTACCCTTCACACCACCAATGATTCTACTTCTATTTAATTTAGTTAATTTCATTAATCCAAAATATTAATAATTATATTCCTAATTAAATTAATAATTAAAAATTATAATTATTTAATAATCGAATTAATTGGGGTGTCACGTACATCACCATTGACCGATCTTGTTGTAGGGTGGCTTCTACATATGTCATTTGGCGATTGCTTAACATAGCGCTACATTGATTCTTCTTCATCTTATTTTCTTTGTCCCGAATCGGAAAGTGATCAATTGGTGGAATGAACTTCAACGTTCTAACATAAGCCCCAAAAGATGACTTGAGTTTTGATTTTGGTTCAACACATGTGGCGCTTGTCATGTGGTCGCGTTGATTTCTAATCAAGCTTCTGGCAAGTTTATTAACTTTGTCCATTTGAAAATCTCAAGCATCTTTGATCAAGTGATGTGATAATTCCAAAACCGGTGATATACTTGACAAAAAACAATTGAAACTTGTCGTGTGATCGCGTTGATACTATCAAGCTTCTGGCAAGTCTTCATGCGTAAGTTTCAAGATGGTCACCTTGCTAACGACTAATTACTAACAATTCGATGATATACTTGACAAGTTTCAAGATGGTCATCTTGCTAACATTTATTAATTGTTTTTTATTTTTTTTGCTCTTTATTTTCCGTATTTATTTTTTATGCTCTTTATTTTTATGCACTTTATTTTTAGCATTTTACATTTCATGTCATTTTTCTTTGCTCACTTGAGCATTTATTTTTATGCCACTTTTTCTTTACTCACTTGAGAATTTTATTTTCTATGTCATTTCTCCTTTGCTCATTTGAGCATTTTATTTTCTTGTTATTTTAAATTTGCTCACTTGAGCTTTATTTTTCTTTTCCAAAACACTTAATAATTCAAACTAAACATAAAAAACTTTTAATTTGACTTGGTTACTATCCCTATGCTCAGAGCTTGATCTTTGGACTTAGGATTAGGACCTTTACCTCAGCTTGAGATCTCAGTGCCCTTGGTTTTATTCTGTCTTGTCTGGTTATTATGTTTGTATATAGGTTATTCCGTTTATACTCAATCATGAGTGGATTTCCTCCAAATATAGTCGTTATGCTGCCCGATTTTCGAGAGACATAATTTTATTTGTAGCATTGATTTATTCGAAGCTTGTTTTTTTGTCCGACTATTTGTTGCTTATGCGGTAATCCAAAGGATGAGATGTGGTATTGGCTCTTGATGTCAAGTACTAGTCTTCTCACCCGATTTGATCTTTCTTTACCCTTACCTTTTACTTTATGCACTTAGGTTAGCCTCTTCATCTCCTCCCCATTCTTTAATTTTCAAAATCTTCCCTCTTTTTCAAAGGATTCTTGTTTTCAAAACTCTAACCGCTTTCATTAAAAAATTGGACTTAGGTCCATGCATTTTCAAAATTTCTTTTTCTTAATAAACTTTCAATTCATTTAATAATACTTTGACTTTTCTCTTGTTAAGACTAAAAAACACATAACCTCATTCAAACTTTTTGAGTTTTTTGTAGCTTTTCTAAACTAACATTTTTCCTAAAATCAACCAACACACAACTTTAGTTTTTTAGCCGAACTACTTGGTTTTGATTTCTATCGCACATTGTTGGTATGTAGGCCTGGAACTCATTGGAAGTTCTATCGAACAAAAAATTATAAAAAAATACTTCTTTTCTCCCCCACCATCCATTTTGTACATGTACTCTTTTTTAGCACACATATACAAATTTTCAAAAAGGTTCCTGCAGAGTACCGTAGATGCTTTGGGTGCCTAACACCTTCCCTTTGCATAACCAACCCCCGGTCCCAAATCTCTGATCTTTTTTTAGGATTTTATTCGCTCTTTTCCTAGTCCTTTGGATAAAATAAAAGCACGGTGGCGACTCTTTTGTTACTTTTTGAGTTAAGTCAATTAAATGGCTTATACTCGCAGTTTTTTGCCGCTACAATATGCATAAGTTAAAATATTAGAATTACAATGTGCAGGGGCGGAGGCAGCCCATTTGAGGGGGTTCAATTGAACCCCCTGAACATTAAATATTGCATCTAAATATTGATATAAATTGCATTTTGAATCCCCTGAAAATTTTTATTTGCACTACTTGTTCATTTGGTCTTGAATTTATTCACTTTCGCACCCTCAAATTTAAATTCTGTCTATATTAATTGCACTTTGAACTCCTAAATTTTTTTATTTGCACAATTAATTTACTTAGTCCTAAATTTATTTATTTTTGCACCCCCTAACCTAAGGTCCTGGCTCCGCCACTGACAATGTGCATAAATTAGATAGTGCGCAAATCATATCAATCAACACAAATTATATCACTATGCACTTTTATAGTTTCACCAATGTCTCTTAGAAATATGGCATCATGAAAAATTATTCTTATCCTCAAACAAACATAACAAAAGAATTTTGTAGTGGTATGATGGTAGATGAATAGAATAGAACAAGAATTAACAACTCAAATAATAAGTGACTTGCAATTTATTCTATTCTAGAAAAATCATACCAAATTGATACTAATTACAACTATCAATATCTTTGCAAATCAAATCTCATATTCACTTGCAGAATTGCTACCAATTCTAGAAAACTTTCCCAATAGAATTACAAAATAATAGAAATCAATCACATGATCTATATATAAAAACTATCTTCAAAATTGGATATTTCAAATGAGAGAAAAAGGGGGTGAGAAAGGTTACAAATCCACTGGCATGGTGGCAACATGGTGGCGACGAAATTAACATCGATGTTGAAGGTGAGACAGCATGATAAGTACGAATGGAATGGTGGTGGCAAGATAAGAGGTAACAGCGAGCAAAAAGGTGACGACGAGGTGACATGATGACATCATCCTCATGGTGGCGACTACGGCGTGAAAATACAGTTCTTCTAAATGGATAAGTGAAACTTGGATGGTTTTTTATCTGAAAATGTAAGCCTAATTTTTGTATCTTTTAATGAAAAAGTAATAAAATAAGTGTTTTCATATGGAATGTTGGATTTGTTGAAGGGTAGATATTAAGTGAAAGTTATGGTAACTTTCACGGGCTAAAGTTACTAAAGCCCGATCCCAATATTAGTGATCAAATTACTAGCATCATTCATTTGCAATTACGTAGAATTATCTTGAAAAATATTTGGGTTCATTTATGTATTGACCTATCCAACTATAGTCCGTTTGACTTCTATTTCTGTATTGATCTATTTTTTCATTATCACACTTGAATATAAAAAATATTCATTTATTATTTTGTAAAACTTCGTTGTTGTTTTAGTGTGAGAATTATAATTTCTTTTTATAAATAAATAAATATAACTATATCTCATTTGAGAGCATGTGATTGTGTTTTGAATCAATGAATCGTTTACTTTTGTAGGGGAATCGATTTGTTCATAATCTTTAAGAAAAGTTATTTTTTTAAAGGGATTTCTCACTTAAACCATAATCACTTATATGCTTTGGCTTAATCGTCAGATATTTTTATCTCGGACATATGTCCTATCCTTTCATGATATCGACTTATATATAATGTTACTTCAGTTTTCGTAGAGTTATACACTACTACAAATAACACATCTAATCTCAGATATGAAATGTGTTTTATTTTGCCAATGAAGCGAGATAAGTAATGTCGTCATAAAAAGTAAAAATTTATCACCTCGGTGTTTAAAACACCGAGGTATAATTTTATTAGCGCAAGAGTTTGAACCTCAGTAGCAACAAATTTTATTATTTTCAAAATAACATATATTTTTTCTCGGTTTATCAAAATAACTGAGGGGTATGATTATTTACTTTTTTAAAATAAAAAATGTTAAATTGTTTACCGAAAATATTATATTGTTTAGTCAAAAAATTAGGTTGTTCATCCAGAATTTTAAAATTAAAATCAATTTTCCTAGGGACCGAGATAAAAATCAAATCTTATCAAGATGTAAACTTTAGTTCTTCGAGTAATCTCTACAGATCCTGCATGCATTTGTTTCTAGTGAAAAAAGGTAAGATAATTGATATTAATAATCAAAAATATTTTTTATACAAGTTGCTTCTAAGAAAACAAACTACACAAGTTAATAAAATAAACCTTGAACTCAGATGATTTTATGCTCTTGCAATCCATCGTAGATAACTTTTTCAAGCATCTTTAGGTTTCAAGTGCTTCCTATGTTTCATTTAGATTAGATTTTCAATATCGTAAGAGAATTGATATAGTGGATGTCACTTAGGTTTCACGCGGATCACTAATGATATATTCTTGAGCGTTAATAATCTTAAAATGGACGGAAAAGATTTGTTTAAGAGCTTTTAAGAGCGTTAATAAAACTTAACTATCCTCTCAGTTTTGGAATAAAACCGAGGGGTTAGATTAATTTTTTTTTTACAAAAATGATTATAATGCTTATCCAAAATATTAATAATATATTGTATGCAACAAATATTCACAGAATATCAAGATTGTTTACCCATAATATTAAAAATACAACATATCCAGGACCTATACAAGATGCTAAAGATCTATTTTTCCCATAAGAATTTTTATTTTTTTGTTGATATCCATCTTCTGAAACATTAAGCTCCCTTCTTTATTTAATCCTTCAAAGGTTGAGCTTCCTTCTTTATATAACTTTAAAAAAAGAATAATTTTCTGCACTTGCAATCTATCAAATGAGCAAAAATACAACAATAAAATTTTAAAAATACAACATCATTTTGTGAGATGGATTACAAGGGAATAAAAGAATATTTTGTTTTAGATAAAAGAACATTAGAGTTTTTTTCCTGTCTTGCAATATATTCTAAATAATGATGTGAGCTTGAGGTGGCTTCATATTAACACGGACTAGAGTAAAATCTAGCGATTTTTTTATAGTATAACATGCATATTATACCCCTCGATTCATTAATAAAACTGAGGTAACGTTATTATTTTTTAACTATCACTTCGGTTAAGGTTTTAAAACCGGGGTGATAGTTATTATTAGTTTTTTTAACTCACATTGGTTAAAGTTTAAAACTGATGTGATAGTTATTATTAGACTTAAATAGTTTTTTTGTCCTTGTAAGTTGGCGTGTTTTTAATTTTCGTTTGTGTAATTTATTTTTCTTGAAAATGATCCCTGAATGTTAACATTCTTTTGGTTTTAGTCCCTAACACCAAAATCCGCAAGAAAATTCGTAGGAGATTTTCCTACGGATTTTGGTTTTAGGGACTAAAACCAAAAAGATTTTAACATTCAGGGATCATTTCCAAGAAAAATAAATTACATGGACGAAAACCAAAAATACGCTAACTTACGGTGACCAAAAGACTATTTAAGCCTAATTATTATTTATTATTTATTTTTAATATTACATTGTCTACACATAATATTAAAATAAATTGTTTACAACAAATTTCTTCAATAGTTTTTCTGCACTTGCAATCTTTCATATAGGTGTTGAGGCTTGAATGTCAGAACTTTGTATCCAAGATAGATTATTGATGCAATCATTATCTCTGCCTTCACTGGCGTATACAATGTGCATGGTTTGAATGCATCCAATTTCTAATAAGGTGTTTTTTTTCAAAAATTGAAAAATATTTTTTCTGCACTTGCAATCCATCAGTAAAGACTTTTAGGAATAAATTATAGTTGTTCAAAATCTTCAATAACAATAACAACATTAACATCAACACCATTATTTGAGATAAATGGCAAAAGATGAAAAAAAATATTTTGTTCAAGGTTGAAAAACATTTTTTCAGTTTTGCACGGCATCCTAAAAAATGATGCATTCCACGGTGAAGCGACTACAAATAAGATAACATTAGGGTGAAATATGTTCAACAAGTGTTTTTATAGTAAAATCTGATTATTTTATCCCACAGGTTTTCAAAGAAACTGAAAGGTTAGATCTTTTATTTTACACTTGTAAACAAAATAAAAACATAAAGTGTAGTAGTTGGGGTTCGAAGCATGTCTGAAATAGTATATCACATCGATTTTTAAAATCGAGGCAACAAGTTGTTTTTTTAATAAATATGGCGCTCCTTGAAATAAAACCTCGATTTTTTCTAGATAACGTTAAAATTTTGTCATAAAAATTGTTATTTATTGTAGTGGTATATAAAATTAGTGAAAGGCCAACACAATCATATAATTTCTCATAACAAATTTAGAATTAAGTGCCAACATAAACTTAGTTATGTAGACAATCCTCACGATTTTGTGTCTACGATGAAAGTACTAGCTCATGATAACAAACATAAGCATAATTATGGACAAAGGCATTTGCAAAATGTAAAGTTAATAATTAATAAGAAAATACATTTGCAAAATGTAAAGTGAATAATTAATAAGCAGTAAAATAGAATTAAGAATGAGATTAGAACTTGAACTATCGAATGAAAAGTAGCACATAGTTTTTACTTCAACGGAGTCTTTGCATTAAACGCAAAAGTGCAGAGAAAGTAAATTATGATGAAAAAAAATAATAGAACCAAAGGTCAATTACAATTGATGTTTTACACAAAACTATATCGACTCTAACTCGTTATGATGGGCACTAATTTGCATTTAGTTTTAGGCCCTTCAGTGTGTAGCAAACAGACGGCCAAAAAGTTAAGAAACGAAATAACACAAAAACGAAATCACATGAGGTCTTGGAGTCATTATGGTTGTAACTTGTAATCATCATTATGGCTTGGCAGTAACGGTCACCGCTTTGTGTGATTTTTTCAAAATTAGAAAGCCACAATTCATGGGTCATTACATGTGTAATGGTCATTTCGGCCTGGTCGTAAAGCCCCTTGTTAAGTCTTTGGTTTCTTGCTAAAATTTCCAAGAACATTCATCCATCTTTCTGACTTGACTCCTTTTCACTTGTGCATGGCCTTATACCTTCAATTCTCTTAAAAATATTTAAACATAAATGTAACGAGGAAACAAAAGTAAAATTGAACAAAACAAAACAAAAGTTTTAGATAAAAGATAGAATTAAACTGTAAAAAGCGATAACAAAATACTTGTTATCAAACTCTTCCATGCCTAAATCGTTGATTGTACTCAAACAATTAGCTCACATAGAAAATACATGGATAAAGTATCCTTTTAGGAGAATTCAAATACATGCATGTACATAGACTCGTTCAAAATCCATGTGGTCATTAACCTAAATTTTAAGTCGTTTAAGTCTTGTTTAGATCAAGGGTTCTTAAAAAATGTTTAACTATATTTTTCCTCAATTATCAAGTTTCTTCAACATGCTTGACCACTATATTTTTCCTCAATTATCACGTAAGTCGTTTGAGTGATCTAAAGATCCTAAGGTAAACTCTCTTTTATTTCTCCAGCAAAGTCATCAGTTCTGTAATACGGTGGGAGAACTGACTTGTTTGTTTTGCATTTGATCGCAAATGTTGCGGATAGTAAGAGTCACCACCGACTTTTCTTTTATCCAATTAAGGGAAGGTGAAAAGAACAGGAAAAGACCTTCGTTAGATTCTGAGTAAGGGAGTTGGTTATGAAAAGAGAAGGTATTAGCACCCCTTTTCATTCGTAGTTATCTACGGGCTCTTAATTGCTTTAGCTCACTTTAAATTGTTTTTTTGTGTGTGTGTTTGAAAAGATTTTTGAAAAGACATTTCGCTTTGACTTCGTAATGATTCACGCTGGAATGTATACGAAGTGTTTGAAAATGTTTCGTTTTGAAAAAGGACTTTGTAATGATTCACGCTGGAATGTATACAAAGTGTTTGAAAATGTTTTTGAAAGTGTGAGGTGTGAAAAGTATTTTTAATTTGAGCAAGCAAAAGAGACTTATTACCTACTCAGAACGGTCGTTTCCGTGTTATTTTACTTTCCTTTAGAACAACGCTATGCATACCATTAGTTGGTAGGTAACCCTATTCGTTGGATGTAATGGGACATTCGAAGGGACATCGGATGGTCATAGAAGGCAACTTGTAGGAGTATCCTAGCACATTCGTAGGGACTATCATCACTTTTCGTAGGCAACAACCGAGGGACGAGATCATGTATTCGTAGGCAACATCGAGGGACTATGATCTTTTAAGTCGAAGGAACTGTGATGATATATTGTAGGCAACCGTACTAAGATACCCCTACGTTCGAGGGACTTGACCATTTATAAGGCAACGAGAGAGAATACCCTAGGGGTGCATGTGTGGGAAAAGTGTATTGTTTTCAGATATTTTATCTTGTATTAGTGATCTAGATTGATTTTATCTTGCCATACACGCCAAATTACTAGCAGTTTATAGGTGCAGAAAGTAAATTGCAGAAATGTAAAGTGCGGAAAGTAAATCCTATGCTATTACATGGCTTTGGGGCAGTTACATAATTGAGGAGTGCGGAAAGTAAAACCTACTTAAATTATTACATCCCATGAGCAGTTACATAATATTGGAAAAGAAAATGCGAGAAAATAGTCCTAACTATTACAACCTGGAAGCAGTTACAATAATCGGAAAAAGAATCGAATTGCAAATAAGAGAAAAATAATGTTAGTAAAAAGGTTTTTAGTTAGAAAAAAGGTTTTAAGGTTAGCAAACCTAATTAGATGAGAAAATATTTTTTGAGAATTTTCTGGATTAATTTTAGTATAGAAAAACAATTAAAAGTTAATTTTTTGATTAATTAACAATTAATTAAAATATGAATGAAAAATATTATTTTTTATGTTAAAAATTAAATAAGCATTTTTCTGACCTAAATGCAAAAAGAAAATATTTTTTGTGATTTTTTAATGTGTTAGAAAAATATTTGAAAAGAAATTAAATGAAATAAGAAAATTGAAGAAAATAAGAAAAAGGTTAGTTTGGCAAAAGGTGTAAAAATATTTGTGGGAGCCAAGGTTCGAACCAGGGTCCTCCAAGATGAACACGCGCCTTCCTTACCAACTGAGTCAACCTGTTTTGGTGTTAGTAATACAGAACAATGAGATTATAAGCAGAATTAAAAACTGAAAATATTTATTAAAAAAAAAAGCAAAACGCGCGCATGGTCATCTTCCCCCATTCTGTACCAGGGTTTTACCCATGGATTCTTGGTCGTAGCTAAAGCCTATAGTGACGGCTTCGTCCGTCACTATAACACCTGCAATTTTTCAAAATCCATAATACGCAATATAAATTCATGATAAGAGTGTGGATCGATTGCTTTCAACCTCCTAAACATGAATATGTCCCTAGTTTTGGCCAATTTAAGCTAAATCGAAGAATCCCAAATTAGAGCTTTAAAACCCTAACAATGGCATCACGGTATTCCTGCATCTATACTCAAATTGATCCATACAAAAACATTCCAAACATCAAAACAAACATGAATATGCAATCAAAACGTATTTATAATGCACGAAACATAGAAACTGAATTTGGATAAGAGTTGTGCAAACCGTGATCTGGATTTCGCGTTTCTGAACGTATTGCTTGCTTGTGAGTATTTGGAATTGATCAGAGGATCACCAGGAAGCGATTGGAAGGCTTAGAATTGATTGAATCAGCCTGAAACCTTGACTGCTAGGTGGCTTGAATGTCACGGTTTTTTGCACTTGGTTTAGGGTTCTTGAGGCATCAAATTCGTTCCTGTGGCATCTGGAATCATTGTGTATATGTACTAGAGTGAATTAGGTCAAGAATTATGAAGAAATTATATGTCAATCAATGAGAAAATATTTGATTTAGAATAAAACCAAATATTTCCTTTTTTGATCAAATTTCAATCAATTCTTTTGTCAATCCCAATAATTTCGAAAATGACAGCTTGTATGGCTTGCTTGGACCTCAAGAATGAGAGAAAATCACTCTTGCATTTAAAATTTGATTTTATATCTTTTATTTTAATTAAATTGGTTTTAAATGAATAAAAATCCAAAATAAATAAAAGATAAAAGATAAAAAAACGTGGCCTTGGGCTTGGAGGTTCCAAATGGGGTTAGAAACAAGTTTGAATCAAGAAAAGTTAGGCCCATTTGGAAAAAAAATTATTTTCTCAAGTATTTCTCTTTATGCACCTCCTCAAAAATGCTCAACTTGCACAATTTGTATTTTGCTCAATTTTTAACATTTTTGGGTGTTCTTGGACTTTTTCGAAATCTAAAGATGTCTTCTAAACAGCCCTTTTTGTTTCATATTCATTGAAGTTTCCATGCTCATGAACAGTTCATTGCAAAAAGATGACTTTTTGTTGACTTTTAAAAAGACCTGTAATGTTTTGATCCATAACTTTAAAATGAAGCATTTCTAGCCCAAGCGTGTGAGACATGAAGTTGTAGAGAATTGAATTCTGTTTAGAATGAGTTTTGGTGGAAAAATTTCTGATAAAGTATGTGAAAGTTATGCTTGGTCAAAGTTCTATTGACTTTTGTCTGAAAAGTCCTAATTTAGAAACTTTGACTTTTGATCAGATCCTGGCTTTTCTTGAGGAATCATGATCAACCCTTGATCAAATGATGAATATTACTTCAAAATGTTGGTGTTGACCAAAAATTATGAAGTTTGACTGTATCTTGACCATAGTTGACTTTTTGTCCAATACATCTGATTTTCAACTATCTGAGCAATTATATGAGCAATTTTGATGGAATTACATCTTGACTTGAGAATGGCAAAACCCTAGTTTGGGTTGATTGCTTAGGAGAGGGTTTGTCTGGTCAACCCTTGTGAAATCCTTGAGTATGGATATGTGAGTTATCTTGAGAAGTGGGAGGGCAAATTTTGGGGTATAACATTTGGCACATGCCGACACAATAATATTATATATCATGATAAATAGTTCAACTTTAAAATATTGTAGTTATCATATGTTTCAAAAAGATATTAGAATTTTTTTCATGTTATTTGGTTAACATATATTGGGAGTCTGTGGAAGAAGAAAAATAATAGTCTTTTGGATATCAAGAATCGACACATATGTCTATTCTTAATCATATTAAAAATAATCCATCGTTGGAGTTAAAATCAAAGAATGCATGTTGTGATATGGCTTGAATAAATGGTAGCTTAATTCATCATTTTGTTTAGGCTACTCTACCTCTTCACTATTTTGGTTTCTTCCATACAAAAAATCATATAATGATATAAACGAAATTACATAAATATTTTGACATTTCAAAAGATAAGACATGGTTCTTAACTGGTTCACTGAATAGACTCTACATGTGATTGACTTGATGATTTGGACTCACCTCATCTTGAGAAACCTTATGATATGGTATTGATGGTGTGCCTAGGTTTATGATCATATTATTTATTGTATTGGTCTTTTCATCCCTTCACAATGCCCTTGTACATGTATGACTTTCTCTATCCCTAGACGACCTTGCTTCAAGTCGAGATCCTTCAATATATTATTTAAATATTCTCATTAAACTAACTTATCAATTTCCCTTTTTGGCATAAAATTATCATCTTTATCTTGTCATTTCACTTGATGGTAGGCACGCCAAGTATTAATTTTTGAGCCCATGTTTCCCTTCAATTTGGTTGGCATATGTCTTTTAGTAATTGGCTCGTCCAAATGTTTAGCCTAGACATTAGGAAGTTATAAGGCCTTGTACTGGTCAAAAGGTACATATATGTGTGTTCCTCCTACAAGGGTATGGGGAACTTAGAGACCTTAGTAGGTTTATAATGGCGAATGGTGGTTAAGGCTTTCCCATGATGGCGAGAAGCCATGTATATTGATGTTTTATGGTGGTTTTAGGAGTCTTGCAAACGTGAGGTGAGAGGCTCTACAGATGAATTTTGTACTTATGTATAAGCATATATGAGGTGTGATCACAGTAATTAATTATCTCTCTTCCTCCCTTGAGAGATGGGTATTTATAAAGGCATTTTAGGCCTAAAGTTTGGGTCACCCTAAAGGGCGAAAACTGCTTTGTCTCATTCAGGAGAAGTTATTTGGCCACCTTCCCTTTCATGAGCAATAATGGACTTCCTTTTATTTGACTAATGGATATACACACGTCATCAGAGTTTGAGTCCTTAGGTCATCACCTAGGCGATACCACTCTTGGCCAAAAGTGTCTTAGCCTAGGACACTCACAAATATAAAACTATAGACCTTATGTTGTATCCTTTATAAATAAGCTTGTTCTTCAATTATTATTTTTCCTTGTCTTGCATAGTTGTTTTTATTAGGGTCCCCGTGTTTCTTCCTAGTGTTCTTCTACTTTTATTTAGCACTTTTATATTGTTAGAGTGTTTGAATTTCAATTCATTCTAAAATACTCTAAAAAAATTTTCTTGGCTGATGTTATAAACTCGATAGTATCCTTGTTGAATCAAGATAGGTATTCGTTCAAAGTTTTAGAGTTATCCTAACATACATTGAACAAGATGAATGTCATTATCTTTTGATGTTTTTAAATTGTGAATTCATACACCAATTTGTAAGATAAGTCTGAGAACCCAGTGAGAGAGTATTGAAGTAGGATCATGTACCACCTGAGTGATGCCTCTATTGGGGGTTCTTAAAGTTGAACAAGGGTCGGTTGTGATATCTAATTCCAAAAATCTATTAGGAAAAATGTTTTCTTTTAAACATATTATAATAGAAACAAACATAGAATTCCACTAAACAACAACTTGAACTTTTGTAAATGATCAACCTAACAACCTTACACAAATAACTTGACCTTTTACACAAGTTCATCCCAAGAACCTTAAACCAATATTTTTACAAGTTTAACTTGTAATCTTCAAATACACTATAAAAGTATAAGAGAACCAAGTTCTTGAATAAACAAATTCAACAAAAGATCAAAATAACACGACTCTCAAATGAATTTTGTCACTCTCTCATCACTAAGACATCTTATATTGAATAAAACTTAGAAGAAAAAGAGAATGGGTGGGATATGAAAGTACAAAATTCATAGAGTTGGTGTGTTTAGAAGTGAGAAAATCACTCCTTTATATAATAAAAATAGGCTATAAATGAGACAATCAATGTTCATGGTTTCTTCCTAATTGATTAGAACACCACCCTAATCGATTAGGTTAACCTAGAAAAAGAAACCCTAATATGGTGTCCCACATAATTGATTAACAAGGTTACCTAATTGATTAGGGGGTGTTACTCTTAATTTAATCATTAGATAAAAGGGCCTAATCAATTAGAAATTGAGTCTTGTTTTCCTTATTGATTACAAAGCTTCTTAATAGATTAAATACTTGCCAAATTGTTTTTTAATAAATTTTAAGAAATGATGAAGAGTTTGAAATACTTTTTATGTGCGTGGGTACATTGTATTAATAATGCAAGAACTATTCTTGCATCATTTAAATTTAATTGATCAAACTACAAGATAAAAGACTAAGCGCATGATCGAGCGAGATTTCACAACTTCACAACTGTAGTTATTTTTTATTACTTTACTTAACTTTGATTAGATATTTCATCTATAACTTGAAAACTCTCTTTTGTTTTATTTTCGACTAATGTTGCTTCTAATTTATTCATTCTTGTTCAGTTGTCATCATCAAAACTTTTAGGATACATTAACATGTATAATACATATAACCACAATTAAAAGGAGTTTTCACATAACTGAAACTGCTCTCGCTATTTATGTTTGTGTGATGATCAACACCATGTATTCCTAGAGGTATTTTTGTTAAAAGTTACAACGTGGGATCATCTGGAGTTCTCTAATACTTAGGCATCTCATATTTCTCTACATAGTGGTTATGATTCTACAACTTGATGTCAGAGTCACCCTTGTAGAATTTCTTTTGTTAATTATCTTGTAATGATGTTTGTAGGGGCTCATTTTGACATTGCAATTTGTCAACAATTGTTTGGTTTGTGACCAAGCCATCTTTTTATTCAAGTTAGAATGTTGATATTGTCCTATGTTAGTGGGATCGATGGATGAATTGATGAGGAACTATTCTTAATCGACTTCACGATAGACACCAAATATTATTGTTTAATTCAACGGGTATCCTATTAGTGATGGACCATAACCTAAATTGTATGTAATGTTAACAGTATATGGTGTATTCTAAGATAAGAATTATATATCTTGAGTTAAATTTGACCCCTATATATTTAGGTGTTGTGTGGTTTATCTCTTGACTTGTAACTACAGGATATGATTAAGAACATCTCCCACATAATGACTGAGGACGTAGATATGGATTATTATTGGTCGCATCTTGTCCTTGACAAAGTAGGATATGTAGGTGGGGGTCTTTCATTTTTTAGTTATGGATTACATGTTATGTGTTAGTTCCCAAATATTTCAAGAGTGTTTGGGGCCAAGTCATAGATCCATTAGGGATTAAATGGTGATTATTTCTTCTTCTTCCAAAGTGGTCGCACCTAAGACCAATATGGTTTTGGGAGATTCTTACTTTGTTATGCAAGGTCAGGTTTGTGGACTTCACTATTAATGTTAGTCTACCACTCCCAAGCATATGTAAGTACAAGATGCTTAGGAATGTTATTCCATTATATCAATCTACAAGAGACGAAATGCTTAATAGTATCATTTTAGTTCATCAACCCTTAGGCATGAGATATGTGATAACATGAATGCTTAATAGGATTACTTTAACAAAAATACTAATTGTTCAAAAAGAGTGTAACAATTTGAAAACAAAAACTTAAATATCTGATCTAAGAAAAGGTCAAATATAATTTTGCCTTTTTGTGAGTGAATTTAATAACCATGTATAAGTAGGGGGTAAATCAATTCTACCTCGTTGGGTATTGTCCGCTTTGTCGCACTTTTATGAGGGACGACTAAGGTTTTAGGCTTAAATCCTCTAATATTTTTGCTCCTCCCTGCCTTGTTGTTTTGCGGGTTTTTAAAGGTGTTGGTATTAAGCTAATTTTTTTAATTTTTAAGTCTAAAGGATGCAACGTATGTGGGCCTACCATTCGCCCATCCCTCTCCTCTCATTTTAATTATGGAGAATTTCTTTTTCCACCATATAGTGAAAAGAAAAACCCTATGCAATTCTTAAAATGCCTCTTAGAAATCGAAAATATTGTTCTCGTGCACACCATGCACCACACACAAACAGACCAAATGTGGTTTCATCCTTTTCAAAAGGCAAAAACACAACCGAAATTATAGTTATGGTTGCAACGGTTATTGTATTTCTTGTTTGTAAAGAGGGAAGATTGAATTTTTTGTCACCTTATCATTTAATATAACCGAAAATACACTTCTGGTATTATGAAAAATGTATATTATTTAAAACAGTAATCAGGATGGAAAAGGATGATCAAACTAATTTCTTCATCTTTCCATAAACCCTCTAAAAAACCCTTTCATTCTCAATCCATTTTTTCACTTCAAATCTTCATTTTTGTGGTTCATCATATCAAAAGGAGCTCAAGGAAATGGAATTTAAGGTAAAGTTTATTCATTTCAAAACGGGTAGCACCTGTGGTTTTGACCGACGATAATTATTCCAGATCATTTAAGTAGTTAGGTATCATTTTATTGTATATGTCATTTTTTTCAATGTATTATGTTGTGGAATATGGTCATTTTGTAGTTTGGCCAAAAATATCATCTTTCAATAATGTGGTTTTTGTTTTTGTTTCTGTTCTAGTTTTTAGTCTCAGAGGACTTACCAGAAATATATTTTTGATACATATTTAGATGGAATCGAAAATGAAATTTTGATTTGCTCTCTGTCATAAGATAGGATTTGAAAAGTCCATGTTTGCCTTCAACTACTATAAATAAACTCACTTGGCATATTGTTTCATACCAAAATACCAAAAATCAGAATGAACATCAAATGACATGTTGAAAATGTCCATTTTATTAGTAATACACCATCACGAGAATTTAGGTTCACCGAGCACACCTCTCTTGAAGACATGTTATACATATTGCAGGATCTGCTACCTTATGGCGACAATTGCAAAGTTGTGAAGATCGAGTACTGCTCGCCATCCGTTGACACAGATGGGAAACTTGAGCTCATCAATTGTGAGTTGTAGAACGATGCTGATATACGGGCTATATGGAATACTTTTACCCGTTTCGGAGTGAAAGTTTTGGTCGAGTTAGATACAACTATATCGAGATCAATAGATGATATTATAATGATGTTGCAACGTCCATGTGGACATTGAAGTGTAATGTTTACTGTATATTTCAATTCTTAATATATTATTTATGTTATGATATGAATTGTATTTTGAATTTGTAAAATTGATATTATTCAATGTTATTTTTCTGTTTTCTGTATAGCACAAAATCGGAAATGTAAATGTAAATATAAAACAAAAATTAAATTATGATTTCTGCACTTTATCAAATTTTAGTCTTTCCAAAAATATATTTTTGATTTTCAAAAATATTTTTGTCACTCACATGATGCATTAGAAAACTATAGGATGAAAAAAGAAATTCTTTAATACTGCATCTACAAAATATCAGCCTTGTCTCACCTTCTCTTTTGTGGGCTTTTATGAGACATATATGCCCATTTATCACCCTCTAGGTGTTGGATGTGAAGAGAAGGAAAAGTAGAACGCAATAAATAAAGCTAAAGCTCCAAAACATGATAGTTAAAATGACACCAAACTCAAACTAAATGTCATGATAGAAAGATCGAAAACTGACAACACAAACAAGAGTCATTTGCCAACAACTCAGGCACCGACACCAGCCCGTAGCAGTTAACTTAATATACATTTATGCATAAAAAAAATATGTTGGCTATCAATTTGTCTTAAGGTTTAAATACACTTTTGTTATTTATTTTGTTCAAAATAATATATTAGTTTTTTCATTAAATTTTTTTGTTTATATTCTTCTATTTAACAAGTTTTAATAGTTTTTTAGTCTTCTCAAAATTTTGGTGTGTACCGCTCTCATTGTTAGTATTGTGCAGGATTATTTAGCATGTTTAAATTGAAATCAATTTAAATGAAATTTATTACTCTCTGTCTTATAATAAGTGTTTTGTTTGAGCAATGTGGAGTTTAAAAAAATTAGATATATTAATTTTAGTGAAAAAATTAATATCATTTACTATAATACATCTATTAACTATAATTAATAGAGTAATTGAATAAAATGAAAGTTAATAAATAAAGGTATAGTAGTGAAAAATAATAATAAATATATAATATAAATGAATAATTATTTTGAAGAAAAAAAATGTAAAAGAAACACTTATTATGAGACGGAAAGAGAAATAATTTTAAAAAAAAATTATATATTCTTTATGTTTGAAAGTCGATTTGTGAAACCTGATTGAATTGGATTATATTTTAGATACACTTTTCATAATATATATATATATATATATATATATATATATATATATATATATATATATATATATATATAATTGTGTTAATTTACTATTTGTTGATATTTATTTTTTAATACTCGTTATTAGTTAAATTTAATCTATTTATTTTAATTTTTAATTTTTAATTTTTTTAATCATACTTAACTATTATCATTTTGTAATATTGATTTTTAAGATATTGTACATTTTATTAAATCTATTCTATTATAGTATTTTAATAATATAACAAAAAAATAATATGAAATTTGAATTTAAAAATTTATTTAAATTAAACTGCATAAATTAAAATGGACTGATTTTTTTAATTTGTTTTTCAAAATCAAACCGTAAATAATGTTTTCTTTGGGTCGAATGAGTTTTTTTTGTCAAAAGGGACCCAAATATTATAAAATTGAAATAGATAGGTTTTGGAAATTTTTTGTTCTATCCAGTGAATTTCTTTCATACCACTTAAAACTCTAAAATACACTTTGTAAATGCACTTACGAATTCATTTTTCAGGGTATTTCGTAAGTGCACTTATGAATTCACCTGATTTTGTACGTTATTTTAAATATTAAATTTTTAAAAATCAGGTGAATTCCTAAGTGCGGTTAAAAAACTTCTCTTTCCATACTAAAATGTTGCATTGTCACCTATTCACACTATTTCATACATTTTCTCTTCCTCTAATAAAAAAAACCTCAAACATCACCTAATATTAATGAAATTTTCTTCTCCAAATTAAGTTGTGTGTGAATCTAGCAAAGTGAGCATTGGAAGCTACAGTTTGAGGTAAACTTTCATTCCATCAATCTACATTTGTTGTATTGTAGTTGTTTTGATGTGGAAGAAAACAACGTCACTTCGCAAATGTACTTGCGAAGTCCACCTGAAAAAATTCGCAAGTGCACTTGCGAAATAATGTCTGATGCAGAAATCAAATTCTGTTTTAACATAATTCATGTGTTTTTTGATATTTTAGATATGTTGCACACCGACAACATTGTCAAGACTATTGTGAAGGTCCCGATTTCGGACAAAGTCAACAAAGATGGTGAATAATAATGGAGATCTGAGTTGTGAAAAAAGGAGTGGTTACCTTGCCTTATAATGGAAAACTAATTTGAATTTTTTATGATGAAAAGACAAAACCCTAATTAGCTGAACTAATTCAATCTCTAAAATGATAATCTCAAATACATTGTGTAAAGTACTCTACCATGTGTCATGATCTATAAATTGTCATATGTGAGTCAAGCAATTAACATAGGTATTTTCTTCGAGAAAGAAGATATGGGACATTTTTAATTTAAATGATGAATAGCGTACATGTTACTATTATTTTCAATCAGGCAATAAATTTCAAAAAGAACTAATTTTCATTGTATAAGAATTGAATTGTAAGGGTTGAATCACTCTCTTCTAAACATATGTGGTTTCATCTCCTTGTGTTGCATGAATGAAGGATAACTAACGTAATGTCTTGTAGTTCCACTTAAAAAGAAGTGGTTAATCTCACTTTAGTTGAAAATAGCTCTATGAAAAAGGCATAAATGAATATTACACTATATGTTAAGGCTTAATTTCTCTAATTTATCTATATTACACTTGATTCATCTAAGATTAGACATCAATTAATTTGAAAAACTTTTATACACAAATTATGAGAGCAAAACATCTGGAGAATTAAACTTTTATAGTTATTATTTTTCACAAATTTGTTCATTAGATTCTATTTTATCCCAAAACAATTGGCTACTTCTTTTCAAACTCAAAATAAAATTGGTGAGTAAATAAACTTCATCATATAAGGCCAATTAATTAATCAATGTTGCTCATTACAACACACGCACACAAGCCCAAGCGGCACACACACGTAAGGGCATGGATACTCCGAGATTTTAATAGGATTATTATAATGTGTAGTGGTCAAGATTTGTTTATGACAACAACGAGAAGTATTTTATGGTAGTTTTAGAGGACTCACTCACGTATGGATCGATGTTCTGTATAAAAGATGTTATTTGTAGATATGATTGGTAGTTTTAGAGGATTCACTCACGTATGGAGCGATGTTCTGTATAAAAGATGTTATTTGTAGATATGATTTGAGGTATATATATATATATATATATATATATATATATATATATATATATATATATATATATATATATATAGAGAGAGAGAGAGAGGATGGATCAAATTATACTCGAAAAGTTATGAGTTACATCATCAAAACGTCACTTTGGATTAATATTTTCAAAATCATCGTTGGATTGATCATCATATAGATCATACTATAAATTTGAGATTAATCTATAATGATTTATATAAACCATTATAGATTAATCTCAAACTTTATAGGTATGATCTATATGATGGTATGTTTCAATCCAACATTGATTTTAAAAATATTAATCCAAGTGACATTTTGGCGAGTGTAATCATGATGTAAGTTTCAGTGTAATTTGATCCTCCTATATATATATATATATATATATATATATATATATATATATATATATATATATATATATATATATATATATATATATATATATATATATATATAGGAGTGAATCCAATAAAACACTTTCCTATAATGAAAAGCGAGAACAAATAATAATAATAATAATAATAATAATCGTTAAATTATGAATTAATGAAAATCAATAAATCATATCAATTTTTTCTTACGTGATCTATAAGCTTCGAATATCCAGTTAATTTAGGATTTCGGTGGTCATTATACATATAATATATTCTATTACCAAAAATATTAAAAGATAGAATCATATAGTATTTTCTATTATTAAAAGTATTCATAGTCATTTATTAAAAAATAACATCCTCATTATTCTGAATTTTTTGCATTTTTTTAAATTAATATTATTCACATATTATTCAAATTATTGTTTTTTTATAAATCAATCATAATTATAAAAAAAGTACAGTAACAACGTTATTTGATATATCATACTATAATTTTTTTTATTTAAATATTAACTTATTTTTAAGATTACCACTTTTATATTAGGGTGGTAATATATAGTGCATATTTTTTATTATTACATATGATAATTTGAATAAATATATAATTATAATAATAAAGATTATTTTGTAGTAACAATTTGAAAATATAATTTTAAAAGACTCGATAAATCGAATAGAAACAAGGTTAATATATTTTATATTAAATATTTTTTAAAGTTCATTTCTAAAGCTTTTGATAATATAATATATTAAGAAAAAACATTTTAATAAAAAAAAATAGTAGAAATGGTAAAATAAATTGTATTTCTTCTAAATATAAGGTTTTATACTTAGATATTTTAATTACATATTTATTTGTACTTTTTAAACATTTTCTTAGTTTTAAAACTTCAAATTATTATTAATTTAATAACTTAATCAATGATTTTTTTTAATAATTTAATCTTAAATTTTGATCTATAAATATATTAATAAAGATTAACGATTAAATAATTAATCTATTAAAATAATGAAAATTTAAAATTTTCAATAATATGTCATACAAATATCACTTAGAAATGCAATTTAAAAATTCGTAAAAAAAAGAAAAGAAATAGCATGGCTAAACTTAATAATAAGAAATTTAAATTAAAAGAAAGTTAATTTTTTTTAAATATGATTTAAAAAGTTTATATATTTAAAGAAATCTAAAATATATAAAATTCAAATATTGGTACATGAAACATATCATTATTAGCATAAATAAAAGAATTAAATTTCTTAATTATTGAGGTTAGTTTCAATTTTTTATAGAATCATTTGGGAATAGAATATTTTATATGATTATGTGAAAAATGATCATGTAAGAGAAAATTGATATGATTATGTGAAAAATGATCATGTAAGGGAAAATTGATATGATCCATTGATTTTTATTAATTAGAATCTAACTGTTGTAATAATTTGTTCTCGTTTCTTATAATAGCAAAGTATTTTCATTGAGTTATATATATATATATATATATATATATATATATATATATATATATATATATATATATATATATATATATATATATATATATATATATATATATATATAATTAGGTGATTGTTGACTTCGTATTTCCTAGAGAGTCGTGGTATGACTCCTTATCATATAAATAATGGGAGATAACGGTATCATATATATCACATGCCCTAAGGGCGAACCCCCATATTTTGTGAGGATGTCTCTCAACAATATCATGCTAGATGAGGTCCCTTGAGTCTTCCCTGTTTGGGACTCTCACAAATATAACACACAATCCCTTAAGCACAAAGGCTTGTAAGAGCTAAGTGTTTTAAGGCTTCTTTTACTTAGTAAGTAAGTCATTCATCTTGGGGTGAGTGCCTCAGTTGAAGGAAACTTTTTAAATGTGAGGCAAGTCTCTCAACTTAGGGCAAATCTCTCAGCTGAAGACTGCCTTTTCTAATGTAAGAATTGTCCCTCGGCTTGGGGCAATTTCCTCACCAGAAGGCGACCTTTCTTAATGTCAGGTGAATCCCTTGACTTGGGGCGAGTCCATCAGTTGAAGGAGACTTTTTAGTTTGAGGCGAGTCCCCCAACTTAAAGTGACATTTTTAATGTAAGGTGATCCCCTCATCTTAAGGTAAGTATTTATCTCTAGTCAAATGTTTTCTATATAGCTAGCGGTAATGAGACATGTCAAGTTTCTCTTCATTGAACTCTAAGACGCAAAAAATGTCAATCAATTCTGAAAGCTTGAATGATTTAGTGAAAAAGTGTGGGTAGATTTTAATGCAACTCATGATGTAATTCTTGGAAAACCAATCTAGCCTCTTTTAGTTACACGTGTAATCCATGTGTAGGAATTTTTTCACTTCCCGCGGCAATTAACTTATTGGATAAATATATTGCTTGCATTATTGGGTTTCTATAGGGAAATGAATGCATTGTCCCATAAAATATCCTTTTTCTGTTATTCTTTTCTACTTTCAACTTTCCAGAAAAATACACAAGCTTGTGATAACAATATGAGAAAGAGAATATGTAAAATTCTCTCTTCTTCCCATGGTAAAAATCATTGTAATTCCTAATGTTACACCAGAGACAACAATTATTAAGAGGACCAAACTTATTCACGCTCACGATATTGCATCCTTGTACTACAATGCTAATATGATCTATAGGTTTTGTGGGGAATTGAATTTTCCAATATGACGCATGAAGAGGACGTGGTTCATGAACCCTATTTAATAATGGATAGAGCAAACATGAACACTGTTGGGGAGGCCCTTTTCCCCTACTTTTAGTTTTACATACATATCCCTACTTTTAGTTTTACATGTCTATTATTCACGAGTTGAGAGGTTTGATCCCCTTTACTCGCTTTGAGGTTAATTTTTTTATGGTCATTAATGCAACTCCTACCCAAATTACTCCCAATGTATGGGGTGTGTTAAGATCATTTAAGATAATTTACAGTAACCTAAGGGTCCTACCGACCATTTTGGTATATCTCTCTTTTCATTATGTAGAGGTTCTTCCCAATTGTGGTTGGATAACACTATGTGATCTTTCATACATACGCCTCATAGAGCCTTATGTGAGTCCCTAAGATTATTGGAAAGACATGTGTGTGCGGGCGAGGGGAAGAGAGATGCCTCCCTAATGACCCTTAGAGTTATGGGCACCCATCACTTTCTTTTTTCGTGGACGCCATATCCATGGATTAGCAATGGGTTAGATACAAGCATCATTTCTTCCATTAAGAAATATGTGGTCTAGCTCTGAGTTGTTTTTGAGAAATGTCCTAGAAAGGGCGTGAGTGACAATAAAGCATGCCGAAAAGACTCGTGTTAGTTTGTGAGATCAGTCTATAATCCTAAAAACATTTTGGGTGTTACAAATGGTATCAGAGCCTACCTCTCCCAGTACAATGTGGTTTGGGGATGAACCAATCAAAAGTTGGTGCTTGCTTGACTTAGAGTGGTATTTAGATGGGTCACTTTTTGGAAGTTTCCCGGAAAGCATGTGAGAAAATAGTGTGACCTAGGCCTTTTCTACTTAAAAAAGTCATGTCTAACCTTGGCCTATGTAGGCTAGGTTGTAGGCCTCTGTTAGTTGGTTTGGCCTATTCTCACCCCTAACGTCAATAGACCAATAATTTGCGACTATGACGCTTGGTTAATTTTACTTGTTTCCATATAGATAAAACACTTTACATAATAGCGTAATATCTTTTTCAAAAATAATGAATAAATTTTATGATCACAAAATATGTGCACGGTCCATAGGTATTGTCGTAGATGCCATAAGCATACAATTAAAGCAATCAAAACCTCGTAGCAAAAGTCAAGCAATCAAAACCTCGTAGCAAAAGTCAAATAAATAAATCACACAACGAAAGTGGTGATCACGGGCTCATCCCTCTTATAGGAAGCATCTCTAGAGTAGACAATGAGTTCCTATTATGTCGATCCGAAACCAAGTCTAAATTTATAGAAAAGAAAAAATAAATAGAATATTTACCTTTAGCTTTCCTTGTAGATATCCAATAATACTTGCAAGTAAGATTTCGTAATATTAATAATAATAATAATAATAATAATAATAATAATAATAATAATAATAATAATAATAATAATAATAATAATAATAATAATAATAATAATAATAATAATAATAATAATAAAATAATAATAATGCATTTAAAAAGCAACAAAAGATACGCCAAAATAAATAGTGTTTGATTGGTAAATATGACTAAATAACATTTTGATTCTAATTTATTAAATAAATTTTAGAAAGTGTTTTTATTATTACAAATATTTAATATGCTGGATGGTGCATTGCTGTTCCCCATTTTCTTAATAAGCCGCACACATGTGGTTGAGCCTTGAACTTACTACACTATAAAGCCCATTCAAGAGAGACAGAACAATGCAATATTTCAATGTACTAAATACCAAACATTCTCTTCTCTCCCATTTCCCTTCTTTTTTTCATTTCCTCTCTTTAACATTTCCTTTATTTCTCTTCTCCTGCTTTTTCTAAATGTCTTGTTCTTCTGCTTCTCTTTTCATTTCTCTATCCAAACAGAACATTATTTGACTTTTCACACAAGTCTTGTTTTGTGACAAACCTTCTTTATTTCCATTTCAGAACAAACATACTTAGCCTTATCAAAAGCTAACAAAAATTGTTTGTTATTTTTGAGATCTAGCTATGGTTTTTGTCCTCTCTCTCTAGAGTAGTAGTAACTCACATTGTTTTTTTGCGTGGACAAGAAGCAAAACATAATAAAACAAAAACAAAAATATTAATTCATGTTTCTTTACCAAAGTTGATTCCTTCAAGCCCTTTTGGATCTAGTAGTGTTTGTCTGTTGTCATATACAACCATTGTTCACATCTTTGTCTTGTTGAGTTCTTGTCATTCTTCTCTTTTGTTTTTTTGTGATCAAAACTACTATAATACTATAGTACTATTCAAATGGATCGTTTTTCTTCTACTACTACTATACCTTTTGCTTTTCATGGAGCTAAAGATGACATCACCATGCAATTTTCTTTGATTTGGACTCAAATCAAAGCACCATTGATAGTTCCATTGCTAAGAATATCAGTGTTTTTGTGTTTAATAATGTCAGTGATGATGGTTATTGAGAGGGTTTATATGGGTATTGTCATTAGTCTTGTGAAATTATTTGGAAGAAAACCTGAAAAACGTTACAAATGGGAACCTATTAAGGATGATATTGAGTTGGGAAACTCTTGTTATCCAATGGTTCTTGTTCAAATCCCTATGTATAATGAAAGAGAGGTACTTTAATACTTTAATCTAGTTTAACTTTGTTAAACATGGTAATTAATCACTTTCAAAGCTTGATATTATTGATAATTTTTCACTTAATATATAGGTCTATCAATTGTCAATTGGAGCTGCATGTGGTCTTTCTTGGCCTTCTGATAGGATCATTATACAAGTTCTTGATGACTCCACTGACCCAACAATCAAGGTAACCACTAAAAGATATACTCATCCAATTGTCTTAAAAATTTTTTCTGCAGTTTAATCATGACAAATTATAGATTTTATTTATGAATCATATTTAATCACATTTTAACCGTGATAAATTTCTGACTTGTGAGTGATAGTCTCTTTCTTGCGCAACTTCAAAGATGACTATGATGAATTGTTATTAATGATTTTGATATTTGTGGTAACCAAAAAAAATGATGCAGGAGTTGGTGCAAGTAGAATGTCAAAGATGGGCAAACAAAGGTGTGAACATAAAGTATGAAGTTAGAGACAATAGAAATGGATACAAAGCAGGAGCACTGAAAGAAGGAATGAAACATAGCTATGTGAAACAATGTGACTTTGTTGCAATATTTGATGCTGATTTTCAACCAGAATCAAATTTCCTATGGCGCACAGTGCCATTTTTGGTGCACAATCCTGAACTTGCCCTTATTCAAGCTCGTTGGAAATTTGGTAACTTTCTTTTTTTTCTCTTTCAGTTTCAACAACAACAAAAAGAAAAAAACATTATACTAAAATTATATTTTAGGTACTCTTAATTGCGGCTTCATTTGACATAATCTTAGTATGATGTCTTAATTAGATAGTGATTTTCTTAAAACATCATATAAAACTGTCGGTGGGTTAATATGGGGTCCACTTTGTGGTTGAACTACTACTCTGCAAAAAGTTGCAAACAATAAACATCATCACAAATATATATGGTAGTAGCTTTCATGGTTGCCTTGTATTGAAGCCACATACTATATGGTTTTATTTTATTTATTTTTTTAAATTAATTATTAATATATAAAAAGTATAGCAATTAAAGTTTTTCTGTTATAAGGGCATGATAAAATAATAATAATGGTTTTCACGTACTATATTGATACATATATAGCATAATATTTTTGGCTATATAATTGTGTGGCCGTAAAGTTAGATCAAAACTTTACCAATATGGAATCAGATATATTTTACAGAATGCAATAATGTTTCACAAAAAAAAAAGTTAAAATGTCTTGGTACACAACAACAACACAGTTGTTGATATTATTATGGTTGTTGTTGTCATCATTGTTGTTACTACACTCTTCTGCTAACACCAACAATTGCACATGTAAATTTAATGCTTGTATCGTTTTACTCTTCTATCTATTTATCTCTAATAACCAATGTAGTTACGTTAATAAATTTCAATCTACCAAGATTGTTAACTATATTCAATTTTTTTTTTTTTTGTTAATTCAGTGAATGCAAATGAATGTTTAATGACCAGAATGCAAGAGATGTCACTAGATTACCATTTCACTGTTGAACAAGAAGTGGGCTCTTCCACTTATGCCTTTTTTGGCTTCAATGGTAAAAATATTATATGATGCCAAATATTTATTTCTGATGAAAGACGTGTCTAGTGTCTGTGTGTGTCTGGTATTCTGTATCGGACGTGTCTGGTGTCCGTGTCATATATGTATGGGTGCTTCATAGAAACTACCTCATTTTTTGTATTGTTGTGAATCACAATAGGGACGGCGGGAGTATGGAGAATTTCAGCAATGAATGAGGCTGGTGGATGGAAGGATAGGACCACAGTTGAAGACATGGACTTGGCTGTTCGAGCTAGTCTCAAAGGATGGAAATTCTTATACTTATCAAATCTGCAGGTGAAAAATGAATTGCCAAGTACTTTCAAAGCCTACCGTTATCAGCAGCATCGTTGGTCATGTGGACCAGCAAATCTTTTCAGAAAAATGGTCATGGAGATTATTAAAAATAAGGTAAACACCGACATCTCTCTCTGAAAAAAGATGTGTCTGATACTTGTTACTACGTTTAATTTATTTATTTTTTCAAATCATAACTGTAATGCTCCTTGTTGCAGAAAGTGTCATTGTGGAAGAAGATACATGTAATTTACAACTTCTTCTTTGTTAGGAAAGTTGTAGCACACATCAATACGTTTGTGTTTTATTGCATTATACTACCTGCCACAGTTTTAGTACCCGAAGTTGTGGTTCCAAAATGGGGTGCTGTTTATATCCCTTCAATTATCACTCTTCTCAATGCTGTTGGAACTCCAAGGTGTTTATTTCTCGAAACTTTTCGTCTAGACACTTGTTTAGCTGAAGTTTCATGTGAATGCAAGGAAACTTGCTTTGCAAGTAACTCTTTATTGACTTGAATTTGGTTTGCTTGTATATTTCAGGTCACTCCATTTACTTGTATTTTGGATTCTGTTTGAGAATGTCATGTCGCTACATCGAACGAAAGCAACTATTGTTGGTTTATTGGAGACTAGTCGAGTGAACGAATGGATTGTCACTGAGAAACTTGGAGACGCTCTCAAGGTTAAAGCAGGAACAAAAGCACTCAAGAAGCCTCGGTTCAGAATTGAAGACAGGTATAAATCGGTATTATACCCTTAGTTATTTGATAGCACTCAACACGTTTTTAATATGTGGTTTATGACCTGCATTGAATCAAACTAAATCTCAAAAAATTTGATAACATTTTCTTATAAACACTTACATAAAATTATTTGTTTTACATCTTTGTTCTCAAATTTCGAATAGGATTCACTTGTTAGAACTCGGTGTTGGAATGTACCTCTTCTTTATCGGCTGCTACGATGTTATGTTTGGGAAAAACCATTTCTTCATCTTTCTCTTTATCCAAGCGATCGCCTTCTTCATCATGGCATTTGGATATGTTGGAACCTTCATTCCCAACTCCTAGAAGGACTTAGTAACAATTTCATCTGTCAATCGCATTGTAATATATTGTGTTTTCAGCATTGTTAGTTTAAAGGAAAAGGTTGTTATTCTTTGAGGTTTTGCATAAGGGTGAGTGACTCTTGAAGAGTTTAGTTTTCTTGTGAATATTCAACAAAAACATAAAGAAATTATATTAAGTCCTTCCTCGTGGAAGGTAAGTCTACAGAATAAGAACAAGGCAGCAATCTACTGACATCGATCCTCAGGGAAGCAATGATGTTTTATTGGATGGACTGTTTATAAGATTTTGTAGTTCATTGTCATTTCATTATTTATTTGTTTTCAAAGTTGTATTTGTTGTTAGAAATAAGCAGCTTCTAGAAATTCATAAAGTACATGAAGTTCCGGTTTGCATAACTTTTTTCAGTGTCTCCTCTATATTTTGTTAGTAATAGAGATGAACTGAATGATATTGATCTTGTTTTCTCATTAATAGATGGAAAACTTATGTACAAGAGATGTTATTGCGTACCCGATAATTGAGGCACAAATTAAAACAAAAAAATAAATGGCAAAACTAACTATAACAACTATATTTCACATGAAGCTATACAATAATACCCTCCCTCAAGCTGGAGAGTAGTTATTCTCAGTTTGGATAGAGGTAGACTAAAAGGTTGAGGGTCCAAGGACTTTATTAGAATGCCAGTCAACTGTGTTGAGCTTAGTATAGGACTATAGGTAGCAATTGAAATTGCTTAGCATTTAATTTTTCTCTAACCATATATGACACTTGCAACCAATTTCTTTCTTTGTGGAAGGAAGAGTAGTAAGAGTCCATGTGTTATTTTGTTCCAATGCCTTAATTTCAGTTATCATTGCTTGAATCCAACAATCATGTTTAATGGCATGTTTGTATTTTTTGGGTTCAATCTGTGTTGTAACTGGATATATGTAATATTTGTAATTTGAAGATAGGAGGGAATGGTTGATAAAAGATTGGATAGGATAAACTATAAAGTATGTGAGCAGAAGAAGCAATGTTGTTACAAACATAGTCATCATATCTTTTTTTGGTTTGATTATGAGTCTATTGGAAATTTTGGAATGGAAATTCTTCACCCATCTAGTGGGCTTCTTCCCCACTCCTGATGAAAAATCAAAAATACCTCTAGTTTTGTAAGTGCATTTACGAATTTTTAAAATAAGGTGAATTCGTAAATGCACTTACGAAATAATCCATGATTTTCAAAAAATAAGGTGAATTCGCAAGTGCACTTACAAGTTCACCTTATTTTTGAAATTCGTAAGTGCACTTAGGAAGTCTGCGTGTTTTTTATAAAACACACAGAATAACCCCCCAATACCCATTCATTTCAAAACACCCCAATTTCAACCTTTCTACTACAAACACTAACATTTATACCACTTCAAACTCGGTACATTCAAGTTCATCTTCTCATTTCAACTCATTCTAACTCATTTCAACTCCTCTAAAATCAACTCCAAGCTCAAATTTGTGTAAGTTTTCTTCAATTTTTTCTATTCAAAATATAAATTTTATTAGATTATTAGGTTAGGTTGTAGAAATTAAATAGTATATGAAGTAATAGTAGGTAAATGTAATAGGAAAAATAGTAATTTGGGTGTTTTGGGACTGAGTTTTTGGTTTTGGGATTTTCTAGACGAAGGGGGTTTCGCAAGTGTATTTGCGAAGTGACCTAGGAGAGACTTCGCAAGTGCACTTACGAATTTACCCAGGATGGGTGAATTCGCAAGTGCAATTGCGAATTGTTGCCTGGGTTGTTTTTAAATTAGTAAGCTAATAATTGTAATGGTTTATTTCAGAAAAATGGTAGAGAACGGCAACCAGATGACACGTTTGAGACATGGCAGGCAAAGCCAGACTGCATCAACTCGTCGAGAGCGAGAGCTAAGGGCAAGGGCAGAAAGGGCACAACTAGATATAACATCACCTTCCGCGCCGTCGCGGAGGAGTCGTCTCCATGAGGCGTCTACCTCTAGTGTACATGAGGAGCAGGTATCGGAGGTAGAGGTACCAGAGGATGAGGCCTAGGATGCCAAGCACGCCGAAAACGTTGAGGTCCCCGACGACGATGTTGAGGAACCTGCAGAAGCGGATGATGATGGCTATCCAAGAAGGCCATATGACACATCCCTCCTAATTTACTATCAGGATCATGCTGCTCGTTTTGTCTGGGGTGGACAAGTATTATAATTTTTATCGTTATATTTCTCATTATAATTTTTATTCAAAAATATGGTTCTTTTTATTTATTTTCATTGGATTCTTATGTTTAAGGAAATGAATGCTTTGAAACATGTCAACCACTTACGCAAAATCTTTGATCTCTATATTCCACAGACTCAGTGGTTCCACAATGTTATCATTGCATTCGGTCTTGCCGAATTATTTGGTATTGATTACGGTACCATTAGCACCGGCATGCAGGGTAATTTTGCTGAGAGATGGCATAAGGATACATCATATTTCTAATTTCCAGTTGGGAAGTTGACGATCATGCTCGATGATGTTTCCTGCTTGCACCAACTACCTATCAAAGGTAGGTTACTCAACCATGTCAAGATAACCAGAGCTGAGGCGGTTGAGTTGATGGTTGAGCATCTAGAAGCTGATCTTTACAGGGCTGCTGAGGATCGTGACTCCACACACAAGACGCACGTGAGGTTCTCCTACCTAAAGGAGTTATATGGGGATCACCTCCGTCAAGAAGCTCTTGCAAAAAGAACTGCACAGACAGTTGGGGAGCCTGTGGAGGAGGATATTTTGTTCGCCACCGCATGTGTTATCCGTTTTCGATGTACCGGTAGCACGTCCGTCTTTGTGGACACGAGTGGCCACTACACCGATGTGGCCTACTTGAGATATTTTACGGACCTGTCTAAAGTTCATGACTGGAACTAGGGTGTCGCTGCTCTGACGTACCTCTACCAGAAGCTGAATAAAGCTTTCAGATGGAGGGCGAGGGCACTCACCGGCTCGTTCACACTCCCCGCGGTACGTTTTTATTTTAGCGGTAAATTTTAATTACTTTTAATTTATTTGTACTCACACATTATATTTTTATTGATGTAGAGCTGGATTATATCATACTTTCACTGAATCCATGCTTACACCGTAGATCCCGACTATCAGGTCTTCATGCCAAGGGCTGCCCAGTTTATTCTCAACAGGGGCAACCATAATGTGTTTCCTTACCGGATGTTCCTTGATCGCACCAACCATGACGACATTAACCGGACCCCGTTTGCGGACTACAAGGAGGTTGTCTCCTTCGATACCATCTCATTATTCGCTGGGTGGCTAGCTTGTGGGTCGAACATGATGGTCAGGTACCTGCCCGAGTGGTGTATGCGCTAGTTTGGCTTTGAGAAGATGATACCTAGATCTCTTTTCCAGGATGCTCCCGACACCATGACACGGAGGGATCTAGATGACGTCTTCCAGGATTGGGAGAATCATCTCGTGCCAAAGGAGTATTGGATGTTGCGGGCATCCTAGATGTGGCACTGTGTAGAGGGTTACATGACATGGTTCTTTAGAGTGTCACACCCTTTCATGAAACCAGATGGTGAAAGACGTCCATCGAGGCCAGCACATGAGGAGCTCTTGGATAACGAGCAGGCCAAGGATGACCATGCCATTAATTTAGTGCCCATCTGTTAGTGTATCTTCCAGCTTGGGTGGGAGTCGTTTGATGCAGGCATTACACGTGAGGGCGGTGACCGAGTCATTGTCGTGATGCAGAGGATTGTCGCTGAGGCAGAGCATGCAGCAGATTACCACAAACAGAGGATGGCGCAGGGGATTAGGATTAGGCATGCACAGTAGCCTTATGTTTTGTTATTTGATTTTGTAATAATTTGATCGCGCTTACTTTCGGAACAATTTATGTAATTTGATATTTCTGACAATTTTTCTCCTATCACATAGTAATATCTATATAGTTTGTGTATATAGAATGCTCCTTAATTGAATTTCTGAAAACGGAAATGTAATCCGACTTACGAAACCTTTCTTGAATGTGTTAAATCATGTTTAAATGAATAAAACGTACAAAATAAGATGAATTCGTAAGTTCACTTACGAATTCACCCAGGAAGGTCAATTCGTAAGTGCACTTACGAAATCACTCAACAAGGTGAATTCGTAAGTGCACTTACGAAGGGTATTTTTAGTTTTTCAATGGCGTGGGAGAAACCCACTAGGTATGTGAAGAAATTTCCTTGGAAATGTAAGGGGTAGGAAAAGGCGGTAGAGCAAGAATAACAATAGGTAAATTTAGTAAATGTTGTGAGTGTAAAGTCGGGGAGTTTTGGTAGGTATTGGAGGTGTGATGTAATAGGTGTAGAAGTGGTAGAAATTATGGAATTATCATGGGAAACAAGAGGAGATGGTGTTTGATTATGTGAAGATTCATGGAACCAAGATCTTCACTGACTGAGTAAGAAAAAGGGAAAGTGTCCTTCCAGACATGTGTGATGAGTATCTTGAATCCAAGTACCATTGGTCTTTGAATTTCTCTTAATTTCTTGTTGTGACCATCAGCAACATCTCTTCTTCTTCATACTTTGTAAACTTTGCAATACTTTCTTGATTCTTTCATTTTTGTGGACAATAACTAGAATAATGACCATACTTCTGACAATTGTAACATTGAATGTGATTCTTATCATGTTTTTGACCACCAACTCTTCTTCTACCTCCAGCACCACATATTTGGTTTCCTTGGTATTGTGGTCTTCTCTAATTTGACACAATTCCTTTCTGCTGGTTTCCTCTACCAGTCGAATTGTTGTAGCCACCTCTACCTTTGTCGAACCACTTTCTTTTTCCTTTACTTTCTTTTGTTGAATGTGCCTGCAAACTCATATCACTCTTCGACTTACCTACAACTCTTTCATCCATTCTTTGTTCATGGGATTCAAGCGTCCCTTGAAGCTCTTCCTTAGACAAAGTTGACATATCCTTCGACTCTTCTATTGCAACTACCACATGGTCGAACTTTGAAGTCAAAGATCTCAAGATCTTTGAAACAACAATTCTTGTTATTAACGTCTCTCCGCAAGCCTTAATTTGATTCACTAGTTCGAAACCCTAGTGAAAAAATCATATATGCTCTCGTTTTCTTCCATCTGAAGCAATTCATACATTCTTCTGTGAGTTTGTAACCTCACCTCTTACACCTTTTCTGCTCATCCAAAAGATTGCTTAAGAATCTCATTGGCTTCATTTGTGGATCCTACATCACTAACTTTTTCGAAATTTTCTAGACTCAGACATTGATGAATTATAAAGAGAGCTTTATAATTCTTCTTCTTTGATTCTTTGTATTCCAGTTGTTCTTCTTTTGAAGTGTCTTCTTCAAGCGGTTCTAATCCATATTTCACAAGATCCCAAAGACCTTAAAAACAGATATAATCTTCATCAGTTTGCACCAATTATCATAATAATTACCACCTTTCATAATTGAAATACTTACTAGAAAATTCTCATTCACGTTATTCATCGTTGTTGTGATTTTCGTCTTCTTCCCTTGATCGCTCAACCGGAGCTCTTGATAGTTGATGTTGAAAATCTATCAAATTCTATGATGAATTTCTATCAAATTTGATAAACAATATTGTTATCACCACACAATAACGATGAAAAGAAAAGAAAATTTAAAGAAGAAAAGATATTAGGGTTTCTGCAGAGTTTATCTCTGTCCACAAAATGTGAAATTTTTTTATTCACTTGCAACTGCAAATTCTATGAATACTCAATGAGCTAATTGATTACAAAAATAGGGCTTACTCTCTCTACTTATAGTTTTAGATTAGCTTTCACCCTAAGAAAAAAACTCAAAATTATAAAAGTCAAGAATACTGATTTTGGATCTAGATCGAAATTATGTGTGTAGGAACATGCTTACAACACTTCGACAGCTATTTAATTCGACATACTCTCCCAGACTTTTTTCGACTAAGCTAATTTGATATACTTTATATCGAGCAACATGATGTTTCGAAAAAAATAAAATACGCTTTCAATATTTTTGATGTGTCCGAAATTGTATTGTCGTATTAGAGAAACATCTTAAATTTTTGCACTATTAAAGATACAATAACCCCTCAAGTAAATTAACAACAATGCAAATAAAGAAAGAAAGCAATTATAAGCTTAAAGTCCAACGAAAAAAGTGAGTTAAAGTTTCGAAATCGATAGAATTAATTCAATGGAGAAAGCTGGAATTCATCCTTTTGCTTATGTGTAAAATATGGTGTAGGACTGTGGGTTAAATAGAGTGTGGGAAATGCTAGAAATTTGTTAGAAGAAATTATATAAAACGATAAAAAAATGTTATTCTTAATAGGGAGAATTGTATAGAATATAGATGGGTATTATAAAGTAGGTGAAATTAGGATTAATCTGAATTGAACTTACTGTTTCTTTTTAAATATTGTTTTTGTTTAATGTTAAAATTATCTCAAATTATTTATTATAGAGAAAAAAATTATATAGAAACAATTAAAAATGAGAGATATTATAAATAAAATAAAAGTCATAGTTTAAAAAGTAATGACGACTATTAACTTTTTTTATGTCTAAAGAGTCAAAATATCACAATTAAAAATTAAATAGGTGAACAATTTCTTTGAGTTTTTGAACCAAGTCAATGGTTTCAAACAGTTTAAGAAACGGAAAAAAATCATAGTTAATCGGATTAAAATTGAAAAATAATCTAATCGAGTTAAACTGAACTATAAGAAAAAGGATGACAATTTAGTTCAGAAAAAAATACTATTAATACTTTGGTTCTAAATTCAAAATTAAAATACCAAATTAATATTTCAGTTTAGTTCAATTCAAAAGTAACGGTTTAATTTGAATTTTCGCAAAATTTGATTCAATTTAAGTGACCTTATGTAGTATGAAGAGATTGAAAGGTGCAAGGAGTGCGATGTTAGAGCCTAATCTTTAATTTAATACGTTTGTTAAACGGCCCTTCGTGGTTTAGAGAGGTTAGAAGGTGCAAGAAGTGGGTTGTTAGATGTAGACGGGATGTATTTTTTTTTCTAACTGGTTTCCAACTATTATTTAATTAAATATTACTCCTTCTAACGTCAATGTTCCGATCATTGTCCAATTAAAGTGCTATAATCACATTCTTTTTTCATATGAAAAAACGACTCATTGAATTTGAAGAGTGTAACTTGATTCTCCAAAAATGTGAATTTTGTGTGTGTACGGAACCACTAATAATAGACTATAGATTTGCTTATCCAAAGACTTGAAGATGTTACAATTCTTAGTAAAAGTAGTGAAGAAAGAAAAAATTGAAAGTCCCTCACAGGATTGACGCGGATTGAGGATGAACATAATTAATTTTAACATAATTACATATATGATAGAATTGATTTTAATATATCTGAATTTGACATATGTATGTTTGGTATCAATTCTAGCAAGATTAAAAGCACTTCTAGAATGTGGAGTTGATTCTGCAATGTTTTTAACATTTTGGTTATGTTAAAGTAGAATTGATTATGTCTCTAAAATTGATTCTACTTGAAGCTAGAGTTTGTAACTTCTACTTCCAGAATTGATTATAAATAATGTTTACACTAAAATTTATCATTCAACTCATTTTTACATAATTATATCTGTTGATTCTCTATTTTTAGGATTGACTTTATGTTTAGTAAAATTAATTTTGTAGCAATAGGTTAAATAGGATTTATAACTTGTAAGGAGAAAGCAGGTTGAAGTTTTATTTAATGTAGAAACATGTTGTGTTGAAATGTTTCATCATCTGGAACAACATGTCGAAGAAGATGTCACGACATCAGACAGCAAACATCACGCTACTGAACTGTCAAAGTTTGTTACAGTTCTACTTTAAATTGTGCAGAATATTCTGAGAATATTATGCATCATATGTGGCATGTTTGTGAAGGCATATGTGGAGGTCCAAGAGTTAAGGAGAAAGATCAGCAAGGACCTTGATTGTAGCAGAAGTTATTTGCGTATTTGTTTCTGCAAATGTTTGTTACATCTCATGCTGTTATTTTGAAGGCCCAAATTCAGTTGGGTAATAGGTTATAAATAAGCAGTTGTAACCTAGTTTTAGCAAGCTAGCTAGTTTTAGAAAGATGTAATCTTTAGGGTTAGCCATGTAAGTGAACCACCCGGAATGTGGGATGGTCATTGATTTGTACCTCGAAGCCTGTAGGCAAGAGGATTATTTTACTCACTCAGAAGTTGTGAAACAATGAGTATAGTTGTGTCCTTGGAAAAAGTTGTGAAGCAGTTCCGAGTTTTATTTGTGTCACGTGTGCGACTGTTTTATATTGTGTTTGAAGTGTGGTATCTTTAAACTATTTTAGTTGTGTTTGGAGTGAGGTATCTCCAAGCTGATTGTGTTAGGAGCCAAGCAGTTGATGCAATTACTTGTGTGATAATGACTGATAGACATCACTGAGGTGATTGGAAGTGAGCGGAGGTTCTCATATCTAAGTGTGGTATCTTAGGTAGAAGGGTTATTGGGTATTCTGATTAAGTGAGGAGTGTAAACATGGAGGTTTTCCTCTGAATTAATATTGTTGATAGTGAACTTCATTCCTGGTTTGGTATGCCCTCAAATGTAGGTTGGTTAGAACCGAACTGGGTTAACAACTCCTTGTGTTCTTTTGTTTCATGTATTGTTAATTATATGTTCTACCTTGTCTATTTTATAATGTAAGATCAGATGTCATGACATCCTGAGTTTGTCCTCACCAGAATTTCAATTGGTATTAGAGCAGGTATTTTTGTCTGTTTCTGGACAAGGTAGAAGATTGTTTGAGCAAGGAGTGTTCATACTATATGGTCCCTTGAAGTGGAGGATGGACCTACTTTTAGATTGTTTGAACAATGAGTGTTTATATTGTATGGTCTCCGGAAGTGGAGGGTGGACCTATTTGTGGAGAACTAGACCAACTTGTCTAGAACTTGTACCTTCTTGAAGAAATAAGATAAAGATGTTGGAACCAGAAAGTTAAATTCAAAGAATTCATGCGGGAGTGAAGATTTTGGATTGAATTGTTCAGCTTATATTCAGCACAGAGATTAGAATTGTCAAAACCTTCATGCGGGAGTGAAGACATTGATAAGGTAACTCTTGTGCTTATGTGTTTCCATATGGTCAGGATATTGGTTGGGTCTAGTCTTTTGCTTGGTGAAAAAGCAAGCTTATTGTAGGGTTGATTTATTTTCAATCCTTATGTGTCATGCTTATAATTAAATCGTGGAGTAATCATTATGTAAGTTCTGTTGAAGCATGGATATTTTCCGCTGCATAGCCTCTGATGCAACCCCTATAGTGAAAGAAGGATCCTAGGGTTATTTTTATCAACAGAATATTTTGGCAGATTATTACAACTATACTAAAAGTGTCCAAGATACTTGAGATCTTTCTCAAGTCCACTCATAAAGGCATGTATTAATAGAGTTGATGAGTATCAATTGATCAATGATTCTCATATGCATCTGCAAATTGTTTGAAGAAGTTGAAAACTATCAAGGATGGTGTGTTCCAAGGAGATGGAATAAATGTTCTATAAGATGTTAGAACATTATTACTAGTATGCAGCTACCTGTTGAAGAATAGATGTTCTGGGTGCTAAACAAATATAGTGTGAGTACATATGTTTGGAACTTGCTCTTGATCTGGAAGAGGAGACATCTTCTTATCAATTGATCAAGACACGATCAACAGGTTATTATATCTAGATGTCAGTTTATTTCTGACCTATGCTTATGGGAGTATCGAAGTAAATCTCAATGCAAGTAAGAAGACTTATAAAGGTACTTCCTTCAGTCCCCTTATGAGAAATTAGGATGAGCTTATATCTGGTACATTCTTCTGATCAAAGGAACCAGATATGTGAAGATTTGTTCATCACCATAGAACATATTTTGTTTTGAGCTGAATATTGTGCCTCAACCACAACGAATTATGGTCATGAATATTGATTGCCCTAAATATTATCTTGAAAGGGTATTGTCAATAAGAATCAAGGAATCAGATTGCTTTGAAGAATTTGAATATTTTTGTGTCATGTCATGAGTAAGTCTGTTCCAGAAACCTGGTTGAGGGAATCTTCTCTGTAGGTACAGACTATGACATCCATCATCTCAAAATCAGAATGAAAGTCTGAAGAAAAACTTATTAAGATATGACTTATATTATTCCTTGATCATGTTAATTATTTGAGATAAAGATGGTGTTCATTGTGCTTCCTACGATCCCCCTCAAGTGTTATAGATGAAAGATATTATGGATGTTACCCCCAAGAACTATAATGGATGATGTTGTATCAGATGTTAAAACATCATCTTAATGTCTTCAATCATGAGAAGTATGTATTGTTTCCAGGAAGTATGTGAGTGTGAAGATGTAATCAGTCAGGATGATCTAGTGTGAGCAGACAATCTAAATGACTAATTTGGTAGGTACTTTGATGGGAGACTTAGTACTTATTAGTATGTAACCTGAATACCAAACCACTTATACTCTATCGGGAGTTGGGTATTTGTCTGAAGGATTCAAGGTATAACTGAATATCAATATTAAAGTTCACTGTGATCTTCACAAGTTTAAGATGTGAGGCAGCATTATCTGATGATTATTTGAAGAGCTTATTCAATTTGAGAGATTCATACAGATGTTGTCAAATATCTTGATGGGAGCTGGATATTTGTGTGATAACTATGTGAAAATCCGAATCAAGAAGAGATGAAGTATGTGATGTATAAAAGAGAATGTTCTACATCAAGATGTAACATCACAACTATTGAAGACACCAGATATTGAAGAAGGCAGATAAGGTTCAAACTTATCTTTTGAAGACGTATCATTGGTAATACGCGTGGTTAACCATATGTTTTCTTCTATTACAAGTTACAGAGTGTGTCAATATGAATCTTGTGTTGCAAGCAAACTAAGGATTCCTAATTTGGAAATTGTGGCAAATTTCAAATAAAGAAGACTTCAAATATTATTAGGACCAACATCCAAGATGTCCTTATAACTCAGGGGGAGTAACAATTATGGTAAGCTTCATTCTGGAAGCTAAGAGGGAGAAGTGTTAATGTTAAGGGGGAGCACCTACTAATTATGTGTACATCAGTGAATGTTCTATCTGATGTTTAGACATCTATTCTTCTTGAAGCTAATATGTATGCCAAGCTATTATTGAGGGGGAGATTATTCATTTGCTGATGTGAAGGGGAGTGTATACTGCTATGTGCTGAAGTCACATAAAGTCTTGAAGAAGAAGTTTTATTATAATCTTAGAACCAAAGCTGATAGGTTCTGCAGTAAAGTTGATGGTGTCCCAAATGATGTTGCAACATCATTATTGATGATAGTCTGTGGAAGAGACTTGGGACTATAGATCTTGATATTTTGTCACCTCATTCAGAAGTGGCAGTTCTATATTTGGTTTAGAATAAGAAGATTCTAAGTTTGTTTAAAGTAGTATACTCTAGCAATGCATGACTATTATTCTAGTCTGAAGACTTTACTAGTATCAGCAACTACTAGTAAATGTAATGACCAGGATGAGGAATTAATCAGCATGGTTGCTCAGGTATATAGAGTGTCTTTTTGTTTCTTTTTCTTTCCTTCACTTTTGTTGTGTCTTCGTTTGTTTTACTCTCATGTCCTTTGTTCGGATATGGTTAAGTTTAGAGTCTGTAAAGGTTATGTTTGTCAACTTGTGGCAAACATAGGGAAAAAGTGTAACATCCCTACTCTATTAATATGATTATATATTTGCATACCATAATATTGAGAAAAAATTATTAAGAGAAATTATTGATTTGGTTAGAACAAAAGGAGTTAGTTATGAAAGGACCAAGTGGTACTTTTGCGAATAAGTCTTAGTTGGAGGGCAAAGTGGGTACTAGACATAAATTGCATGGAATAATAAGGCCTTGTTTGATGGAGACCCATACTTGTGTCATTCCAATTCATATTTTGGTAAAAGAATAGATAGATAGATAGATAGATAGATAGATAGATAGATAGAGTGAGTGAGAGAGAGAGAGAGAGAGAGAGAGAGAGAGAGAGAGAGAGAGAGAAAGAAGAAGTCATATTTTATATCCTCCAAACTCCACTTTCGTGTATCATGAGCAGCCTCCACAAAACTGGCCATATCTCCCAGCTCACAACTCTAATTGAGGTAATTCCAGACTTTTTGAAAAGCTTACGAAATTCTCTTTAATTTGGTATATTAATTCGTCTTCATAGCTTATGTATCGAAGGAGAAAAACGCATTTGAAGATTGGAGATTATTGTTGGAAATTGGAGAAAGTGACTAAGGAATTCATGGTGATGGAAGCCAAAGTTCGAGCAAGATAATGATATTATAGCAGCAAAAATGTCATCTTAACCTTGTTAGATGCAAGGTGAGTCTCTTAGTTAGAGACTTTGGGAGAAATTGAGGCTTTGTGAAAAATTAGGATTTTTGGGGTTTAAGTGTGTTTGATGATGCATGCACATGTTTAATGATGTCTAGAATGTTTCTTTACTGTTTTTCGTGCCTGAATGTCATGGGTGATGGATTGGAAGTAGTAGAATGGAGTTAGAGAGCTCTATGACAGTTCTGTTCAGAACTGGTTTTTCTGGTTTTCGCCAACTGTGCTCAGCGGTCGGGGCCGCACTCAGCGCGCCCCACTGTAACCTAAAATGTTTATTTCGCATGGGCCGCTCAGCGGCGTGACACCTCTCGGCGCAGTCCCCTGTGCAGAACCATATGGTTATGGTTCATACTTCAGAATCGTTTGCCTTAAACACCTTTAAATCGATACTACACATCATTAGGTGATTAATGTATGGTTAAATGTACCTTAAATAATCGCACAGGTCGATTATGTCTAACATATACTATGATGGAAATTATGATTAAATTACAGGCAACAAATATGAACTAATGGCCATTGTGTCTCTTTGTGTTTTGAATATAATTCAATGAACTTTTGGCATGATTGTGAACCTTGGTTCCCGTCGTTCCAATAGGACGTTTGGATGATTGGTTTTGTGAACCTGAATTGATTGAATATGCGCGAATCAGAGTAGAAACGTACTACTAGGATAGTAAATCCTATTTACCCACTAGGTGAATCCCATTGGTAGCCCGTGTGGAGGTTTATGATACATATTCATACCATGGATATTTGGCTTTTATGCCTGTTTTATATATGTGTGTTATTCGTATATTTGTGTTACCTGAGCTACCATTGCGGTGGAAGCAAGATCAGAGTCTTTATGGCGTTTCTCACTTGGTAACTCACCTGCGTGATTGGTATTGGTAAGTGTGTCATGCCATGTAGACAAAGTCACAAGAATTACTTGCCATCTAGTAACGTCAAGTAGACAATGTTACTAGGCTTTTGTCCAGTGAGCTTGTGCGTCAAGAACGCGTATTGCATTTGCCGTAACACACCGGCATATAAAGATGAATGCCATTGCAATGTGCTCGTGAGGGTCTTTCATGGCATTTTCCTCACTTGCCGTAACATATTGGCGTGCTTGTTGATGGGGTTGTGACGCCGCTTAGGAAATGTCACGACGGTAACTCATCTCGGATGAAATTCCATGTAGGGATGATCTGAATCCATTAAGTGATGTGCTTATGCAAGTCTCTTGACATACATGCACTCGTGTACTCATCGAGGGTACGCGACAGAGGTAGCCTAGATAGATGGGTATAACTCCCTGATTCCTCACACACGGGTGTGGGTCTGCATATTGTGTATTTTGATGCTTTTGTATTGTCACCCCTTTGGATAGTTATGGGACTTCCAATGGTGGTGTTATCCTTTTTGTATACTTGTACCTGGTCGTGAGACAAAATCTAGGATTCTAGGTGGATCCGTTTGTGATACATGTATCCTGTAGAACTGAGCGACCCCTAAGATTGGGAGGCTCACTGAGATTTAGTGATCTCACTCCATTCCAATTATTATTTTTCCGGAACATGTTATAAGTGGTAGAATCGCTAGATGGTCAATTTCGAGAACTATAGATGAGCAGAAGGCAAGAAGACCTTTGTTGATGTTATATTTCCGTTGTGCGATGTTGATGACAAGCTTATTGAATGCATTCGAATTTTGGAGTTGTATTGTATTCGATTTAAATTTCTTGTCTTTTTCATCTTATGTATGTTTCTTGTACCATAATTAACATTATTGCATATTATTCTACACATATGTGTATGGGGTGTTACAAAAAGGGTAGTGTTCAAACGTAGTTAAGTCTGAGGTCAATCTTTGCAGCTGTTTTTTTGTAAAGATGTTGAATAGGATGTCCTATTCTAGGTTTGTTGGTTCTTGCATTTTCTGCAAGTACTTTTGTTATGTGTCTTGTTTTTGAGTTATAAACACAAATTGTGTCTTGTGTTCTGAGTTATCCAATATAGAGGTCTGGTTCTCTATGTTTGTAAATGGATAGTTCAAGTGTTTGTTTCTGTTAGTGACTTTCCTCTTGTGCTCTAAAAGAGGATGTTGTGTCAATTTGTGTCGTAGCATAGTTCTCAGTTTGAGGGAGAGTATTTAGTATCTTCTTCCTCATGTGCATCATGGCCTCAATATTTTTCCTTCTTTGTGAAGATGATGCCTATGATGTTATGATTCATGTACTATAAAGAGTTCTCCTTCAACAAGCCTTTGTCTTATTATGGCTAAAAAGAGGAAGAAGTGATTATGTTATGCTATCTTTGAATAGCAACTTTTAAGGGAGAGAAACTTTTTGTGATCCGTGGGATCCTTAAAAGAGAGAGAACATTGGAGTTGGACCTGCCAAAAAGATGTCCTAGTATAATGTTTCAACATCATAAAAGAAGATTGAAGATGGTCACTTATAAAGTTTAAAATATCATAAACAGTGACTACTGAAGACTTCTAAATTGTTGCTGCTGGATTAAATTGTTTAAACCCTTGTATATTTTATTATGCTTTTGTAATACAAAGGTTATGTAAATTAATTTTAGCCAAAATAAGTCAAAGGGGGAGATTGTTGATTCTCTATTTTTAGGATTGACTTTATGTATGGTAAAACTAATTTAGCATCAATAGGTTAAATAACATTTATAACTTGTAAGGAGAAAACAGGTTGAAGTTCTATTTAATGGAGAAACATCCGGAACACACACCTGAAACAACCGGCTGAACATCATCCGATAACTATATCAATGAAGTCGCCATCGAACGTTTTTTATCTCGCAAAAGGAGAAAGGTGAACGCATCGCGAAAACCTGAAAGGGATAAGGCACGGTCTTGCGACCGAGAGATAGGGTAAGGGAATCTATTACGCGAAGGGAAGGTATTAGCACCCCACGCGCCCGTAGTACTCTACGGTATCCACTTCTACTTTCTGTCTAATGGGTGTGTTTAAATCTATTTACTGCTTAATTGCTATATCTGTATGCTAAAAGAGAATGCATGTGAAAGAAAGGAAAATAAAGAAAACACGGGGAAAAGAAGGAAGTATTTACAAAGTTTGCTCGGTCGAGCCCCGTGACAAGATGTCTACGTATTCCCGCGTGCAATGGGAAAGTCAGAGCGCCGTAGTTCGGCTCACAAGTTTTGATGGGTTATGTGTTTTTTAATTATGAAAAATAATTTAAACACAAAAGAAAACCCGTAGGCAAAAAGTTTGCATTTGGTTGGTTGTTTTTACCTTTGAAAAGGAGTTTGAACCATTATTAAGTGTTTTAATTTGCAAAAAGAAAAAGAAAAAAAACAATTTTTAGTTTTATTAAATGCATGGATGCAAAAGAAACTGGAAAACAAACAAGGGAAACTATCTAATGCTATCCCTAATGTCATCATGCATGGATTACATCCTAAGGTCTAACTCAAATCACTATCTAAGGTAGATTCGAGAGAATCCTAAAGGAACATGCAAAGGTTTACCACCTAAATCTATGTCTATCTCGAATCACCGCTAGAATGGAGTCAAGATGACAAAGGAGGGAAAATGTTTACAACCTAAGTCTATGTCCATCTCGAATCACTAACTAAAGTAGAGTCAAGACGACAAGAGGATGAACAAGCAAGTGCTTTGACAAGCACACAAACAATGCAATGCAAAACAAATGGCACAAGCGCAGAAAAGGAGGAAGTCCCATAGCCTCGACAAGAACGAGCATACCGTGAGTCAACCAGAGCCGACACATCCAATTCTCGTTGAGCGAATGATGCGAGTTCGCAATAAATGCGAACCCGAGAAAGCGTGGAGAGTCGAATAGGGACTCTTGCCACTTTTATTGACTCGATAAAGAAAGCAACACGATTCGCGTGCGGGACACGGACTAGAACTGCGCGAGGGTTCGTCTACCTTCCGCTTGCCCATATATCAATGACTCGATGACAGAAACATAAAAGCGGGACTTTGCTTAGTGGTACCACGGGCCCTAACCACTCGACCTATGCAAGCACAAATGTAAACACTTATCGAGAATTACCTCCCTATGCGATGGAGGATTTGAAACAAACCAAACACAATTAGCAACCGAATTGCCCTAAACGGGTCTTTAAATAAACCGAGGGGTTCCCGAACATGCTCCAACCACGGAAGCCCCTTCATACATCTCTATTCCTACTTCTCATGGCAAGGAAAGCAGAAACCCTACTCTCATGCTCTAGAAAAGCGGTAAAGAAATGCGGTAAATAAAATAAAATAAATACCGACGGATATCAACCAAGAGCACGCAAGCTAAGCAATACTCCGAAAACTTCAAGCGTCATGCACGCAAATAAGAACCGTGAGAAGTATGCGAAGCAAAAAGCATAATCGAATGTGTGTCATACACATCCGAGCAAATACAATACACCTACAAGATCATAATCCGCATAATACAGATAAAGGATGTGCATTGATATGCACGGTCAAGAATGTGTGTCTATACATTCGACGATATCCAATAAACCCGCAAGAAACTATCCGATAATACAGACAAAGGATGTGCATTGATATGCACGGTCAAGAACGTGTGTCTATACACATTCGACGAATCCAATGAACCGCAAGAAATTACAATCCGCATAAAGCAACGTAATATGTGTTTCTCGAAATGAGAAAACACAAAGCAAAACGCGTATAAAACGCAAATGTAACCATGAGAGAAGTGGTATGTTAGTGTACCACAATTAGGTACCTAACCAAAACATCCTCAATGTACCTTGCACAAGTCAACAAACATGTCAAAATAACAAGGAAGCGGAAATATAATTGCATATTCACATCACATGTCAAAATATGATCCAAAGGTGAAGAAATGGAATGTAAATGTGTATAGCAACATAAGAATGGAAAACCGGGCAGCAACACACACATAATGCAAAACAACTCATGAACAACATCAAATCGAGCTAAGCCCATTACAATAGTTCTCAAATGCAATTATATTAGTTCTACCATGAGATGCTAATTATATGACTCGATTAAGGGTTCTAAACCAAAGCGCCAACTATCTAAACATGCCAACATATTAGTCAAGAGGTTAGTTGAGGGTTAGAACAATTATTAGACATTATATACAAAGAAAATCAACACCACAAGTGTATGTGTGCGTAGTGTATAAAAAGGTTCGTTCCGACACCTTTCGAGTCCAAAAATCACCATTAAGGATAAATATGAAAAGTGAACCAAAACACAAGGCACAAGCTAATGAAAACAATCAAAATGATTTAACAAAAATATCGGAAGCTACGCACACGCGCACGGTCTCAAAAACGCGGACGGTTCGATCAAATCTCGATCAAAAATACAATTTTCGCACAAAAGTCAGCAGCTCCCAGAATTGACCGAAACATGTCCAAATCCAGAAACCGTTCGCGTGGAGAGCTTCAGATGGCTCGAGAAACATGATTTACATTAAGAAAAGTCGAAAAAACTCATTACGGATCAAAAGTTAGAGCCAAAACAAATATTATGTCCAACTTTACCAATTTTCAAAGTGTCATGTTATTTTCCACCAAACTCAAATAAACTTGTTTCCAATGTGTTTTAGTGGTATTTAAATGAATAAAAATGCAAGTGTACATGATTTCATGTGCAAGTGATACATACTCAATGCAAATACTACCTAAATGTTATGCAAACATGTAAGAATGTTGAGAGAAATTAGATGTTCAAAGTGTCAAAGTGTTGTGAAAAGTGAAATTTCAACATATTTTCATGTCATCAAAGTTGAACAACACCACATCAAATTAATTCAACTATCCTACATGCAAATGTATGGATATGCAAAGATGCAAATTATGTCACAATGTATGGATTCAAGTGTGTGTGTGAGTTGTGTGCAATGTATGGGTGTAGTGCAAGTGTACCTAAAAACTAGGTGTTAGTTCCTACATTTCAACATAATTTCAATGCACAAAATAAGCCTCAAATTAATGATTCAATGCATGTCAAAGAATTTACATATTACTTGATGCATGATCATATAATTAGTGATGCAAAATGCTCACATCAAGTACCTAAATACAATGCAAAGTCACAACACAAGTGTGTGTGTAGTGTGTAGAAAGTTTGACACCGACACCTTTAAGGCTCCAAAAACGGATCATGATCAATAAATTCGACAAAACAAATGCTATAATCGGAATCCACACGGAATTTGCAAGGAATCTCAATATTCAATTTCAAGAAATTCAACAATTGAAAAATCGATTGAAATAAGCACTTAAGTAAATAAGCACTTACTTGTACTTGAAGCTTTGAGTTGAAATTGATGAGGAAAATCTTGTAATTCTCCAAGAAAATACCAAATTAAAGTTGAATTGATGATAATAAGAGTGGAGAATCTTGAATCCTTGGAGAATCAATGAAGAGGAAAACTTCAACTCTTCACTCGACACCATAAACGCTCTTCAATGTTCTTGATTGATGAAAATCTTGATTTGATCCTTGAGAATTGAAAGGAATCAAGAGTATGGGGGGAGAAAGAGAGAAAGAAAAAAAAAAATAAGAAAAGTTTTCCGCGGTGGTTTTGGAATTCGTGGTGGTTGTTGGTGGTTTGAGGTGGTTGTGCAACTTTGAGTTGAGAGAGAATTGAGAGAGAAAAGTGAGAGCTTTTGGGTCAAATTTAACAAATGATTCTCTCTACCAATTTTGTGAGTGGTAAAATATATTTATAATATGAAAAATGGGCTTTGGAGTGTCTTGATCCACAATTAAGTCCTAATCGCGATTATCAAAATGATTTTCGTACATAATCCAAAACAGCCTAATCCGTGCGGAATTTGAAGTCGGAATGTAAACGAAAATGTCCAGAACGTGATTTTGCTTGCGTGAATCAAAATTTCGACGCGATCGGATGAACGGTCAAGGTGATACGAATTTTGAAGTTTCAAGACTGTTTCCGTCCGACGATGCGAATTCTCAATGCACTCTTCGGAGAAAATGCCTCGAACGAGGACCTTCCGATCAAAATTTGCAAGTGAGTGTTTTGAGGTAACCAAGCTAACAAAATTTGTGAACTTTTGGCACTGGTCCCATCTCGCTTCAATAAAAACAAGCGAGGTATGATTTTTGAAGTTCGCGCATGATGAAAATTGCTCGGTTCAGCTCAACATTGTGTCCAAGAATAAAAACTGGTCTTAAACGGTGAGGAATCAGCTCCCGAGTTATAAATGAAAGTTGTAGAAGGATTTGATACGGAATTTTAGAAATTGGTCCCGCCAGTTTCGAGTTTCCAGCTAAGAGATATGAACTTTTAGTGGGCAGAACACACGGTTCAGCACTAAAATTCATTTAATCCTCTTGAGAAATTGAATTTTCGGGATCTTCCTCACATAATTTGCTTCCAGCTTTCAAACAAAAATTGTAGATAAAATGAGAGGGACATGCCAGTCAAAATTCATCAGAAAATACTTGACGAACTGTGAGATACACTCCCTGGAGTGCCCGAAACACACCGAAAACCCAAAATCCACTTTATTGAGAAATAAGCGAATGAATTCATTTTCTTGACGAAATGACCTCCAACCTGAATAGATAAACTGGAGGACATATTGATATGATTCCAAAGATTGTGGAACCAAGCCAAAATAGCTTCCTGACCAAAAAATCTTGCAAATAGCCGTACGAACCGAGAAACATTGATTCTTGGCTCAAAATGACCTGAGATAGCTGAAACACGCCGTTTCTTTCGTACTTGAGATGTTTTGAACCTAGTAACCCCATGATCAATGATATGCATGCACCTACATGTATGTTTATGCAATCAAATTATAATCCAGAAATACGAAAAAGAAGAGGGCGAATTTTGGGGTACAACAGCTGCCCCTATTCAATCTTCTTCGACCAGAGGGTGAGATTGGCGCAAGCCTTTCGAACACTCAAGGTGGGAGAGGATTGAATACTTAAATGAACCGTAAAATTCGCGCTCTGAATGCGAGCGGAGAATTATTATATTTTTGATTTTCTGTTTGAACATATACACTGGAGAGATATAAGGGAGGCACACTTATACCGACGAACTCGGGCATTTCGCTCACGAGAACACTTGTATTTAAAGCGACCCACCAGAGATGATGAAGAGAGGACACCCATGAAAGAGCGACTCAGTGAGGATGAGAAATAAAGGGGACAAGTTCCACAAAAGAACTCGGGCATTCCGCTCACGAGAACATTTATATTGGAACAAACCATCAAGAATGATACAGAGAGATACAAAGAGGGAAATCTTATACACGCGAACTCGGGCATTCCGCTCACGAGAACACTTGCATTGAAGTAACCCATCTAGGATGATACAGCAGACACCCATGAAAGAGCGACTTACTGAAAATGAGAATAACCAATGATCTTCGGCACGAAGAGCTTGTTAACTTCGCGGACCAATGGTGAAGAGGACACCTGACACGGTGGACTCAAAAGGGAGAAGACGTCAGGCAACGACGAACTTCAAACATAGATCCTCGGCACGAAGAGCTTGTTAACTTCGCAGACCTAAACAATGAGAACTCAATAAAGGAGGAAGAACATCACTCCAAACATAGACCCTCCAAGAGCTTGTTAACCGCAGATCTAAGTAAATGAGAACCCAACAAAGAGGAAGAACAAAGCTCCGAGCATAGACCCCGCACGAAGAGCTAGTTAACTCATGGATCTAGGCTCAAGAGAACTCAACAAGGAAGGAGAAACGATCAATAGACGAATCCCAAACATAGATCCTCGGCACGAAGAGCTTGTTAACTTCGCGGACCTAAACAAGTGAGAACTCCACATGGAGGGTAAACACCACTCCAAACATAAACCCTCGGCACGAAGAGCTAGTTAACTTCGCAGGTTTACATAAATGAGAACACCTGATCACGGTGAACTCAACAAGTAAGGAGAAACGACTGTTGATTAGACGAACTCCAAACATAGATCCTCGGCACGAAGAGCTTGTTAACTTCGCGGACCTAAACAATGAGAACTCAAAAAGGAGGAAGAACATCACTCCTAATATAGACCTTCGGCACGAAGAGCTTGTTAACTTCGCAGATCTAAACAATGAGAACTCAAAAAGGAGGAAGAACATCACTCCTAATATAGACCTTCGGCACGAAGAGCTTGTTAACTTCGCAGATCTAAGAAAATATGGACACCTGACCGCGGTGAACTCAACAGGGGAAGAAGACGTCGGGCGAAGACGAACTTCAAAAATAGATCTTTGGCACGAAGAGCTAGTTAACTTCGCAGATCTAAACAAAGAGACAACACCTGAAGATGGTGAAATCACAAGGGAGAGGACGTCAAACAAAGGCGAACTCACAAGGGAAAGAGAAACAATTTGTACAAGGATGAGCTCATTGGGGATAAAAACATCTTTACAAATATGAACTCATTGGGGATAAGAAACCGATTGAAAGGACTCTAAAAAAGATTGCCACCATGTCGGGCTTTTAAAAAGGGTGCATGCAACACACAAGAACTATAATATCCCTCAGGCCAAAGGCGGGGTATAATTCTTCAAGAGTGGCAATTATCTGAATTACCACACACCAAGCATGGATACTCAAATACTTGAAAAGTAAGAAAGGTTGAATACCGACTCTTACTCACACTCTAACGACGAGACAAATACGGGTAACCTAGCCAAAGGCTAGCATAAACAAGGAAAGTCTACGACTTACTGGGAAAAAGGTGACACGACCCAACGTGACTGAGATAAAGAAAGTCACAGAAGACTCCACTGGAGAAAGAATGAGCTCCCATAAGACACTCAATTTGAAGTGACAATTAGGGAAAAAGAAATCCATTGAGAAAACATCTTGGGGGTAGACCACATAGATTTTCTTATTTCTTCTGGATATACATAATTGGCAAACACTTAATATGCATGTTTGAATTTGTATGGCGTAATACTCCCAATTAGTGGAATGCTACGCGTTTAAGGTAGATGCAATGTAATGAATGCATGCTTGAATGACTAAATGAGAAGTAATAGTAACGATGATCGGCTACTGAGAAGCCGTGAACATCCAAGAGAGAGGCACCACTGGGGGAGTGGATTTTGGAGAACACTAGCAAAAATAAATTGCAACTCCAATATGGGAAGCGTTCTTCACTTGGGGAGAAATGAATTGAACTTCCACCAAATCTTGACTTCCTGGGGAGAGAGCCATTACTCTTCACTGAGGATACGAAAAAACTTCTCTGGAGAATTCTCTTACTTCCACTAGGGAATTTTGAGACTTCATGGGGAATTCTGACAGAAACTTCGCTGGGGAACACAACTCCATGGGGAAATCCGCAAACATATGCGAGTAGTCATTAACATCTCGAATAAATCAAATAGCATTAGACTTCATCAGATAATCGATCCTCTCGTGGGGATATGAAGCTTTTAAACCAAGAATCCTCCAGGGAGAGCATAACAACTTTTGTCTTCGAGAATAAAGATCTCAATGGCAAGACCACACTGGGGAGACTTCGACTGGGGAATGCACATCGGTGTAGAAATACCGGCAAATGAATGATTAATATTCACTGGGGAAGAGAAATATGGTTTGGGTAGAAAGCTCTACTGGGGAACACATTCAGATATCCAACTCCACTGGGGAAACAAATATTCTTGTCCCAACATGGCTGTTCTGAGAACAAAACTCTCGGAGATGTTCAGAATAACTTCACATAGGAGAGTGCGACTTACACCGGGGAGTAGAATCAATTGACCGGAGCGCAATTTACACATTGGGGATTTTGATGTGGCAAAGCACTGTTCACTGGAGAATACAATAACAATTCATCTGTCAAGCATACTCATTGGGGGTATCAACCCTAAGTCAATGGTTCAAACACCATCTTCACTGAGAATAAAAGCGAGAACCTTCTATTGGGGATGATTTGAGAATTTGATGGACATTCACTGGGGAATTTATCCTGGAATAGTATCAATGACCTCACTAGGGATTTACTTGAGATCGGTACCCATAACTTGGGGATTATGATAATGTTATATGTGAAGTGTGTATCATCGGCACTAACCAACCCATCAGGCTCTTTTGGCGATGAACTCTGCTTGAGAATTGCCTCACCAGGGATAAGCCTCAACCAACATCAAGACTCATACTGGGGAGTACGACAATATCAGCATGTCAAAGCACAAATTACTGATAACAAAAATTAGTCCATCAAGACCTTCTGGAAATTCATTCTGCTTGAGAATTGGCTTCATAGGGGATGAAACCTGGATTGAAATGTACTCTTCATTGAGGAAAAGGGAACACATACTGATAACCCATCAATTACCCACAAGTTGTGAGTCACAACAACGTTTCCAAGCACAGAATGAATTATAAAGAGACAACTTGCCCCTGCATTTTCGGATTCTGAAAAGATTCTCCTTTGATCAACAGATTCTCATAGAGATTGAACCTTGGCATAAATGCCCCAGTTTAACTGAAACTTTGAGGGATATAATCCCGAATTGAATGCCCTGGATTACTCATCACCTGAGAGATTTCTGAATCTCGACATAACTTCATCGGATTGATCACGACTTGAGAGATTGTCAGAATCTCGACATAACTGCCTCGGTTTAATCACCGCTCACTCCATAGAGCATTAACATGTTTCTCTACCTTTCAGGGTAATCAAACACTGAGACAATTATTCTCAAAAGAGTACCATCATTGGGATACTGCCCCTGCTTCATGGGGTTCGATAATCCAATTCTTCTCAAAAGAGACTCACAGATTTTGAAAATCAAACCTCATCAGGGTAATTGTCTTATATCTGGAATGCAGGCTAACACACAATTGTGCTTCTCAACATGATCTGCTTCGCGCTCAGGAAGACATTTTAAGCAATCTACCCCTTGGGAACAAATGAAAGTGATATGCAATAGCTCAATAAAAACTTTCAAGCAATCAAAACTTCCACACAACATATTCCAAATCATCTTCAAATTGGTATTCTTATACTCAACGGAGTCAAAAGAAAGCATGCCCCTGATTAGGAACACTCTTCAAAAAATGGCTTATTCTTTAACACATTCCCAAGCAAATTGTATCTCGGATAATCAAGTTTTTCATCTGATGCTCATTATGCAAGCTTACTTGATGTTCAAACACTTATCCATATGCAAAGAATGTTTTATTCTATGAATGATAATTATAACGCAAATCACATGCTTGTCTTGAAGTTAAAAACATTTATTGAAAAGATTTCAAAACATTGAATTTTTGTTCAAAGAAAGTAAAACACAATGAAGTGATACCAACTCAAAATTTTAGCAAGCCTCCTAGGAGTCGGATACCGTATTCGAGCTTTAGCTTTCAAATTAACCCATGCTTCAATTAGGACTTTCAAGGGTTGTAACGTGGCTGTTCACGGTTTTAGAAAAAAGGATTTTAGGCTCAAAATATTTAGTGCCCACCCATTCTCCGTGATGTTCTCCATTCCTACGCTCAATTAACTCAATACGAACATCCATCTTTCACGTGGAGTTTATAATAATTGAGAACCAACGAGGTATCTTCTTTTTGGACATGGTAGTCACTCACCTCTTTCATTTAGTATTTGATCACACGATCGTATTCTTTGATTTGCAATATCATATTCTTTCTTTTCTTCTTCTTTTCCTTTTTTTTATTTTCTATATTCTTTTTCTTTTTTTTTTTGACAAGTCGTGTGAAACTAAGTCATTTGACTCTTTGTTAAGGTGTGACTACCTTATTCCTTGATGGACAATGAATACCCATTGGGGTTTTGCCATCTTCTCGACCTCTTGATAGATGAAGGATAACAATTGTGGTTGATCCTTGAATGTACTCTCCTGATGAGATTTAAATGCTCGATCAGGTTAATTGAACACTACCCCGCCCAAGTTAAAAATTGAGGGTTTTTCAATAGAAAAGAAACTCCTACTTCAAGGCTCAAAGGGTTAACGAGGGTTTCACCCTTATATCTCCGTGTTTGGGAATTTGAAACAATGCTCGTACATCATCGAAGGTTTTATTCGAAAGCCATACCGCTTGAGATTATTGATATATTGTTCATCATCCTCCCTACGAGGTTTTGCTTTATTTACAAGAGTTGAGCATCAAAAGCATTTAAAACAAATAAGAGTGAATATGAATGGATCGATTTAAGACAAACATATTCAATGCATTATGATCAATATTCAAGAATGAACAAGTTTTGCATACAATTAAGTAATGAACATACAAGAAAATTACAAATGAGAATGCAAAATAAAACTTGAAATTTCCATCATTTGAGGAGAGTAGTCTCCGAATGGGCTTATCGCTGATAATGCATTTTGAAGTTTCAACATTTATCGAGTCAAAGGAGCACCCAATCGACCATCCGTGTGAATCGATAACATTTGCATCAAGCGGATCTTGCACTTTATCTCTCAAGGATTTACAACCTTCGGATGGATCATACAATCTTCACAACAATACCACAACCCGAATACACCTTTTCTTAACAAACTCTCTTTCACAAAGGATAAAGGAATTGTCGCAGATTTACATCTTTAATCGGGTTCAAACTTCCATCGTCAACAATAGCATTGACAAGTGGCATTAGCATGAGTTGATAATGGTTGTTGATTAGCATCGATGTTGGTGCCGGTCCGGTTAAAAGCCTCGTAATCAAGTAGGTCTTGCACCATGTGCTTGAAAGTCGACACTTTTCAATAGTATGCCCGCCTGCTAGAATGGAAGGTACACCAAGCGTTGGCATTGGAATTATTTGGCAACTTATTAGGATCAACTTTCCAAGTATGCAATTCAATCAACTTCATAAGATGAGAAAACAATTCAAGATAAGACAACGGAGAGGATCAAATTTCCTTGGCGCCTTTGGTCGTTGTTGATTATCCCGCTAGAGCATAAGTTTGCTTTTGAGCAGCAAAGAGAAAATAGTCACATCGGCACTTGGGTGATATTGATTTGCATACTCAAACCCGTGAGTAAACAATTGTCCATTCATCAAGCAAATCGAACTTTATGTTTCAATGCCATACGTTCTCAAGATCATGACAAGGTGCCCCGTAATGAAAATCACACCTAGCATTTTCATCAAAATCACGGAAGCTTTCCATGCATCGTGAAAATTCAAGCTCAACCAACCGAAACTTAAGCAATTGAGGGAGTAATTGAGCATACAACATCGAAATGGGATCAAATTTCCTCTGTGGACGGTCCCGTGGATGAGCTTTACCCTTGGATCTTTCCGAGAAATGTAAATTGGTTCCGATGAGCATACCCGGAACACAAGGTGGTAGAGGAGATGCAAGCCCGATTCAATAGTTGAACAAGCCCCAAAGTATAGGGAGAAATAGAAACTCTTGTGTGGAAACAAAAGTGTTTATCTTCCTTTCTCAACACAAGATTCAACATTTCCATAACCAAACTCAATCGAATCTTCAATTAATGGTTCTCCTCTTTCAAGAGTTCTTGTCCACTAACCAAATCTTGTATGTCTAGCATCAAGAACGCCATTTGTTCTTTTATTTCCTCCAATTCCCCACGGTTGTTCCATCACTTAATTCGATTGGATCGTAGAGTGGTAAGAAGTCAAGATTTGTAATTCGCAAAGACAATATCGTATGAATAAGAGAAATCCCCAAGTTTCAACACCTATGAATGCATGAAATGAATGGATGCAGTGTTAGATATGTACATATTATTTTTCCGACATTTCTTTGAAAAATAAACATGCTATGCAAGTGCATTAACCATGGGTTCAAAATTTCAAAGATAACAACGGGTAGCATATGTACAATCCGCTGAATAATGGTCGCATAGTCTCCGAACAATCAATATCACAGATCAAAGGTTCGCACCAATTCAAAATACCATATAAGAACCAAGTCTCAATATCATAAGATCAAAGGTCCGACATCATTTCAAAATATCACGAAAATACCGTAAAGCCGTGTCAAGAATCAAGTATCATAAGCCACATGGTTATCGAATGTAACGTCACCAAGGGCCAATATAATCACCATCAGAATATAGTCACCATCAGAACATAGTCACCATCAGAACATAGTCACTAACAGAACATAGTCACCATTTGTACCTGTTATAATCATGATCCCGCCCCTCTCACAGGTGAAACTAAAGGCTTAGGTAAAGTCAAGGTAACCTGTGATCTAGTTCGCCTAGAGAAACTAACATCTTATCACCCACGTGAAGATGATAGCCCCGATTGAACCTCCTCCGAACATGGACGACATGCCGACTACAAGATCTACATCCGGTATCTGACATGTTCCACTCTATTCCTATGTTTTCCTATGTGTCTCTTGGCCGGGGTATGAGGCCTTTTACCTCTTGTAACTCCCACCCAATCAATAGAATAACCAGATAGCAATTCAACCAAAGATATGAAAGCAAAAATATGCCAAATAGAATGCAATGCAAGCATACAAAGGATGTTACAATAAAGCAAGTAAATAAATAAACAAATAAATAAACACCCAATAGACATGAAAATAAAAGCTAGGATCGACTCCTGATCGGACCAAAGACAGTCCGACGATCCCCTGAAGTCGCCAATGAAACAACCTGAACATCATCCGATAACTATATCAATGAAGTCGCCATCGAACGCTTTTTATCTCGCAAAAGGAGAAAGGTGAACGATCGCGAAAACCCGAAAGGATAAGGCACGGTCTTGCGACCGAGAGATAGGTAAGGGAATCTATTACGAAGGGAAGGTATTAGCACCCCACACGCCCGTAGTACTCTGGATCCACTTCTACTTTCATCTAATGGGTGTGTTTAAATCTATTTACTGCTTAATTGCTATATCTGTATGCTAAAAGAGAATGCATGTGAAAGAAAGGAAAATAAAGAAAACACGGGGAAAAGAAGGAAGTATTTACAAAGTTTGCTCGGTCGAGCCCCGTGACAAGATGCCTACGTATTCCGCTGCAATGGGAAAGTCGAGCCGTAGTTCGGCTCACAAGTTTTGATGGGTTATGTGTTTTTTAATTATGAAAAATAATTTAAACACAAAAGAAAACCCGTAGGCAAAAAGTTTGCATTTGGTTGGTTGTTTTTACCTTTGAAAAGGAGTTTGAACCATTATTAAGTGTTTTAATTTGCAAAAAGAAAAAGAAAAAAAACAATTTTTAGTTTTATTAAATGCATGGATGCAAAAGAAACTGGAAAACAAACAAGGGAAACTATCTAATGCTATCCCTAATGTCATCATGCATGGATTACATCCTAAGGTCTAACTCAAATCACTATCTAAGGTAGATTCGAGAGAATCCTAAAGGAACATGCAAAGGTTTACCACCTAAATCTATGTCTATCTCGAATCACCAGCTAGAATGGAGTCGAAGATGACAAACAGGAGGGAAAATGTTTACAACCTAAGTCTATGTCCATCTCGAATCACTAACTAAAGTAGAGTCGAAGACGACAAGAGGGATGAAACAAGCAAGTGCTTTGACAGAAGCACACAAACAATGCAATGCAAAAACAAATGGCACACAAGCGCAGGAAAAGGAGGAAGTCCCATAGCCTCGACAGTAACGAGCATACCGTGAGTCAACCAGGAGCCGACACATCCAATTCCTGTTGAGCGAATGATGCGAGTTCTGCAATAAATGCGAACCCCGAGAAAGCGTGGAGAGTCAGAATAGGGGACTCTTGCCACTTTTATTGACTCGATAAAGAAAGCAACACGATTCGCTGCGGAGTCGACACGGACTAGAACTGCGGGGTTCGTTGTCGACCCTACCTTCCGCTTGCCCATATATCAATGACTCGATGACAGAAACATAAAAGGGACTTTGCTTAGTGGTACCACGTGGCGCCCTAACCACTCGACCTATGCAAGCACAAATGTAAACACTTATCGAGAATTACCTCCTATGCGATGGAGGATTTGAAACAAACCAAACACAATTAGCAACCGAATTGCCCTAAACGGGTCTTTAAATAAACCGAGGGTTCCCGAACATGCTCCAACCACGGAAGCCCTTCATACATCTCTATTCCTACTTCTCATGGCAAGGAAAGCAAGAAACCCTACTCTCATGCTCTAGAAAAGCGGTAAAGAAATGCGTAAATAAAATAAAATAAATACCCGACGGATATCAAACCAAGAGCACGCAAGCTAAGCAATACTCCCGAAAACTTCTCGCCGCCAAATAAGAACCGTGAGAAGTACGGAAGCACAAAAGCATAATCGAATGTGTCATACACATCCGAGCAAATACAATACACCACAAGATCATAATCCGCATAATACAGATAAAGGATGTGCATCGATATGCACGGTCAAGAATGTGTGTCATACACATTCGACGATATCCAATAAACCCGCAAGAAAATATCCGATAATACGATAAAGGATGTGCATTGATATGCACGGTCAAGAACGTGTGTCTATACACATTCGACGAATCCAATGAACCGCAAGAAATTACAATCCGCATAAAGCACGTAATATGTGTTTTCGAAATGAGAAAACACAAAGCAAAACGCAGATAAAACGCAAATGTAACCATGAGAGAAGTGGTATGTTAGTGTACCACAATTAGGTACCTAACCAAAACATCCTCAATGTACCTTGCACAAGTCAACAAACATGTCAAAATAACAAGGAAGCGGAAATATAATTGCATATTTACATCACATGTCAAAATATGATCCAAAGGTGAAGAAATGGAATGTAAATGTGTATAGCAACATAAGAATGGAAAACCGGGCAGCAACACACACATAATGCAAAACAACTCATGAACAACATCAAATCGAGCTAAGCCCATTACAATAGTTCTCAAATGCAATTATATTAGTTCTACCATGAGATGCTAATTATATGACTCGATTAAGGGTTCTAAACCAAAGCGCCAACTATCTAAACATGCCAACATATTAGTCAAGAGGTTAGTTGAGGGTTAGAACAATTATTAGACATTATATACAAAGAAAATCAACACCACAAGTGTATGTGTGCGTAGTGTATAAAAAGGTTCGTTCCGACACCTTTCGAGTCCAAAAATCACCATTAAGGATAAATATGAAAAGTGAACCAAAACACAAGGCACAAGCTAATGAAAACAATCAAAATGATTTAACAAAAATATCGGAAGCTACGCACACGCGCACGGTCTCAAAAACGCGGACGGTTCGATCAAATCTCGATCAAAAATACAATTTTCGCACAAAAGTCAGCAGCTCCCAGAATTGACCGAAACATGTCCAAATCCAGAAACCGTTCGCGTGGAGAGCTTCAGATGGCTCGAGAAACATGATTTACATTAAGAAAAGTCGAAAAAACTCATTACGGATCAAAAGTTAGAGCCAAAACAAATATTATGTCCAACTTTACCAATTTTCAAAGTGTCATGTTATTTTCCACCAAACTCAAATAAACTTGTTTCCAATGTGTTTTAGTGGTATTTAAATGAATAAAAATGCAAGTGTACATGATTTCATGTGCAAGTGATACATACTCAATGCAAATACTACCTAAATGTTATGCAAACATGTAAGAATGTTGAGAGAAATTAGATGTTCAAAGTGTCAAAGTGTTGTGAAAAGTGAAATTTCAACATATTTTCATGTCATCAAAGTTGAACAACACCACATCAAATTAATTCAACTATCCTACATGCAAATGTATGGATATGCAAAGATGCAAATTATGTCACAATGTATGGATTCAAGTGTGTGTGTGAGTTGTGTGCAATGTATGGGTGTAGTGCAAGTGTACCTAAAAACTAGGTGTTAGTTCCTACATTTCAACATAATTTCAATGCACAAAATAAGCCTCAAATTAATGATTCAATGCATGTCAAAGAATTTACATATTACTTGATGCATGATCATATAATTAGTGATGCAAAATGCTCACATCAAGTACCTAAATACAATGCAAAGTCACAACACAAGTGTAGGTGTGTGTAGTGTGTAGAAAGTTTGACACCGACACCTTTAAGGCTCCAAAAACGGATCATGATCAATAAATTCGACAAAACAAATGCTATAATCGGAATCCACACGGAATTTGCAAGGAATCTCAATATTCAATTTCAAGAAATTCAACAATTGAAAAATCGATTTGAAATAAGCACTTAAGTAAATAAGCACTTACTTGTACTTGAAGCTTTGAGTTGAAATTGATGAGGAAAATCTTGTAATTCTCCAAGAAAATACCAAATTAAAGTTGAATTGATGATAATAAGAGTGGAGAATCTTGAATCCTTGGAGAATCAATGAAGAGGAAAACTTCAACTCTTCACTTCGACACCATAAACGTTCTTCAATGTTCTTGATTGATGAAAATCTTGATTTGATCCTTGAGAATTGAAAGGGAATCGAAGAGTATGGGGCTGTACCGGAGAAAGAGAGAAAGAAAAAAAAAAAAAAAAAATAAGAAAAAGTTTTCCGGCGCGGTGGTTTTGGAATTCCGGTGGTGGTTGTTGGTGGTTTGAGGTGGTTGTGCAACTTTGAGTTGAGAGAGAATTGAGAGAGAAAAGTGAGAGCTTTTGGGTCAAATTTAACAAATGATTCTCTCTACCAATTTTGTGAGTGGTAAAATATATTTATAATATGAAAAAATGGGCTTTGGAGTGTCTTGGATCCACAATTAAGTCCTAATCGCGATTATCAAAATGATTTTCGTACATAATCCAAAACAGCCTAATCCGTGCGGAATTTGAAGTCGGAATGTAAACGAAAAATGTCCAGAACGTGATTTTGCTTGCGTGAATCAAAATTTCGACGCGATCGGATGAACGGTCAAGGTGATACGAATTTTTGAAGTTTCAAAGATCGGCGTCCGACGATGCGAATTCTCAATGCACTCTTCGGAGAAAATGCCTCGAACGAGGACCTTCCGATCAAAATTTGCAAGTGAGTGTTTCGAGGTAACGAAGCTAACAAAATTTGTGAACTTTTGGCACTGGTCCCATCTCGCTTCAATAAAAACAAGCGAGGTATGATTTTTGAAGTTCGCGTGATGAAAATTGCTCGGTTCAGCTCAACATTGTGTCCAAGAATAAAAACTGGTCTTAAACGGTGAGGAATCAGCTCCCGAGTTATAAATGAAAGTTGTAGAAGGATTTGATACGGAATTTTAGAAATTGGTCCCGCTCAGTTTCGAGTTTCCAGCTAAGAGATATGAACTTTTTAGTGGGCAGAACACACGGTTCAGCACTAAAATTCATTTAATCCTCTTGAGAAATTGAATTTTCGGGATCTTCCTCACATAATTTGCTTCCAGCTTTCAAACAAAAATTGTAGATAAAAATGAGAGGGACATGCCAGTCAAAATTCATCAGAAAATACTTGACGAACTGTGAGATACACTCTCTGGAGTGCCCGAAACACACCGAAAACCCAAAATCCACTTTATTGAGAAATAAGCGAATGAATTCATTTTCTTGACGAAATGACCTCCAACCTGAATAGATAAACTGGAGGACATATTGATATGATTCCAAAGATTGTGGAACCAAGCCAAAATAGCTTCCTGACCAAAAAATCTTGCAAATAGCCGTACGAACCGAGAAACATTGATTCTTGGCTCAAAATGACCTGAGATAGCTGAAACACGCCGTTTCTTTCGTACTTGAGATGTTTTGAACCTAGTAACCCCATGATCAATGATATGCATGCACCTACATGTATGTTTATGCAATCAAATTATAATCCAGAAATACGAAAAAGAAGAGGGCGAATTTTGGGGTACAACAACACCCGATCACCAAATCTCATAACTCCATTCTCATCAATTCTGAACTCGCCTCCTTGACCTTGGTTGATCAATGTCAATTTATCAACTAACCCAACATCAGCTTTCTGTCCATTCCGAATTTCTTCCAAAATACCACTAGTCAGCTTCAACATACCCAATTTCACACTATTCGGAGTAGTTTCACAGACCAAACTTAAGTCTCTGAATTGTTCAACCAAATCTAACTCACGAACCATTAACATCGACATATGCAAGGACTTTCTACTCAAAGCATCCGCAACAACGTTTGCCTTACCAGGATGATAATTTAAACCGAAATCATAATCCTTTAGGAATTCTAACCATCTCTCCTCTGCCTCATGTTCAACTCTTTCTGATCAAAGAGATACTTCAGACTTTTGTGATCATTGAATACCTCAAATCGAGAACCGTATAAATAATGCCTCCACAACTTCAAAACAAATACAACAGCTGCCAACTCTAAATCATGAGTCGGATAATTCCTTTCATGTACTTTCAATTGTCTCGAAGCATAAGCCACAACCTGCTTATCTTGCATCAACACACCACCTAATCCCATCAATGATGCATCACAATACACTACAAAAGACTCAGTCGGATTTGGCAAAATCAAGATCGAAGCACTAGTCAACCTCCTCTTCAGTTCTTGAAACCCTTTCTCACATTCAGCATCCCAAACAAACACTTGACCCTTCCTGGTCAACTTAGTCAGTGGCAACGCTAGTTTGGAAAATCCTTCAATAAACTTCCGGTAATAACCTGCAAGACCCAGAAAACTACGGATCTCAGAAGCATTCTTCGGCGCTTCCCACTGAGATACTGCTTCTACCTTCGTAGGGTCCACAACAATTCCATTCTTGGAAATCACATGACCAAGAAAACTCACTTCACTTAACCAGAATTCACATTTGGACAACTTCGCATAAAGCTTCTTCTCTTTCAATAATCCCAACACAACTCTGAGATGCTCTGCATGCTCTTCATCACTTTTCGAATAGATTAAAATATCATCAATGAACACCACTACGAACTTGTCAAGATACGGATGAAATATCATGTTCATATACTCCATAAAAACACCAGGAGCATTAGTAACTCCAAACGGCATAACAGAATATTCATAATGCCCATACCTCGTTCTAAAAGCAGTTTTCTGAATATCCTCCGTCTTCACACGGATCTGATGATATCCAGACCTCAAATCTATCTTACTAAACACACAAGCTCCAACTAGTTGATCCATCAAATCATTAATTCTCGGCAAAGGATACCGATTCTTGATTGTAACTTTATTCAACTGTCGGTAGTCAACACATAATCTCATTGAGCCTTCTTTCTTCTTAACCAACAACACCGGAGCACCCCACGGTGAAACACTAGGACGAATGAACTTCTTCTCAAGCAACTCCTCTAACTGCTTCTTTAACTCAGCTAACTCAAATGCCGACATACGGTAAGGCGCCATCGACATCGGACTAGTTCCAGGAATCAAATCTATAGCAAACTCCACTTCTCTCTCAGGTGGTAGCTCACTAACATCCTCCGGGAAACACTTCTGGAAATTCATTCACAACAGGTAATTCACCACTCTTAGCCTTTCCTTTCACTTCCGTCGAAGAATATAACATAAACACTACAGCCCCATCTCTAACAGCTGAATTCATCTGCTTAACTGACATAGTCCCACCTTCAACTTTAACTTCTTCAGGGAATATGACCGTCTTCTCAAAACAATTGATATGAACCTGGTTGAAGACCAACCAGTTCATTCCAAGGATGATATCAAGTTGTTCTAACGGTAGGCACACTAGATCCATACCGAAACCCCTACCAAAAATCACAATAGGACAATTCCTACAAACATACGAAGTAGTCACTGAACCCGACGCAGAAGTGTCAATAACCATACTTCCATCCATATTAGAAATTTCCAAATTCAATCTTTTAGCACAATCCAAAGCAATAAAAAAGTGTGTGGCTCCAGTATCAATAATCGCAATCAAAAGGATGTCATTAATAAAACATGTACCTTTAATCAACCGATCATCTGGCTTAGTATCTGATCCAGACAATGCGAACACTTACCACCAGCTTGCTCCTTCTTGGGTTTTGTGCACTGAGGACGAGTATGAGCCTCTTCACCACAGTTGTAACAGGTCACCACTCTCACTCTGCAATCATTGGCCACATGGCCGAGTTTCCCACACTTGAAACACTTCTTATCATTACTCTTGCAGTCCACCATACGATGTCCTGTCTCACCACACTTGTAGCACTTAATGGAAGAACCAGAATCTCCTCCACCAGATTTCTTCCAACCGCCGGATCTCTGATTACTCCTATCATAAGGCTTACCATGATCCATATGTTGCTTACCCTTCCTATCAACATACCCTCGAGCATTCGACTTAGTGCTAGCAAGATCCTCCTCTAAAATTCTACTACAGTCAACCAGATCAGAAAATCTTCGGATACGCTGATACCGAATACCCTGCTTGATCTCATCACGAAGACCATTCTCAAACTTGATACATTTGGAAAATTCTCCATCTGCATCGTTAGTGTAATGAGCATAATACTTCGTCAACTCAGTAAATTTCGAAGCATACTCACTTACAGTCTTATTACCCTGCTTGAGTTCCAGAAACTCAATCTCCTTCTTGCCTCTGATGTCTTCAGGAAAGTACCTCCTCAGAAAAGCCCTCCTGAACACAGCCCAAGTCAACGCAATGTCATCTTCTTCCACTTCAGTTCTGGTAGCAACCCACCAGTCGTCAGCTTCCTCCGCTAACATGTGAGTTCCGTATCTCACCTTCAGTCCCTCAGCACAGTCAATCACTCTGAAAATCCTTTCGATCTCCTTCAACCACTTCTGAGCGCCTTCGGGATCATGTGCACCCTTGAACAATTGAGGATTATTTCTCTGAAAATTCCCCAATTGTCGGTCAGCACCAATAACAGCTCCCTGCAGGTTCCCTCCGAGCACTCCAGCCAACATTCCCAATGCTTCAGCAATAGCATCATCATTCCTCTCGTTACCTCTTCCGGCCATTGTTCTGTAACATTACAAAACAACCTCATCAGCACACAAGTATCGACAATGTCATCTTACACTAGTCGCATACCAAAGGGATAACGACACAAGACAAGACCGACTATGCTCTGATACCACTATTGTAACACCCCTTCTAAAATACCCCGAATATATTAATTAATTTAATACTAAAACCATATTTAATCATAGTCAACACGGAAATCAAGGGATGCCACAATTATGAAATAAATAAAACTCCAATTAACTCAGTAGCCATGCTACACTGAGGGTCATTACCAAATAATTTCGATCAAATTAAGACCATGTCTTACACAGCGGAAAATACCAAAACTCAAACAGAATAAAATCAAACCATAATTATTCCTAAAGTAATCCGAATAACATTTGATTACTAAACAAGTTCTCAACTAAACGTTCCCCAGTGTTACAACCTATCGTAGCACACCGACACGGACTTAAAATGACAAGCTCTAAAGCCATCCTTACCAACTCCTGAGCTGCTAACTTTAATCTGAAATCATTAAAGTAAGGGTGAGATTTCTCATAATTAAAATGCATTATAAGTTTCTCAATCAACATATATCACAAGCATATTACTCCACCCATTCCAGCATAGTTCAGATTCCAATACACAATTACAACCATAATTCATTATGCACAACCATTAACAATCGAGAATTGCAACACCGAAGACATCCTAACATGTTACAATTCCATGCAATTACAATGCGTATACAATGTATGGTACCAACACGTGACCAAGTCACCCAACACGATCCATCATCAACCGGACATAAAGAACCATCGATTCGTCCATAAACACCAACACGAATCCATTAACCACCCATCATCACCGGTATCGATTAACGAAATACAAGTCAAATTCCTCACAATGGAATTAACTTCACTAAAATGCATATGCACGCACAACACCAAAGATGCAACATTTTATCACCTATGAAATACACCAACTATCATAATCGAACTAAATTTCAAACATGATATTCTCAACAAATCATGCACACAATCAACAAGATAAACATGCCTTTCATTCACACCATTCAGATATCTCAATGTCATGTGTACACTACCTCTTATACACCAAATACACATCGAATAAATAATCGCTATTTCAATTCACACATTTTCAAAATAATTTTAAGTTACGGAAAATTCTTTCATTTCATAAAATAGAGCATTTAATTTAAGAAATAACGTCCAAAACGGCGACTAAACGGACTTACGGTTTGAAAGTTATGAATTTTCAAAGTTTAGTATTTTTCAAAGTTTGGAACCGGTTCCTCCCTACGCAGAACCGGTTCCCACAAAGTTCATATCACACCGAAAATGTATGGGAACCCGGTTCCTACCCCACGGGAACCGGTTCCTACGCATTTTGCCGCTTTTTGAAAGTTTACACTGGAACTCGTTCCTCCCCATCGAACCTTCCCACGACTCGCAGAGTCAAAATCGCTATTTTGACAAAGCATTTACCCATTCCAAATCAATACCAAACATCCCCATACGAATTGCAACACGAGGAACACTAAAATACATCCATTTTACGCCATTATAACATCAGACAACATTATTTCATCATTCCTATTAATTATCTGACACATTAATGGTTTCCGACCTACAATCTGACACAATAGGGACAATTCTACGGAACCCTAGAATTTCTAAATTGAGATTTTCTAACATGCTATGATCCATACGGTCGAATTCAAAACCGATAATACAAAATAATTAATCGAAATCACCCCTTACCTTGTGGGTTCTTCAACTTCCGACACGAAATGGTTTTTCTCCTTCCTTTTCCTCTTCTCAATTGCACGTACTGTGAGTTTTCCCAAAAATGATTCTTTTTCTCTTTTCCTTCCTTTATTCCCTTAATTAATCTAACATAATAAAATAATAATGTGAGTAGAGTCTTTTACTCCTCACACCCTCACGTTACCCTTCACACCACCAATAATTTCATTTCCATTTAATTTAATTAATCCCATTAATCCAAAATATCAATAATTATATTCCTAATTAAATTAATAATTAAAAATTATAATTATTTAATAATCGAATTAATTGGGGTGTCACATGGTGTGTTTGTGAAAGCATATGTGGAGGTCCAAGAGGTAAAGAGAAAGATCAGCAAGAACCTTGATTGTAGTAGAAGTTATCTACGTATTTGTTTCTGCAAATGTTTGTTTCTGCAGAAGTTTGTTACAGCTCATGTTGTTATTTTAAAAGTCCAAATCCAGTTGTGTAATAGGTTATAAATAAGCAGTTGTAACCTAGTTTTAGCAAGCTAGCCAGTTTTAGAAAGATGTAATTTTTAGAGTTAGTCATGTAAGTGAACCACCCAGATTGTGGGATGGTCATTGATTTGTACCTCGAAGCCTGTTGGAAGAGGATTATTTTACTCACTCAGAAATTGTGAAGCAATGAGTGTAGTTGTGTCCTTTGAAGAAGCTGCGAAGCAATTTCGAGTTTTATTTGTGTCACATGTGTGACTGTTTTATATTGTGTTTGAAATATGGTATCTTCAAACTATTTTAGTTGTGTTTAAAGTGAGGTATCTCTAAGCTGATTGTGTTAGGAGCCAAGCAGTTGATGCAGTTACTAGTGTGATAGTGACTGATAGACATCACTGAAGTGATTAGAAGTGAGCGGAGGTTCTCATATCTAAGTATGATATCTTAGGTAGAAGGGTCATTGAGTAGTCTGATTAAGTGAAGATTGTAAACATGGAGGTTTCCCTCTGAATTAATATTGTTGATAATGAACTTCATTCCTGACTTTAGTATGCCCCCAAATGTAGGTTGGCTAGAACCGAACTGAGTTAACGACTCCTTGTGTTCTTCTGTTTCATGCATTGTTAATTGTATGTTCAACATTGTATGTTTTATAATGTCAAATCAGATGTCATGACATCCTGAGTCTGCCCTCACCAGAATTTCAGTATCCAAACATAAATCAATTCTACTAAACTCAAATTCTTTTAAAATCAATTCTACCAAACTCAATTTTACTATAATCAATCAATTATATCCACCGCCAATCCAAACACACGCTAATTGATTTATATTTGAATACATTAATATAAAAGTAAAAGTGAATTCAACAATAAAATTTTGTGTAAGAATCATCCAGAATTAATTATAAAGATAGAAACGATAAATTCTAACTTCGAGTAAAATTAATTTTGGAGACATAATCAATTCTACTATTAATAAAACAAACACTTCAAAATCATCTACAATCAATTATACGTCTCAAGAATTGATTTTTGGTCTTCCAAACATGCAATAACACTAGCGGGTTGTATAAACCAATAAAATCTACATTTCAAATAACCAAACATTCCTAACAACATTCATAGTCATACATCCTAGTCCATATTTTAATCTCAACCTAAAAAAGCAAAGCTTTGTCTACTTTGCTTGTCTTTCATTTCATGTTCCCAGATAATAGACAAGAGAAGAAAAAGTGTCATCACATTGAGGGGCTCATAGTTGTTACTAGAAAGTTAAACCATTTTCAGCTTCATCTATATAACACTTACAAAGCTCCAACTTAATTTTCACCCATTCATACACTTGAATCCAACAACTTACTAGTATCAAACTAACATTACAGTAACTCCTAAATCACATTTGGAAAATAAAGCAAAGACATTTCCAACTATTCAACCACAAAAATGAATTGGATAATGCAGTGAATTATCAACCATTCAACCAATTAATGCAAGTTTAGACCTATGGTTAAGTTTGGCATAATCCCTATGCAATCAAATCACCACAAAAATTCAAACTTCTATCATCAGCACAAGCTAATCATAATTAGCACATAAAACAACACCAATTAACACTAATTAGGTCAAATCAAATCCACATTATTATTAATCAAACCATAACCAAAAAAGTGCATCAACCTAAACCGATTGAAAAAACAAGAAACTCACATTACAACCCAAAAATTTCAGAGAACTTCAAGGATATCATCAGCACCACTGAAAGTAAAAGCACCACCTTCCTCCAAATTGAAAAACTTCACAACCCCATCTTCCGCCAACAAAGCATACCGTCTTGACCTAACCCCCAATCCAACAGGCTTATCACTCAAATCAAGCTCAACCCCAATCGCCTTCGTGAAATCGCCATTTCCATCAGACAGAAGAAGAACCTCATCGTTCACCTTCAAATCCTCCTTCCACGCTTTCATCACGAATGCATCGTTCACCGAAATGCACGCGATGGTGTCGACGCCTTTCGCTTTGAGGGCGGCGGATTTCTCCACGAATCCGGGAACGTGTTTCTGGGAGCAGGTGGGTGTGAAGGCGCCCGGGACGGCGAAGAGGACGGCCTTTTTGCCTTTGGTTAGGTCGGAGACGGTTATGGTTTGGACTTCGCCGGCGGAGTCGAGGAAAGAGAAGGTGGATTCGGGAAGCTTGTCGCCGACGGAGATTGTGGCGGAGATTTTGGGGGAGGAGGAGAATCTGAGGGGTTTGGGGTGGAGGCGGTTGAGTTTGAGAGGGAAGGTGAAGGTGGAAGATAGGGTTTTGGTTTTGGGAGATAGGAGTGAGGTGGTGGTGGAAGATGAGAGGAGTCTGGAGAAAGTGAGAGAGGTAGCCATTGTTGATTTGAGAGAGTGAGAGAGTGAAGAGAAGGTGTTTGTGAAAATGATTAAATGAAAAGATGAATCTTGTTACCTCAGCCTCACCGCAAAACTAGGTTAGTATTATGACAGGTTGCACTATCTCAACAAAACATCTCATTTTGTGTCTGTGTTTGCCACCGCATTTCTTCGGACAAGAATATTAAACAATTTATGATTTACATTTATCCAAAATAAAAAATTTAATTGTTATGCACATTTTACACCTCACTAATCAATTATATTGTTTTAAAAAAATTAATATAAAATTAAATATTTTAAAGTAATCAAAGATTGTGATTAATTAAAAATATATAAAAAAGTTATATGATATATTTCAATTAAATTCATTAAAAATTAGATGTAACCAAAACGAGTTAAACTAAGATGCATGACATTACAATGTTATTTAATTAAAATATATCACTCGGTCATGTTATATAAATAATTTAACTTTTTAATTTAATTTTTTAAAATATATAATTATTATTAATTAATAGTATAAAATTAATTTGTAATTATTAGTATGTCATCTCTTTTCTCAATTAAAATTAAATAGATAAATGAAAAATAAACTCTGTCGTTATTAATTTTTTAGATGATTAAATTTGTAGTCTTAAAATTAATATGTTATTGTTTTAGGAGACAAATAAATAATTTAAAATATGAAAAGATTTTAATAAGTACTATTTTGAAAATAATTTATAAATTTGAGTCAAATAGATTATTTAAAATTGTGTCAAAAAAATATTTTTTTGTTTTAATATAAACATAAATTTATTTTACATATATATATATATATATATATATATATATATATATATATATATATATATATATATATATATATATATATATATATATATATATATATATATATATATATATATTTGAGATCATAAGGAATATTCTCTATGTTTGTTATTTTTCTTTTCTTAATGACTAGAAGAGATAATGTAAAATTCATTTTTTATGTAAAATTTAAAATTCAATTTTGCACCATATTAAAGTGCATTCTTAAAAGTTTAAAAAAAAATTACTTGATAATTTTTAATTATTTATTTGACTGGTGAAAATTGAATGACTGTGTTTGTTTGTTTGATATTTTGAACAAAATAGTGAAACATTGTTAAGCTAGAGATTAGTACTATGTAGGAAGAAGACAAATACATTAGGTGGTCCGTGGAAGTAGATGAATCCAAGAGTGTAGCTGTTGATATTTTCACCATCCTTGTAATTGTCGTCAGGGACCCTGCCTATGTGGAAGACTCACCACCATATTGTTCGAACCGATTGGGCATTAACTTTCAAATTAGAATTTTTTTTTAAAAAAAATTGTGAATATTTTAGTAAGAGCAGTGTTATTTTAACTCTAAAACTATTAAGAAATTCGTGTTATCACACGAGTCCCGTCTATTTTTATATTACATGTTATTTTTATTTTTATTTGTAAAATATAAATTTATTTTTCAACTGATTAGCATTCAAATAATTACAAATATAGATTAATAATATACAATAACTTGTAAGTATTAATTTGTACATATAATAAATTGTACAATCGATTTTCTAACTTAAACTATATAAACATTATCAAAAAAAAGATTCAAACGATTAACATTAAAATGAACAGATAATTATTTATATCAACAATAAATATTTTTCAATTATAATTTTTTTTATCAACGAAATATATTTTCCATTTATGAAAAAACTAACAATTCATTAAAAAAGAATAAGATGACAATCATAAATGATTTTAAAATGTTAGAAATAAATTGAAAACATGCAATTAATTCAACAATCAGAACACAATTTATAAGAGATAGAACTCTAAACTCGAGAATTTGCAAAGATAAATTTGTTTGATACAATATAAAATTTAATTAAATGCATATGTAAATTTAAAATTAACATTATCATTTAATCTAAATAAGTTATTTATACTGACACATAGATCTCCTTTGATTTCACATCTACATAAATAAGTTATTTATGTTATCACACAGGTCTCCTCTCATAGATATGTTCACATCCACTCGTACTCGTATTGATATACACATTAGACGTTATCAACAATAGTTTTTTCTTGTTTATTAAAATATGTGTGTCAACAATATTTGTATCTATAGTAGACTTTTGTATTTAAAATAATATCTGTAACTTATTCCCATTTATAAAAATAGTTGTGTCACTAATAAATTTTTCTTGTTTATTTAAAAATATTTTTTACTTATTCTCGTTTATAAAAATAATTGTATCAACAATATATTTTTCTTGTTTATAAAAAAACTTGTAACTTACTTCCGTTAAAAATATTTGTAACTTATTTCAATTTATAAAAATAATTATATTTGATCGTACCTGATCAGAAGGATCGTCGATGGCCCAAGCTGCTGCAGTTAGAGAAAGATGGTGGATACCTGCAAGACACTCAGATGCCAAAGTGAGAAAGGGCAAGAGGAGGGAGCAAGTAAAGAGAATGAAAAGAAATGAATACCTGACCCTATCGAATGAGAGGGTATTTATAATCCTCCGCCCGGGGTCTAGATGTTTGTCTTTGGCGTTTTGTTGGACCCTGCGAGTCCTTGTTATGTCTGGCATGCGTGCCATTTATTTGACTCATTTGGAATTTATTGGGCTAAGTCCCTGAATATTTGGTTTGGGCCTGCGAGCCCATTCTGTAATATTGTCGGCCTAGATGGTCGAATTGTTGATATTTGTTATTATTTCATATGCTCGACATGCTTTGTTATTTCATATGCTCGACATGCCTTATTAATTCATATGCTCGACCTTGTTATTGTTCTCTGCGTACATGTCAAAGGGGTGGTCTCATAAGCCGTCAGGCGATGCCATAGTCGCGTTTGGGACTCTGGCTTCGGGGTGTGAATTATTTGTCGTGAGTCGGACGTCCTACCACAAGGTACTTCATCGTCCGTGGAGCTTGTTCAAGGTTTCCACGTCGTGCAAAGGCTCTACTCGAGGACTTACGATGAACCATTTGTTCGTTAAGTTTGGGTGTGCACTAGTACCATCCTGCGACCCGTGGTCAAGCGACTCCCTCTGGTGGAGGTGACTTGTCGACACCTAAGTTCTCGGGGAAGGGTTGCAGGACTTAGATGTAGTATTGCTTTAGCTTCGCAGCATTCCAAGGTCGATGGAGTTGAACTCCAGCTAGATTTTCTAAATAATACGCTCCCGTCCCCGTTTTTCCACGAATGCAGTAGGGACCTCCCAGCTGGCGCCTAACTTCCCCTCACGAGATTCCTTTTGATTCCTTTGTAGGACCAGGCTGCCGACTTCAAACTCTCGCTTGATGACTTTGGTGTCATGGCGCAAAGTAATTTACTGCTTCAGTCGGGCCTCTCGGAGGGTGCCCCTGCGCCGATTTCATCGACCAAGTCCAGCTCCTCGCATATTGTTTCGTTGTTTGTCTCCTCGCCCATAGGGAATTCAGTGTGTCGCGAGGGTCCCCTGATTTCCACGGGGATGACCGCTTTTGTTCTGTGCGTTAGTCGGAAAGGTGACACCCCGGTGGTTGAGTATGGGGGTTGTACGATAGGCCCACAACACATTGTGTAGTTCCTTGACCCATCTTTTTTTGGCTTCACCTAGTCGTCGTTTGAGCCCCCGTAAGAGGACCATGGTGGCAGCTTCGACTTGGCCATTGATATGTGGATGTTCGACTGAGGTGAAGTGATGCTTTGTACCCAACCTTGCAACGAAGCTTCAAAAATTATGGTCGGTGAACTGTGTCGCGTTGTCCATTATGAGTGCTTGTGGGATGCCGAAGCGGGCGAGAATGTTTTGTTTGTAGAAACGGAGGATGTTAAAGGACGTGATTTTGGAGAGGACTTCGGCCTCTATCTACTTCGTGAAGTAGTCAACGGCCACGATGAGGTATTTATTTTGGTAGGAGCCTTGTGTGAAGGGTTTGAGGATGTCCATTCTCCACCAGTTGAAAGGCCACAGAGATGTGAGGGTGGTGAGCTCGTGGGGTGGATCTACATGCCTATCAACGTGGCGCTGGCACTTGTCGCATTTTTTTACATGTTCCTTAGTGTCTTTTTGCATAATGGGCCAATAGTATCCTGCCCGTAATGCTTTTCGGGCGAGAGATCATCCACCCAAGTGTTGGGCGTTGATTTCCTCGTGTATCTCGTGTAACACGCCAAATACTTTGGACTCCTCGTTGCATTTTAAGAGGGGGATGGAGAACCCTCGTCGATACAAGCGTTGCTCGAGGATGACATAAGAGCATACCCAGTGTTTGGTAGAGGCGACTTCCTTCTTGTCTGCGGGTAATTCTCCCTTGGTTAAGTAGTTGAATACTGGAGTCATTCAGCAGTATGCGTCTCTGATCGTGTGTATGTCGAGCATTGGAGGGGGCCTCTCAACGCTTGGTCGGGAAAGAGACTCTTGGATTACGGATTTGTTTCCTCCCTTCTTTTCGGTGCTTGCAAGTTTTGAAAGGATATCAACTCGAGTGTTTTGCTCTCGGGGAACATGTTTAATTTCACCCCGTCGAAGCTCTTCAATTTTTCCTTTATGAGGTTAAGATACTCGATGATATTATCGTTTTTAGTCTAGTACTCTTCGAGGACTTGCGACGCGACGAGTTAAGAGTCCATAAATATTTGGATCTCTCGTGCGCCCAGATAATTGGCCAGCCTTAGCCCGATGACTAATGCTTCGTATTCAGCTTGATTGTTAGACATCAGGAATGAGAGGGTGATGAAGTGCTCGATGATAACCCCCTCCTCATTTTCGAGGAGGATGCCCGCACCACTTCCTGTCGAGCTCGAAGCTCCATCGACGAAAATAGTCCACCTTTGTCTCCACTCGGAGACAGTTCGTGGACAGACATTTCGGCGACGAAATCGGCCAATGCTTGGGCTTTTAGAGCTTTTCGACCCTCGTATTGGATTTTGAATTCTAAGAGTTCGAGGGACCATTTAAGCATGCGTCCGACTATGTTTGGTCGACCTAGGAGTTGTTTTATAGGTTGCTTGGTCCTCACGACGATGGTGTGGGCCAAGAAATAATACCAAAGTCTTCTCTCTGTAATGATGAGGGCTAAGACTACCTTTTCAATCTGCTGATATCTAGTTTCGGGTCCCTGCAGTGCTTTGCTCGTGAAGTTGATGGGCTTATGCCCTTCTTCTATTTCGCGGATGAGGATCGCGCTTACGACTTCGTTTGAGATAGCTAGATATAGGAATAGGGGTTCCCCGCTTTGTGGCCGTGATAATACTGGTTGTTGGGAGACAACCCATTTGAGATAGAGGAGAGCTTGTTCGCATTCTTCGTTCCATTCAAAAGTCGGACCCATCCGTAGAAGTTTGAAAAAGGGGAGTGCATGTTGGGCAAATTTGGCGATGAAGCAGGGAAGCGACGCGAGCATGTCGTTCAAGATTTGGATTGATTCTTGGATAGGCGTGGATAATTAGGAGAACGCCCGACACTTGTATGGGTTGGGCTCGATTCTGCGTTATGTAAGGTAGAACCCTAGGAACTTTCCCGCCTTGACTCCGAAAGTACATTTCTCCATATTGAACCGCATGCGACATGGCCGAGCCTGGTCGAACACTTTCTTAAGATGTGTAGCATGATCGGTTTATGCGCGAGATTTTATGATCAACTTGTCCATGTAGACATCGATCATGTCTCTGATCTCGTCGCGGAAGACTTTGTTCATCATCCTTTGGTAAGTGGCACCTGCGTTCTTTAGCCTGAAAGACATTACATTGTAGTAATAATTGCCTGAGGCCGTCATGAAAGTCGTGCAGCATTTTTCACTCATCACCATCAGAATTTGATTGTAACCTGAATATGCATCCATAAAAGACACAAGTTTATAGTCGGCCGAGTTGTTGACCAACATATTTATGTTAGGCAAAGGAAAAACATCTTTGGGACATGCCCGATTAAGATCGGTATAGTCAACACACATCCTCCATTTTCCATTAGTTTTTTTAACGAGTACAACATTGGAGAGTCAAGTTAAATACTTGGCCTCGGAAATAAGATTTGCCTCTAGGAGGTCTTTTACAGCCTTTTCAGCAGCCTCCGCTTTTTCAGGAGACTACATACGCCTACGTTGTACTACGGTCTTAGCGGCCGGATCTATTGTTAGCTGATGACAGGCGACCATAAGGTTGAGTATGGGCATCTCCACGGCGCTCTAAGTGAACAAGTTTGTGTTGTCTTCGAGACAGGCTTTGAGCTCCGAGCGAAACGAGTTCAAACTCGTCGTTTGGGATCGGGCGGAAGGGATCTTGGTCGTCGCTCTGACCTTTGACTTCTTCCTTCACGAATCTGGTGTCGAGTTCGATTGAGTCCACCTTGGGGTTTTGTGGTTCTTTATTTCGGGGAGGCTCCACGCGGGGATTGTCCGGCCTATCCCCCACGTCGTCCTGTTGGGGGCCTGGGTCCACTAGGGTCTATCCTCTGGTTGCGGTGTTGTGGCACCATTTGGCCACTTTGATGTCCCCGTAGATGGTGGCCACGCGTCCCCTCTTGATGTAGAACTTTATTTTGAGGTGGACAATCGAGGGGACGGCAGTGAGTTCGTCCATGGTGCTTCTCCCTAGGATTTCATTGTACAGCGAGTGTCAGTCTACTACCAAGAAGAGCACTTTGACCTGACGAGAAGTGACGCCTTCGCCAAAGGTGACGAACAGCTCGACATAACCCCAAGGCCTGGAGGTTGAACCGTTGAATCCCTGCAGCCCATATCCCACGTATGGTGATAGGTAGGATTTGTCCAGTTGGAGGATGCAGAAGAGGTGAGTATACATCACGTCCACGGAGCTTCCTTCGTCGACCAGAATCCGATGCACTTCAAAATTCGCCATCTTTGCCTTGACGAGGAGGGGGATGTGGGAGTTCGGTGCTCCGCTAGGAAGTTCCTCGAGGTAGAACGTGATTGGTTCTGACCTTCCTCAAAACTGCTCGAGGGAGACTTCATTGACTGGGGCTTTCTCAATCAACTCGTCGAACTTCCTATTAGCAGAGTTGATCGAAAATTTGATGTCCCCCGCTGGATATAACCATGGCTGCGGGGAACCTCTCCCACCTGTTGTGAGTGAATAAGGAAAGGTCCTCATCCATGGTCTCTGGGAATTTGAAGTCCTTGGGTCCGGTCACCGAGTAGGCGATCTGGAAGGGGTCTGTGCCCCCATGTGCCTTGGTCTCATAGTCGACCTCTTTGACTTCCCTGGTCTTTCGAGGTGCCTCGGGTCTCTTATACTGCCCGAGTCTTCCGCCCTTGATCAGCATTTCGATTGTGTCTTTGAGATGGACTCAATCCTCAGTGAGATGATCGTGGCTCCAGTACCTCGACCAGTCGACCCCCGACTTATGGGGTGTAGGCTTTGGGTGTCTAACACCGTCGTCTTTGAATTCTACGGCCGAGCACTCGGTCAATATCCGCTCACGGGAAGTCGTCAATGGGGTGTATTCTATAAAGTGTCTCGAAGGGACGCGATGCTCGCGGGCCTCCCAAGGCTTCTCCTCCCTCCGCTTTTCCCAGAAGCGTTGGGAAGATCCAAATTTTTTTGCTGCCTGGCGTCGAGATAGTAAGCGGAACCAGTTGATACGCGGTTCCTCGACTCTCGAGTGTGATTTTCTGCCTCCTTCTCTTCGTATGTGATGTACGCACAGGCTTTGTCGAGGAGGGAATCGAATATTGTGGGGGGCTTGATCCCGACCACTTTTATAAAGTTTGTGCCGGGAAGGAATCCCCTCTCGAGAAAATACCTCTTCATATGATCATCATATGGGACCTAGATGGCCTCCCTGTTGAAGCGGCCGATGTACTCTTTGAGTGTTTCGTCGCTTCTCTGGATAATGGCCTCTAGAGAGGCTTCAGTCTTCGGGTGCCTACGGGAGGCAGTGAAGGTGTTGGTGAACTGGGTCTGTAGGTCCCTCCAGGAGTGGATAGACCCGGGGGAAAGCTTTTGTACCAGTCTATGGCGGTTTTTCTCAGCGTGGTGGGGAACAACCTGCATTTGATTGGACCCCCTACATTGAGGTAGTGAAGCATTGCTTCAAAACCGTCGATGGGGTCGATAGGGTCGTCCACTCCATTGTAGCTGGTAAGTTGGGGAGGTTTTTCCATGCCCATATGGATGAGAACCTCCATTATCCTGGCAGATAAGGGACCGCGGGGGTCTTCTTCATCTCTACGCTTCGGGGAGCGGGATGGGGAGCGGGATATGGAGTGATGGCGGCGGCGATGCTTCCGGGGAGGATCCTCTAGTCGAGGGTTTTCGCCTTCGTGAGTCTTGTTCCTCTTTAGTTCCTCCGTTCGACGTTCTTTGCAGGGAGGGGAGAGGGTTCTCTTCTTGGCGGGCTGTTCAGGTTGATTTCTCTCGGAGATATGTCCTCTCCTTTTATATCGACAACTTGGGCTATGAGAGTCCTCTCTTCTGGTCATCCGCGGGAGAGTCCGAGAGCGGTGCCTTATCGGGGAAGAAGACCACGAATCTGGTCTTCGGGGCCTCCTCGATGAGCGGCGGGAGCTTTCCAGCATATTAAGTCGCTCCCTCTAGATGAACAACATGAGGTTGGTCTGGTTCATGGTCACGAAGAGGGCGGTGACAGTAGGGTCCGCGTTAGTGGGCAGTTGAATTTCTTGAAAAATAGCAAGGTCAGGGACGTGTTGATGGTGCGCGTCACCCCGGTGAGAGCATGTCGAAGAGGAGGTTGTGCGTCCGTCCCTGGTGTCAGGTTCGAGGATGTTGTTGTTGTTATTGGCATTGGCCAGGTTGACGAAGATAGTGTTCTCGTTAGTGTTACCAATTGGGTCGGCCATGACGACAAAGAAGAGTTTGTGTTTTGGTCCTTAGAATGAATAAGACAAGGAAAGAAGAGTTCCCACAGACGGCGCCACTAATCGTACCTGATCAGAAGGATCGTCAATGGCCCAAGCTACTACGGTTGGAGAAAGATGGAGAATACTTGCAAGACACACTCATGCCAAAGTGAGAAAGGGCAAAAGGAGAGAGCAAGTAAAGAGAATGAAAAGAAGTGAATATCTGACCCTCTGGAATGAGAGGGTATTTATAACCCCCAACGTTGGGCCAAGTGTAACACCCCTTCTAATTACCCGCGTTTTATAGGATTAAATAATCAGAGTTTATCCATAATTAAGAGGCGTCACAATTTAAATCATAAAAATTTGACCAAACAGCGTCATGCTTTCACTGAAGAATATTCATTAAATAAATCATACTCAATGTCATGTTTAACAGCGGAAATGAAAACATAACCAAGATCCTGAATACATCATCCAACAGTTATTCCAGGATAATAAATCAACATAATTCAAAACTATTCAAAATATCCATTAAAGGATTCCAAACAATCGTTTTTCCCAGTGTTACATCTACCAGAGCACGACACTGACACGCGGACTAGATTAACTAAACTCGAAATCTAGAGCTATCCTCACCAACTCCAAGCGGCTAATCACTTCGGATCTGAAATGTTAAAGTAAGGGTGAGATTTCAATTCAATATAATATGTATTATACGTTCTTAGATACAACAGAATAATTGGATACATTAATCCATTAATCAAACATAAAGTCATAATCAATTCACAAAGCAGTTCACACTATGATCATGTATATATCAAACAATGGCAATTGCAACACTGGAAACCATCCTAACATGTCACAATCCCATATGCAATGCAGACTCTATGCATGTGGTACCAAAACGTGAACCGAGTTCACCCACTGCTCCGTTTACTCGTGGAAAGACAGTGTAATCCATGATTCGCCCAGAACACTGAGTCAAGAATCCAATCCATGATTCGCCCATAACCACCCGGGTCAAGAATCTAGCCTTACCACCTCCAACCAGGTAAGTCTGTTGGCTCTGCCAGTTCGCTTCCACACAATGGGAATGAACCAATTTAACAAATGCTCATGCATGCATCATAAAAGCATGCAACATCAATTCAACAGAATATGATAACAACATAATTCCACATAAATGCCAATACCAATCTATCACATGATAACAACATACTCATGAATTAAATTATCGCAAGCATAAACATGTCAAACGCTTACTCTTAAATCAGTAAGACTATCACCAGTATATAATAACAATAACACTTGATACCAATACGATCATGAATGAACCACAAGGAAAGAACATCACACGAATGTCAATCTCCATTCAACTTATCAAACAATCCAAACCAATTCACAGATTATGATCTCAACATAATTCACTTATTGCCAATTCACCAATATATCACATTCAAATCACAATGAATATCAAGATATAACATGGTATGCATTAGCTCTCATCCGGTAACTCAGACCATTTAGTATTAATTCCCATTGTCCTTAAATATTCCATACCTTTCAAAATCGGAGCTCGACTCGTTTGAAAATAATTTTGAGAAAATAATATTTTTCCAAAAGATAGAAATTTAAATTTAAGAAATAACGCCAAAACGGCACTCGAATCGAGTTACTTTAGAAAATATGAGTTTTGAAGTTTTGAAGTTTTGAAAATATGTGGTAAGGTTTCTCAGGAGAACCCTTCCCACAATTTCAAAATACACGCTTCTGGAAAATTGTATGGGAACCGGTTCCTCCCACAGGAACCGGTTCCCATTTTTAAAAGAGTCCCCGATTTTGTATGGGGAACCGGTTCCTCCCACAGGAACCGGTTCATGTACAAAATGCCAAAATAATTTAATTTGGAACCGGTTCCTCCCCACAGGGAACCGGTTTCCACGACCTGTAACAGCAATATTTATCATTTTTGACAGCCCTATGCATCCATAACCATTTCCAAACTTTCAAACACGAATTACAATATCATGAACACCATTCTAACACCATTTCACACCATTTTGACATCAACTAACATATTTTACCCGTTCCTAATTATCATCGGCCACTAGTGATCAATTTTCCATCCACTGACACAAATAGGGTTTCATACTATAATCTACCATTCCAATTCCTAACCTACCCAATCATCCCATTGGTTCCCAAAACCCATAAGACATATTAATCAATTAAAATCACCCCTCACCTGATGATTCTTGGTTTCTCTCGGCGTCTTTTCCTCTTCTCTTCTTTCTCCAACTCTACGTGAAATGATTTCTCCAAAACCTTCTCTTTCCTTTATTTTCCTTTTTATACTCCTTTTAATATTCCTTATTAATCCAAATAAAATGAAATAATAATAATTAGTAAAGTAGAGTAATTTACTCCTCATACTACTCACACCTCAATCCTTTCTTTATTAAATGACCAATTAATCCAAATAAAATTAATACTTAAGAATTTAATTAATTAAATAATTAAACTCTCAATTATTTAATATTTGAATTAAATCGGGTGTCACAACTCTCCCCACTAAAAGAGTTTTCGTCCTCGAAAACATACCTTAGAACGAAAGTTCGGGATACGAGTCCTTCATCGACTCTCCGGTTCCCAAGTGACATTTCGTTTTGGTCCTCCCAAGCTACTCATACCAGTGCTATCTCTTTACCTCAATTGCTTCACTTTCCGATCCTGCAATGCTTCAACATCAAATTATCTCGCACGAACATCATCTACTTGAATCTCATGAGAGCGGATCCCAATGTACATCCTCAACGAGATACATGGAAAACATCATGCAAATTCGCATGGCGGCGGTAAAGCAATTCGATAAGCGACTTTCCCAACTCTCTTGGAAATCAAGCGGACCAATGGCGGAGTCAACTTTGACTTCAAAGCTCGACCGATACCGATCTTGAGTAACTCGCACGAACACATGATCTCCTTCACTAAACTCAAGACCCTTCCTCCTCTTATCATGATAACTTTTCTGACGACTCTGAGAAGCCTTCATCTTCTCCTGAATCATCTTAATCTTTTCTGGAGTCTGTTGAACAATCTCTGGTCCAATCGCCGCACTTCCTCCAACACAACGGTGTCCGTCATCTCCTACCATACAATGCCTCAACCGGAGCCATACCAATGCTCGAATGAAAACTATTGTTGTAGGTAAACTCTATCAACGGTAAATAGCTATCCCAAGCTCCAACTTTTTCTAACACACAATCTCTCAACAAATCTTCTAACGATTGAATCGTCCTCTTCGTATGACCATCTGTCTGCGGATGATACGCGGAACTCAATCGTAACTTAGTACCCAGAGCTTCTTGTAATCCTGTCCAGAACTTGGAAGTGAATCCTCAGATCTCGATCCGACACAATGCTAGACGGAACACCATGCAAACTTGCAATCCTCTCAACATACAGTTCCGCCAACCTCTCCATCGGGTAATCCATCCTTATCGGAATAAAGTGGGAAGACTTCGTCAATCGGTCGACTATAACCCAAATAGAATCACAGTTCTTAGTTGTCCTCAGCAACCAGTCACGAAATCCATAGAAATTCCATCCCATTTCCATTCCGGAACGAATAACGGTTCCATCAATCCTGACGACTTCTGATGCTCACACTTTGATTTCTGACAAACCAAACACGCATACACAACTCGGCAATTTCCTTTTTCATTCCAGGCCACCAAAATAATTTCTTCAAATCTTGGTACATCTTAGTAGTACCAGGATGAATACTAAATCCACTACGGTGTCCTTCTTCCAAAATACTTTTTCTAATCTCAGCAACATCCGGAACACACACTCTATCACCAAGTCTCATAACGCCATTCTCGTCAATTCGGAACTCGCCTCTTTGACCTTGGTTAATCAATGTCAGTTTATCCACCAAACCAACATCAGATTTCTGTCCACTTCGAATCTCTTCCAAGATACCACTAGTCAGCTTCAACATGCCCAACTTCACACTATTCGGAGTAGTTTCACATACTCAACTCAAGTCTCTGAATTGTTCCACTAAATCCAATTCACGGACCATTAATATCGACACATGCAAGGATTTCCAGCTCAACGCATCTGCCACGACGTTTGCCTTACCAGGATGGTAATTCAAACCAAAATCGTAATCCTTGAGAAACTCTAACTATCTTTTCTGCCTCATATTCAACTCCCTCTGATCAAAGAGATACTTCAGGCTCTTATGATCACTGAACACTTCAAACCGTGAACCATACAGATAATGCCTTCATAACTTCAAAACAATTACACCGGCTACCAAATTCAAATCATGGGTCGGATAATTCCTTTCATGCACTTTCAATTGTCTCGAAGCATAAGCCACAACCTGCTTATCCTTCATCAACACACCACCTAAACCCATCAATGACGCATCATAATACATAACAAGGGACTCTTCCGGATTCGGCAAAATTAAAATCGGGAGCACTAGTCAACCTCCTCTTCCACTCTTGGAATCCTTCCTCACAATTCAGAATCCCAAAACAATATACACTTGGTTTTACAAATCTATTTCTCTGAGCACCTTCCAATAGCTTCTTCAATTTTCTATATCTAAAGTTGACGTCTTGTACGGTGTCATAGAAATAAGTTTTGTACCCAGAACGACATTAACAACGACTTCGACTCTCCTCAACCATCATTACACGATAAATAAATTACTTACAGGTACTGGAACCATTTTTAAAACAAAGTTCATCACATCATCTTTCCAACACTTCAAACGAAACTCAAATCAGACATCCAAAACTCCAATTATGGATTTTACAAGTTTCCGAAAAATAATGCTGTCAGCTTCAGGAAATCAATTCCCTATGATAGGTAATCGATTTCTTACCTTGTGAGAGTGAAAAATTCCAAAACATCATAGAATGCAAAATTTGAGATTCTAACTTCAACATACCGCAACACGCATCATTCACCATGATTAATTGCGTTAAGTTACAGTTCCAATAACCAATTCACATCATTGCATACTTTATATCATCCATTGACACAATTAATCTTTTCAAGAACACATAGAGGTCACTCACACTGACAACTTCACGTTCAACCGGAAGTGTTGCAACATTCCCATCACACCAGCTTCATCTTCTAAGAGTCATTCTTCTCAATCACCAAATATCTTCTAGGCCAAGAATATGCATCGACTCATCAAAACGATTCATAATCACTTGGTTTACTTCAAACATTCAACCCAAGGGTAGCCTCAAGCTAATCCAATATCTTGCTCAACGATGAGTCGCTATTATTCTCAGGGAACATTAGAATTCACACCTAACTCTTCCAACTGTTTCTTCAACTCAGACAACTCAGATGCCGACATGCGATACGGCGCCCTCAACACCGGACTAGTTCTAGGAATTAAATCTATAGTAATTCCTCCTCTCTCTCAGGCGGAAATTCACCGACGTCTTCTGGAAACACCTCTGGAAATTCATCCACCACTGGCAATCCAACTTACTCGGAACAATCTCAAGACAATTCTTCACTACCGGTAATTCATCGCTCTTAGATTTTCCTTTCACTTCCGTCGAAGAATACAACATAAATACCACATCACCATCATTAATATCTACGCAACTCTAACCATCCATCTCAATTCATTATCCTTATTAGAGCCTTCGTCAACTCATATGGTTCACAAGCTTCTACCAAACTTCATCCATACTCATCACGTTATGTTCCATTTAGGTAGCAAGACAATTATATACCATCCAATACGATTTCATCTACTATCAACAAGAGATTAAGGGTGATCAAGTCCTCAATTTGTCAATAGACATCCGATAATCATACTGGAGTATAAACCATCATTACCAACACTTTCTGTTCTCAGAATCGTACTTGCCTCTTTGTACTTCCAACTATGACTCATGGTCCAACGATTCCAACAGCTCCAACCACTCTCGTACTGTCTTCTCAAGCAGTACTTCATACCAATGACTTACAATCGAAACATATCCGGGAAGCATCTCTTCTCCCCCACTTAGTTTCACACTACCCCTGCAATAATCAATCAGGAAAAGTAACAAATACCGACAGTGTTGTACACACTTGTCGCGTACAAAGGGATAATGACATTAAGACACTGGTCACAACGACCGACTATGCTCTAATACCACTATTGTAACACCCCTTCTAATTACCCGCGTTTTATAGGATTAAATAATCAGAGTTTATCCATAATTAAGAGGCGTCACAATTTAAATCATAAAAATTTGACCAAACAGCGTCATGCTTTCACTGAAGAATATTCATTAAATAAATCATACTCAATGTCATGTTTAACAGCGGAAATGAAAACATAACCAAGATCCTGAATACATCATCCAACAGTTATTCCAGGATAATAAATCAACATAATTCAAAACTATTCAAAATATCCATTAAAGGATTCCAAACAATCGTTTTTCCCAGTGTTACATCTACCAGAGCACGACACTGACACGCGGACTAGATTAACTAAACTCGAAATCTAGAGCTATCCTCACCAACTCCAAGCGGCTAATCACTTCGGATCTGAAATGTTAAAGTAAGGGTGAGATTTCAATTCAATATAATATGTATTATACGTTCTTAGATACAACAGAATAATTGGATACATTAATCCATTAATCAAACATAAAGTCATAATCAATTCACAAAGCAGTTCACACTATGATCATGTATATATCAAACAATGGCAATTGCAACACTGGAAACCATCCTAACATGTCACAATCCCATATGCAATGCAGACTCTATGCATGTGGTACCAAAACGTGAACCGAGTTCACCCACTGCTCCGTTTACTCGTGGAAAGACAGTGTAATCCATGATTCGCCCAGAACACTGAGTCAAGAATCCAATCCATGATTCGCCCATAACCACCGGGTCAAGAATCTAGCCTTACCACCTCCAACCAGGTAAGTCTGTTGGCTCTGCCAGTTCGCTTCCACACAATGGGAATGAACCAATTTAACAAATGCTCATGCATGCATCATAAAAGCATGCAACATCAATTCAACAGAATATGATAACAACATAATTCCACATAAATGCCAATACCAATCTATCACATGATAACAACATACTCATGAATTAAATTATCGCAAGCATAAACATGTCAAACGCTTACTCTTAAATCAGTAAGACTATCACCAGTATATAATAACAATAACACTTGATACCAATACGATCATGAATGAACCACAAGGAAAGAACATCACACGAATGTCAATCTCCATTCAACTTATCAAACAATCCAAACCAATTCACAGATTATGATCTCAACATAATTCACTTATTGCCAATTCACCAATATATCACATTCAAATCACAATGAATATCAAGATATAACATGGTATGCATTAGCTCTCATCCGGTAACTCAGACCATTTAGTATTAATTCCCCATTGTCCTTAAATATTCCATACCTTTCAAAATCGGGAGCTCGACTCGTTTGAAAATAATTTTTGAGAAAATAATATTTTTCTTTTCCAAAAGATAGAAATTTAAATTTAAGAAATAACGCCAAAAACGGCACTCGAATCGGAGTTACGGTTTAGAAAATATGAGTTTTTGAAGTTTTTGAAGTTTTTGAAGTTTTGGAAAAATACACAGTGGTAACCGGTTTCTCACTGGGAGAACCCGGTTCCCACAATTTCAAAATACACGCTTCCTGGAAAATTGTATGGGGAACCCGGTTCCTCCCCACAGGGAACCGGTTCCCAGATTTTTAAAAGGAGTCCCCCTGGATTTTTGTATGGGGAACCCGGTTCCTCCCCACAGGGAACCGGTTCCCATGTACAAAAATGCCAAAATACTGAATTTTAACGCTGGAACCCGGTTCCTCCCCACAGGGAACCGGTTTCCACGACCTGTAACAGCAATATTTATCATTTTTGACAGCCCTATGCATCCATAACCATTTCCAAACTTTCAAACACGAATTACAATATCATGAACACCATTCTAACACCATTTCACACCATTTTGACATCAACTAACATATTTTACCCGTTCCTAATTATCATCTGACGCACTAGTGATCAATTTTCCATCCACTGACACAAATAGGGTTTCATACTATAATCTACCATTCCAATTCCTAACCTACCCAATCATCCCATTGGTTCCCAAAACCCATAAGACATATTAATCAATTAAAATCACCCCTTACCTCGCGATGATTCTTCGGTTTCTCTCGGCGTCAGCTTTTCCTCTTTTCTCTTCTTTCTCCAACTCTACGTGAAATGATTTCTCCAAAAACCTTCTCTTTTCCTTTATTTTCCTTTTTATACTCCTTTTAATATTCCTTATTAATCCAAATAAAATGAAATAATAATAATTAGTAAAGTAGAGTAATTTACTCCTCATACTCACTAACTACTCTGCACACCTCCAATCCTTTCTTTATTAAATGACCCAATTAATCCAAATAAAATTAATACTTAAGACTTTAATTAATTAAATAATTAAACTCTCAATTATTTAATATTTGAATTAAATCGGGTGTCACACCAAGGTCCATTTAGTGGGTTGCTTAACCAAGCCCACTAAGGGACTGCCAGGGTTACGTGTGTAAGAAGTCCAGTACGTGGCCTCTTCCCTGGTTTGCCGCTCCGAGATACAAGGGGAGGTTGACCTGTTATTCTTAGAGGGCATGGCAACGGTTAAGTAACCGTTGACCACGTAGCCCTAGCACACACGTAGGAACTTCCCTAACGATTATGGGCAGATGAGCCTTCGGGTCCTTATGCCCATTGAATTGGACCTTAATTGCAGTGGGTCAGGTGCTGGTCCAGTCCAGAATAATATCTATATTTAAAATTTTCCCGTTTAAAAAAATATTTGTCATATTATCTTAAATTTATTTATTCAATAGTGATAAATACGTGTCTCATATTTAATCATGTTTATAAAAAATATCATATATTAGTGACAAATATTAATTTTTTTGTTTTAATGTCTAATTAATTTGGTGTCAAGTAAAATAATTATTCTAATTAATTCAAATAAATGTTCTATAGAGAAAAATATCATCCACAAAATTTTCTTTTTCATTATATTATAAAATTTTATGAATAAAAAAGATAATTTATTTTATATTATATTTGTCTCATTATTGATAATAGATAATGAAAATTTATACAAATGCTCTAGTCCATTATTAGAAAACAGCGATTAATATATGTATTTCATCCTAATGACTAATAATCAATTTAATAAATAAGATCTATACCAACTGTTTATTATACCTATACCTACAGTGAGACTAACGAAACCTAAACCCTAAACCTTTTTATAATAAATCGTACAATCATTTTTGTAACTTAAATTATATATATAACACCAACAAAAGAAATAGTTAAAAGATGGACATTAAAATGAACAGTCTAGAGCATGTATCTTATACATACGTTCACATCTACTCGTGAATCTAGATAAGTTAACAAAACTCAAGAATAAAATCATTTTTCCAATTCAAATAATATTACTTTTTAGATATTACTCAATTTTTCCATACCTAAAATTTATAACAGCTTCCCGTCAAATATCAGTTTTAAATCCTTCTTTTTATATATCATATTTACAATTTTTACAAACCTACAATGTATGACAGCTCCTTGTCAAATTTTAATTCTAAATAAATATCTATCTTAGATCTTATTTATATGTATTTTAATTAGCTAAATTGTGAATATTGTATTAAAATATGGAAACTAAAATTAATAGTCTACAACTGGTATCTCATAGGTATATTCACATCTACCCGTAAATATTAAAATAGATATAGAAAAATAATAATTAATTTTGATTAAAAAAATAAAAAAATGTTTTTTTATTAATCATATACTCAATTAAAATATACTAAATTTTGGATTGGTAATTGGTTATGACACACCAAATTAACTAGCTTATATATATAATTTTTCCAAGTAAATTGTTATTAGTGTTAAGTACAAAATTAAACATTAGTGTGTTTCTATTTATTTGACCGGTAAATTGTTGTTAGTCTTAAGTACAAAATTAAATATTCGTGTGTTTCTATTCATTTGAATATTTCTCATTAATAAAAGAAAAAAAGTTTTACACTTACTTATGAAAAGTTAGCACCACAAAACCAAGGGGACAAATGAAGTATAATATCTTGTTGTATATTAAAGAGGAAGTTCAATATCATGATGTATAATAAAGATGATCGTACAAACTCTTAACAGGAACCTAAACATCGAAATATACACTCTTTTACAACAGACTCCGTCAAATTTCAATTCTAAATGAATATCTACACTCCATGGTATCTTGAAATTAGTTATGTAATTTAAATTAGTTAGAATATTGAGTTATATTAATTTCTTACTATATTATAAAGATAGAAACAAAATTTTATTTTTTATTATGATAAAATGTTATAATAATCATAAGTGATTTTTTTAATTTGTTGTCAAATAAAATAAATATTCTAACTATACTATATGAATAAAAAGACAAACCTAAGTTTTTTTAATTTTTTATTATATTATAAAATTTTATGGATAGAAATAATAATTTATTATTTATTATATTATAAAGATAGAAATAGAATATCATATTTCATTAAAATAAAATATTATAAAAATCATAAATGAATTTGTTAATTAATTTAAAAATATAGAAATAACAAATAAACAAATAAACTTTTGCGTTTAAATAATATTTAGTCAAATCAAGACTTTATATCGTGTTAAAAACAACTTTGTTGATGATTTTATAAATTTTTACCATTTATCATTATTTTTTCATAATTATTATTTATCATTATTTTTTCATGACTACAATTTTTTCATGACTAAATAATATGTTTTTAAAATAATAATGTATATGCCAACAACCCCCACTTGACATTCATCCACTTTTCAATACCAAATTCGAGTAATTAATAATAAAATAAGGGAGAGTTTTAAAATATCATAAATTCTCTCCCCTACTGATAAAATAAAATTAAGTAGATCAAGTATTAAATTTTATACAGAACAGATAAATAACAAAAATCTTTTTGTCTTAACTTTTAAGAATCTGGAATAATTATAAATAGGTAAACAAAAAAATAATATATCATTTATTCGTTTATATATTAGTAGGTAAATCAAAAAGCATGCAAAAAAATATATAAAGTGTTTCTAAAAGAAAAATCAAGTTTTTTAAAAATTAAATTGAATCTTGTCCATTACAACAATTTAATACACCATATCACACCTGATCTGAAACTTCCTTCCGTTTAATTATACAAACAAATTTCACAATCAAACACAAATATGCTCATACAAATTCAACAAGAAGATTCAATTAAACTTATAACCCAATCTTCAATAACAATCTTTAAAATAAAATAAAAATAATCATATATAAATTTATTCTTAAATTTTATAAAAATAAATTTATATAAATTTGACATCTTTCTTTTCTAAAAGTAACCATTCTTATTGCCACTACCGAACCATTTTTTCGTTTTCATTGTCCTTTTTAAAAAAATATATATATTCATTCTAAGATATTAAGGTTCTCCCTTTACTTCATCTGAACATAGCGTGGCACAGAGTGTATCCAAACAATCTGGAGCTTCTTGTATCTAAAATCATATATTAATGAATGGCAATATATAATTAATGAATGGCAATAGAAAAATTATAACATTAATCAATGGCAATAGAAAACAATCCAAACAAACTGGAGCTTCTTGTATCTAAAATCATACCTAAAAATTTAATTATAATATTAATGAATGACAATAGAAAAATTATAACATTAATGAATGGCAATAGAAAACAGAAATTCACACGTTCCTGTCAATTTAAATTTAATAGGTATATCAAAACAAAAGTCTATTCGTAAGCAGATGAAAATACTCGTGATTTTAACTCAGCAACAATATAAAGATTTTAAAATCTACACAACAACATCCAATTTCATTAGTGTGAAAGATTAGCATCATATTTGATTTTTCTAATCTCAAAAATAAATATTTAGCTTAATCAGAATTAAGTTGTGAGCAAACATTCACTCTTTCAGCCAACCAATCAATAGAAATATGAAAAATGTATGTTGGCGATATGAAAAATACTCCTTTTTGAGAAAATATATTCACTGCACACATTATGTGTGGGAAGATCTGACAACAATAACCAAACAACCATATTATGCATCAGTAACTCTGCATTATTGGTGATTGTTCTTTAGGCCTGCTTTTTAAATATTTCTTGCAGGTATTAGTAGCAGCGTAAGAGGGGTTAAATATTAATATGGAATTATATGATATTTGAAAAATCTATAACAGACTATATAAAATACTAATATTAGATGGAGAAAATGATTGTTTATCACCTAAAATTCAATGATTCATATGTTGTCACATGAGACACACTTCTGCAAAACATCTTAAACTATTAGTGTCGCCTATGGACTTTGGAATAACTCAGACAACGCTCAAGCAATGACAAAAGAAATGTCAAAAACTCATGACTATCTTGCTGAACTCCATTATCTAACTCCAATATCTTAATCAAAGAAGAATCACAAAAGTCAACATGATGAACATGTACCTGCAAAGCATGAATCAACATCAACACCCGCCCACACAAAACAAAACAATTTGTTATTAAATCCATACATATTCAAGAAATCATAGAAACATCATTGACATTCATAGAATCAACATACCAATTAAATATTTAATAACAATCACAAATTCCACTGTTTAGATAGTTAGGTTTTCATCGAATATATATTCTGCATCATGAATTCCATTCAATAAAACCCTAACATGTTTCAAGTTTCCGAATCCATCAAAGTTTGAATAGAAGTATTATGAATCAAAAATGTAAGCTGATGATGGTGACAGTGAGACCGTTGAAGAAGTTGGAAACAATTTCGACAACAGCGATGGTCAAATCTAGACAGGTTATTATTGATTAGAACCTTAGAATTTTCGGACCCCCTTTCCCGATTTGCTTGTATTTGCTTGTCTTTTCCAAAAATTTGACTCTGGATTTGGATAGTAGAGGAGAAACCGAATGCACAACATATTTTTTTTGGAATCTGAGATGTCTCGCAGTGGCGCCGCTGCAAGCTCTGCTAGCCTCCACCATGCATCTTCAACCCAACAACTTGCGTTCTTCATTTCACCACCGCCTAAATCCTTCCTTTAGTTATTTTATTTAAGGTGAGAGAAACAAATTTAAGAAATAAAGAACAATGAACGGTTAGAAAGAAAGGGTCCTTTTGGGAAGTTGTAGAAAACGTTTAATTTATAAAAGACCTTTTTTATTCCAAGACAACACATGAATAGATAATTATTGTTTTAATTTGAATTTCAAATTTCAAATATGGTGTTACAGGATGAAATAATTAGGTTAGTGTAGGGTTTATTATGGTTATTTATTATGCAATGTGTGTGAATTAAAAAATTTAAAAATGACAGAAAAAATAATATAGGACACATCAGCCGTAATAAATATCAAATGAATGTGGTGCAAGGAGTGTTAGGAAAAGTCTAAATTTTCCTTTGATTAAGACTAAATTAGGAGTTTGCTAATTAGGTCATTAATGCAATTTAATGGTACTTTGATTTTTATAAGTTTATAATAGATATCAGTTTTAAATCCTCTTTTTATATATATATCATATTTACAAATTTTCAAACCTACAATGTATGACAAACCTACATTCACATCTATCCGTAAATATTAAAATAGATATGAAAAATAATACTTAATTTTGATTTTTTTTAAAAAAAATTATTAATCATATAATCAATTAAAATATATATATATATATATATATATATATATATATATATATATATATATATATATATATATATATATATATATATATATATATATATATATATATATATATATATAATTTTTCTAAGTAAATTGTTATTAGTGTTAAGTACAAAATTAGATATTTGTGTGTTTCGATTCATTTGACTGGTAAATTATTATTAGTCTTAAATACAAAATTAAATATTCGTGTGTTTCTATTTATTTGACTATTTCACATCAATAAAAGAAAAAAAGTACTACAATTACTTATGAAAAGTTAGCACCACAAAATCAAGGGACAAATAAAGTATTATATCATGTTGTATATTAAGGAGGGAGTTCAATATCATCATGTAATGAAGAGGATTGTACAAAATGTTTTAAAACTCGGACCGGTGATCGACTCGGTAAAGTTACTGGATCACTGGGTTACTGGTCGGACCAGTGGGTCACTGGTCAGACCGCATGGCTTTTAACCCGGTTTCTATAAAAAAATATATTCATCATATGAAATTTGTAACTATAATAATATAGAAAATTATAAATTCAAATAATTTAGAATAAACAAAAGTATTAGTAACAATCAAAATAAGTAATAGAAACTTAATATAGCAAATTATAAATTCAAATAAGTGATAGAAACTTAACAATTCATAAGTTATAGTATTATAATAAGTCACAAAAATCCACACTCAAAAATCCATAATTTTTTATGTCCAAGAAGTCAAATTGTCATAATCTTGATATTCATATTCATCTTTAGCTTCATTGTCTTCTCCACCAACTTTATCTTCTCCGGTGTTGCTTTTTTTTTTATTCACAGTATCAACAATAGTATCTTGTGCATTATCCATATCTCCATCTTCATCCTCATCTAAATTTATTTGATCTATAACAATATTTTTTAAAATAATTAACAAAAAAAATAGTCAAACCCGCGGTTCGATCAAAGCCGGTTCATTGGTTTAAGGTGATCCGCGTTCACGGTTTATCCGGTCTAAATGTAATTCCGGTCTTATCCCTTAATCGGAACGCCTGATCCACCGGTTCTCGGTCAGACCGGTCCGACCGACCGGGTCGGGCTGGGTTTTAAAACACTAGTACAAACTCTTAACAAGAACCTAAACATTGAAATATACACTATTTTACAACAGATTTCCATCAAATATGAGTTTAAAATCCTTATTATATTATATTTACAATTTTAAAAACCTATAAATAGGACAACTACCCGTCAAATTTCAATTCTAAATGAATATTTACACTCCATGGTATCTTGAAATTAGTTAGAATATCGAGTTATATTAATTTTTTACTATATTATAAAGATAGAAATACAATTTTATTTTTTATTATGTTAAAATGTTATAATAATCATAAGCGATTTTTTTAAATTTGTTGTCAAATAAAATAAATATTCTATCTATCTATATATATATATATATATATATATATATATATATATATATATATATATATATATATATATATATATATATATATATATATATATATATATATATATATATATATATATATATATATATATATATATATATATATATATATATATAAATAAAGACAAACGTAATTTTTTTTAATTTTTTATTATATTATAAAATTTTATGGATAGAAATAATATTTTATTGTTTATTATATTATAAAGATAGAAATAAAATATCATGTTTCATTAAAATAAAATATTATAATAATCATAAATTAATTTGTTAATTAATTTAAATATATATAAATAACAAATAAACAAATAATCTTTTGCGTTTAAATAATATTTAGTCAAATGAAGACTTTATATAATATTAAAAACAACTGTGTTAATGACTTTATAAATTTTTACCATTTATCACTAATTTTTCATGATTATTATTTATCATTATTTTTTCATGACTATATAATATGTTTTTAAAATAATAATGTATATGCCAACAACCCCCACTTACATTCATCCACTCTCTTTCAATATCAAATTCTAGTAATTAATAGTAAAATAAGGGAGAGTTTCAAAATATCATAAATTCTCTCCTCTACTGATAAAATAAAATTAAGTTGATCAACTATTAAACTTTATAGAGAAAAGAGAAATAACAAAAATCATTTTGTTCTAACTTTCAAGAATGTCGAATAATTATAATTAAGTAAACAAAGATAATAATTTAACATTTATTAATTTAGATATCAGTAGGTAAATCAAAAAGCATATCTAAAAATACTCAAAAATCAATTAAAATATTAACCAAAAAAAAAAATAGTGTTTCTAAAAGAAAAATCAAGTTTTTTTAAAATTAAATTGAATATTTTCCATTACAACAATTTAATACACCATATCACACCAGATCTGAAACTTTCTCTCATTTAATTATACAAACAAATTTCACAATATAAATTTCACCATATCAACATGAAGATTAAATCAAACTTATAACCCAATCTTCAATAACAATCTTTAAAATAAAATAAAAATAATCATATTTAAATTTATTATTAAATTTTATAAAAATAAATTTATATAAATTTGACATCTTTCTTTTCTAAAACTAACCATTCTTATTGCCACTACCAAACCATTTTTTTTCTTTTTCATTATCTTTTTAAAAAAACTATTCATTCTAAGATATTAAGGTTCTTCATTTGCTTCATCTGAACATAGCGTGGCACAGAGTCCACATCCAAATAATCTGTAGCTTCTTGTACCTAAAATCATACCTAAAAGTTTAATTATAACATTAATGAATGGTAATAAAAAACAAAAATTCACAGGTTCCTGTCCATTTAAATTAAATAGATATATCAAAACAAAGGTTTATTCATAAGCAGATGAAAATACTTGTGATTTTAACTCAGCAACAATATAAAGATTTTAAAGATCTATGCAACAACATCACAACATCACAACATCCAGAACACTTCAACAATCACTAAGCAAACAAAATTGCAGATTAGTCTTCTTATTTATGTACCTGCAAACTATTGAACTTGGGTTCTTTTTAAGCTTTTCCTTCAATTAAGTTGGTTCTGTATATCTTCACAAATAGAGAAGAATCAACAAAAGTCAGCCTGATGAACATGTGCTTGCAAAGCATGAACCAACATCAACATCAGTCCACACAAAATAAAACAATTTGTTATTAAATCCATACATATTTAAGAAATCATAGAAACATCATTGACATTCATAGAATCAACATACCAATTAAATATTTAGTAACAATCACGAATTTCACTATTTACATAGTTAGTTTTTCATCAAATATATGTTCTACATCATGAATTCCATTCAATAAAACCCTAAGACGTTTCAAGTTTCCGAATCCATCAAAATTTGAATAGAACTATTACAAATCAAAAATGTAAGTTGATGATGGTGACGGTGAGACCATTGAACAAGGTGGAAATAATTTCGACAACAGTGATGGTCAAATCTAGATAGGCTATTGTTGATTAGAACCTTAGGGTTTTCGGACCCCCTTTCTCGATTTTCTTGTATTTGCTTGTCTTTTTCCAAAAATTTGACTCTCGATTTGGATAGTAGAGGAGAAACCGAATGCACAATATTATTTTTTTGGAATCTGAGATGTCTCACAGTGGCGCCGCCGCAAGCTCTGCCGACCTCCACCATGAATCTTCAACCTAGCAACTTGCGTTTTTCATTTCACCACCGCCTAAACCCTTCTTCAGTTGTTGCTTTTACGTTTAGTTATTTTGTTTTAAGATGAGAGAAACAAATTAAAGAAATAAAGAATAATGAACGGTTAGAAAGAGAGAGTCCTTTTGGGAAGTTGTAGAAAATGTTTAATTGATAAGAGACTTTTTTTATTCCAAGACAACACATGAAAAGATGATTATTGTTTTAATTGAATTTCAAATTTTAAATATGGTGTTAGTGGATGAAATAATTAGGTTAGTGTAGGGTTTATTAGGGTTATTTATTATGCAATGTGTGAATTAAAAAATTCAAAAATGGCAGAAAAAATAATAGAGTAACACATCAGCCGTAATAAATGTCAAATGAATGTGGTGCAAGGAGTGTCTGAAAAAGACTAAATTTCCCTTTGATTAAGACTAAATTAGGAGTTTGCTAATTAGGTCATTAGTGTAAAAAATCTAATGCCTATGTGTGATCCGTAGTTTATTATAAATTTATTTTTAGACTTGAACTTAACATTTTCAAAGATCTAATTAGCGTACCAGCTACTTTTTTGAATATTTGTAATTAAGCAATTAAACTAATATTAAATAGGTTAACAAATTAAAAGATCAATGAAACTAAATATATTTTTTATTGACTTCTTCAAGTTTATCTATTAACAAAAACTTTGTGAGATTATTTGTTTGAGAGAATTTATGGTAAAAAACTTTTTACAACAACTTATGACATTATTCATAAGGGTTTTTTCCACTTATTTTCCTAAGTTCTTCAAGATAACTAAGCTTTATTTTCATATTTTAATTTCAAATACAAAACACAATAAAATAATAATAAAATTATTCATGTATATTTAAATAGATCGGTCTGATAGATCTAAAATGTTTTTTATGGACCGTGGTCTAGCCTTTTTAGCTAAATAAACTTATAAAAAATTTTATTTATTTTTTAAAAAAAACATGGCTAGTTTGTATCTGTATAGACTATGTCATAGGCTCGTGTTAGACGACTTGGTCTATTTCCACCCTTATACAAGTTATATAAAAATACAATGTTAATATTTAAAAATATCCAAATAACATTTCTTTAAGTTTCAACTAAAACGTTATAATTGTTTTTTTTCGTATGAGGATGAATTATTTACATTTCAATGTTTAATTAACATTATTGTTAGATCCAACCAAATCTTGGAAAGAGGGACTAGGGTTTTGGTTTTCATTTTTTAAACATTTTTCTTAATTATAATGCTAGAATCAATAGAAAACTATCATCTGAAATATAAAGGTTATGTGAAAAATTTACCAACCTGCTATATTCTTGAAAACAAAACACCAAAATATTACACTTTAAAAATAATTCAGAATGTCGACTTTTTTGAACATGTTCGTCCATTAATTGGTCGAGCAAATGCTATTTTTTCCCTTTATATGCCCGCCCAGACACTGGTCGAGCGCTTGAAAATTGGCAGAAAGACTTGTTAAGTCATTTAACATGATACATGACTTAACAAGTGTGGAACGTTTTTAAAAATTTCAGGTTTTACGTATCTCAAAGTGAAATGAAGAACTCAACGCTACGTAGTTATGGGTATCAAATTTTTATTGGTTGGTTGATTTAAGCGAAAGGTACTTGGTCGCATTTGAACAGAAAATAATATTTGCTACCCAAAACATGTAGGAGTGAACATTTGCATCATATGACTAATGGACAACATTATCTGGATTCTCACAGATTTATGCTCTCACTGCATTCGAGTGAAAAATGTTATTACTTACTCGCACGTGGTAGGAACAAAGCGTTGTTTGCATCGTCTCAGAATGGAAGAAGCATCTTTCATCTATGAAAAAGATTTTAACATCACACTAAAGCGAAAAAGATGTTTGATGAATTTAGATTGATTTTAGGCGGGAAACTAGTATTCAAAAGGAAATTTATATAGCATGTATCCAAATATTCGGTAAAAGATGGGCATACGTCTCACTAGTTCTTTTCATCTTTTTTACTACGAAAAATGTTTAATAAGAATCGAATTAAAGTCCATGAATGAAGGTGAGCATTCGAAAGGCAAGTTATACAACATGCATCCTAGGACTCAAAACAAAGGGACATATGTCTAATCATTCCTTCTTTACGACTTAGGGCTCGTGACATTTGATCGCGTTTATTATGAAATGATTTTGAAAAGAATGTGGTGTTGACCAAGTGTTTAATTTACGTTTGCATGGAAAATGGACTAGGTGTTGACCAATGGTTTATTTGCAATTAAAAATTGACTTGAGTACCAAATGAATGAGGACTAGTGAAATATTTTGAAAAGTGTTTGATGTTTATTAAGCATTTTGTCTTTGAAAACTGTTGATTTTAATTGTCCAATCATTTAATTAACTAAATTAACTAAATTAACTAGCTAACCAAACATGAAAATCAAAAGAGAATAAAATAAAGTACAATCAAAAGATGAGGGGTACCTCCACATTGAGCAACTATGCAGATTTTTCATCTGGACAAGTAAGGATATGCCCTCTAAGAAGGCCCTTGTTTCTTGGAATTCTCTCTGTGATCATGTTTCTGCTAGAGGTGGAAACTTGATTTTTATGGCAAACTGGAATAAGGCTTCACTGTGTAAAATGCTTTAAAAAAATTGTGAGAAAAAAGACAGGTTGTGGAATCGTTGGGTCCATTTCTACTACATCAAAAACAGGGATCCCGAGACTTACAAGCCTCTAAGTCACAACTCTTGGATTGTAAAAGCAATTTTTAAACACAATGAAGAGATTTGTCAAATGGAATCTTGGAAGGATTCTAATGCCAAGTGGAAGTATAGTACTAAGAGAATATATAAGGAGCTACAAGGCAACAAGCCTATTGTGATTTCGAGAAAGATTTTCTTTGGTAATATGGCTAGACCTAGGGTTGAATTCATCCAGTGGCTAGCTTGCATAAGGATAATTATTACTAAGGACAAGCTCAATAGAATTGGTGTTATGAATGATGGTAAATGTAGCTTTTGTGATAAGATGGAAAACTCTAACCACTTGTTCTTTTATTGTAGTGAAACTAGGAAATCATGGATGAAGGTCCTACATTGGATGAAGATAAACCACAAACCTCTTAGTTGAGATTCTGAACTGAAGTGGATAAGCCGACAAGTAAAAGGTAAAAGCTGGAAAAGAAAAAATTTCAATATGGTTGTGGCAAAGATGGTGTGTGAGATATGGGCAACTAGAAATCGAAGAATCTTCTAAGTCATGCAGAACAAAGAGGTTGACAGTAAGGAGATCATCTTTATTGTTAGAAGGAAAGCTTGAAGTAATGAAAAATTTGCTTACTATTGTAATAGAATAGATCATTGTTAGTTTATTGTTGTCTTTTAGTGACCTGGTCATTGAGTTGCTTGAATCTTTTGGGATCGGCTCTTTGTAGTTCAACTCTTATTTTGGAATAAAACTATTCTTATTTTCTCCACACACAAAAAAAAAATGAGGGGTACAATTACAACATGGGGAATAATTAATAAGAAAATAGATCTATGGTTTAAATTCTAATTAAATAAATCAATAAAAATTCTGCAAAAAAAAGGAAGTGGGGTGCATGCACATAGAGGGTGTGTGCACTACAGGAAAAAGATTGTTTATCAGGAGTTAAACCCCTCACAAATGTAAAACACCCCTCACAAAATAGAAATTCGTGAAGGGGCCTAAATAGGTTGTCGCAAATTATTTATGAGGGGGCCTATCACCTCGCTAGTTTGCTCGAGGCTTACTCCCTAACAAAATATAATTCCGATTTTTCCTACTACATACATGTAAGACTAAGCACAGACTAGGTGTTCAGTGTGTCAGCATTTAGTTAAGGGTTAAGCCCTTGGCAAATATTACGCTTATTCTAATAAAATGTAATGTATATTTTTCTAAATAATATATACTAAAAAAATAATATAATTTCTCTACAAGATATACTTTTCCTAAAAAATATAATAGATTTTTTCTAAAATATATACTTCTTTAAATAAAATAATACACTTTCTAAATAAATATATTCTTATAAAATATATACTTTCTTTAAATAAAATGATATATTTTTCTCTAAAATATGTATATTTTTCCTAAGTAATATTAAAATCTATTACTAAACTAAATTTTTTTACTAAATTATATTATAATAATAATTAATATATTTTTATATTGTTTTTAAAATTAAATTTATTAAAAAAATTTCAAAAATTCATATCTACTTGTTTATACTAAAGCCATTTTTTTCTTATTTATAACTTATAAAACACAAAAAACAATATTTTTCCTATTTATAAACTCGTTATATATATATATATATATATATATATATATATATATACTAAACCCATACTTAAAATTTTCTAAAAATAATAAAACACGAAAAATTAATATAAAACAATGCTGAACATTAGCAAATCCATCCAACATCAATAAATTTTAGAACAATTCTAAAAAATAGAGAAGAAAATTGTAAATTGAAAATAAATATATATTTTAACTTACACATCAAAATTTACCTTGAAAAATATTAGTGTTGTTGTAGTTGTTGAAGGTATGAAGAGAATTGAAAGGGTTGCTAGATGAGAAAGGGAAAACAGAAGAGAAATGGAAAAATGAAGAAGAAAAAGAGAAAATGTGTAATGGAAAAGGAAGGAGTGAGGTAATTATTTATTGTAGAATTTTCTAGGAGCTATCCCTCACAAATGAAAAATTAGAATTTGTTAGGGGCTATCCCTCGCAAATGACAAACTAATAATGATCACACGGAGAAGTGCAGTAAAGGATCTGCTGATTTGACATAGCAAAAATTTGCTAGGGACTACCCCCTGGAAAATGCTTAATTTTGAAATTTAAAATTCACTCTGTTTTATTTGCTAGAAAGTACACCTCACAAAGTAATGTCATATTTTATGTTTTGTTTTTTGTGTTTCTAAGGGATTAACCCCAAACAACGTTTTTTTTTTTGCTTTCGCACTCTAGTTCATAGGAGAATGGGCCCTATTAATCCAGAGCTTGTGAATTGAGGTATAAACACTAGCAAAGCATTATTCCTGCCAAGAATCGAACTCAGTATCCCCCGAATGTCGCCCTTTATAGGAGCTCCTTTACCACAAGAGCTCAAATCAACATATTAATTTTGTGAGGGGTTTTACCCCTGGAAAATACCCCTTGCCTAAACAAGGTTTTTCTTATAGTGGTGGATTTAGCAAAAGGGTATATGTAAATGCGGTTAAATTGTATTATGTGAAGTATTGAGTGAGACTATTTACATGTTCGATGATCAATAGAGAAACTACCTAATTAATCGACTTACCACAAAGAAATTAATTAAATACATCAAACCATTTATAAATTTAAAATTAAAGAAGTATTTAATCAATTAAAATAGCTAGACTAGAATCAACAAAAGGAAATAAAATTAATCACAAACACTAAAAACATTGGGATGTGGAAGAAGTTAGGGGATTAAGGTTAGTAATTCTTGGGCCCAAAAAGCCCAGTCTAACAACAAAAAATATTTAAAAAAATGAAAAGAAAATGAATGGAGATATGGGATGGCGGTGAGGTTTGAGAAACTTGAATGGAGTTTTGGAAGTGAGGTTACATAGTGGTAGAATGGTGTTTCTAAAATTTTCCTTCGAATAATGATTCTCGCAAACTTTTTATTCATATGGTTTTACCCTTAAATTTTTTATTTTTTGAATAATTTTTTTTATATGTGTTTAGAATACTACAAAATATTTATTTACTAAATTTTAGAATTTTTTAAAATGAGAAGAATTAAATATGAATTTTTTAAATTTCAAAAGATATTGATAAAAGCAATGAAAATCTCGATTTACAAATCAAATTTTAAATTTCTTTTTTTCGGTGAACTTTTTATAACGTTTTACACATGTCTGTAAAATATTCATGGCGAAATACCATTTTTGGTCCCCTAAATTTACCTCGGGGGTCCATTCTAGTCTCTTATCTCTAAAAAATTCCAAATTGGTCTTTTAATTGTTTAAAAATGTCTATGTTTATCCTTTCCTTCCATTTTTGTGAAACGACGTCAATTTTTACTTAAGTGACATTTGATATGACACTTAATCATACCCGCGGCACATGACTTGACACAGAATAATCTTCAAAGTCATTAAAAATTCTAAAATTTTTGTAGAAGCCAAGGCTATTTAGGAAGAAGAGAAACAAGCTAACCACTAAGGCACTTCAAATTTGTTAATAATTATTTCATTTTAGTTTCTTGTAAACCCATCATTATTATATTGTTTACATGCACCATCTATAGCATTATATGAAACAAAAAATGCAAACATACAAATATCCACAAATACACGTCCAATTTTCATGCATATATCTTAATAACATTATCTATCATGCACTCTCTTCTCCACCTCCATGCATTAAACATTATGCATAATCCACTCGTCTATTCCTTAACATGCATTCATTTCCTTATGTTTTATCTTTTCTTTCATTCATCATGCATTACCACACCATTTAGTTTATTACATTCAATCATACAATAAGCTTTTCCAATCTGATTTATCATTTTCCAACCGCCTCACAACTCAAATCTCCATGGCAGGTTCTCAAATTTTGGTTTGCTCGAGGAAATCTTTATTCCAGAAAATGTAACAAAGAAGGTGCTAGACTTAGATTTGTTAGGTACTCTGGAGTTTAAAACGTTCTTAAGCTATACAAAATAATTAAATACAGTAGAGGTCCATAGTGATTTCAAAAAAACAATGGTCATAGTTTTATGCAAGGCTGTGATGGGTGTTTATTTTCAACTATTAATTGTTGATAAATTTTCATATTGATAGAAAAGCTCATTTCCTATTGAGCTGCATCTTGATGTTTGCATGGGAATTTTGAATCTTGATGTGAATGATATATTCAAATGCATTTTACACAAATTGCTTAAACGATTTTTGTGTTATCGTACTATCTTCTGGTTGAAGAAATGATAAATATTCCAGTCATGAAATTATAGTAGATATTTGTATGTTTGCATTTTTTTGTTTCATATAATGCTATGGTGCAAGTAATCTATTCAATATATTTTTAATTCAATGATCGAATTAGTAAAATTTTAATTTTTTTTGTTAAACTATTAAAATAAATAAGTCAATAAATTAAGCTAGTGTAACATGAGTCAGTGTGTGACGAGAAGCGCACGCCCCAAGCCCCCAATATTCGCTCAAAGGGAATCAAGTGACTGCCGTTGAATCAGAGAGTCAATAGATTATTTGTTCTTCAAGCCACTTGTTTTATTTTGTTTTGTTTTAATTGACCTCTGTTTTGTTTTAATAAAAGACAAAACCACTTGCCAATTGTGCCCATGTATTAGACGTATCAAAGGCTCAATTATACATAAAATTTTATGGTAAATATAATGTACTTATTTATTTATTTTTACCGTAAATGAGGAGTATCATTTTAATTATTACAAATATTTCAAATTAATCAACAATTTTTTAGTTACCATATTATAACTTTGAAAATTTCAACTAATTTATCATGAATTTTAAAATTTAGTAGAAAGATCAACCTTTAGCAATTTTAATTAAAATTATATTTTATAGTAAAAATGGAAATTTTAGTTTATTACTAAAATTATTAAAGTCCATGATACCATAGACATACCATAGACTTAGGCTATTTAGTGTTAATTTGTAAGATGATTAGATGATTTTAGTTTGTTTTTAAATGATTTTAGTATTTTTATTTCAATTTTGATTATTATTAGTCTACATAAGAGATTTCACCAATACTTTGTTGAAATGTTGATTGAATATTGAGTCTAAAATGAGTAAAATCAGAATGTTGATCGAATAAGTTGGGATCTTAATCAGGATGTTGATCGAATAATATTTGGCGTTCAAAATCGTAAGCTAGGATGTTGATTAAATATTGAGTTTACAAATGAGATTTACCAATACTTTGCTGAAATGTTTTACAAAGGGAAATGGAAAGACCATATTTGAAGAAACCACCAAAATATGACATTATATACAAGGAAGGGCTTTAGCCAATAAGAACTTAAAGGTCGAGTACTTTTGGCTGACGATGAATGACGACACTAGAAAACATGTTTAAATGTGCCAAAAACGCTAGAGACACAAAGACGTGCATATAGCCCCACCAACAGAGTTGAGCACCTTGTCATCCCATTGGACATTTTCCTAATGATGGATGGATATCTTATGTTATTTTCCAACAACCACTGGACAACTAAAATACTTAATTGTCGAAATTGATTATTTACAAAGTGGATTAAGGCCAAACCGTTGGCAAAGAGAACACACCACAATATCTCATGATTCTTCAAAAGAAACATTCTTACAATGTTCAACATCCTTGAGGTCGTTATATAACGAATAACAAGCCATAATTCACAAATAACAGGTTTCAAGATCTTTTGGAAGACCAATGTGTAGCCCAATATCTCACATATATAGAACACCCTCGTACCAACAATTTAGTATAATGGAAAAATAAAATTTTATTAAGGGTCCTTAGGCGTAAGATGGACAATGTTAAAGGCAATTCAATCAGGTTCTCTAGGAATATTGGAAAACCCCTCATTATTCCTCTAAAGAAACATCTTTGTGACTCACTTATAGAACTAATGCAATACTATATTTCACAATTGATGAATTAATCAGAAGAGTGTAGAGACACAATGTTATATTGAGTACGACCATAATAAAATAGAAGATGACATTAAAGTGTAACAAGAAAGTCACATCAAAGGAATTCATTTTGGGGAACCTCGTCTTAAGAATGGAAGATGTGAGGAGAAAAGACACATCCAATAGAAAGCTCTCCTGATTATGAGGGTCCATAAATAATTATTTCCCATTTAGGGAGGGGAGCATACATTTTGGAAACCCTTATTGGAAAATAGACCCTCAATACGTTGCGGATAAATTAAATCTATTTTATGGTTAATTTGCAAATTTTCATTATAAGTCACGTTGTGATAAATACAAAGAACTATTAAGATATATGTTTGTAGTTTCTATTATTTCTCGCAAAGTTATCCCATAAGGTCAAACAAAAACACATATTAAACCAAAAGAAACTTAAATATGCACAACTACCACCTGTAAACGAACAAAGGAAAACACCACAAAGATGGCTTCATGGCCTCACATAATTCGGTTAGTCGCAATCAAGGTGAGCATCCCTAACAAGCAACCCATATTTTCTTAAGTCTATAAAATAGAGAAAATGGCTGAGTGTAGAAACCTTTGTTCAAAAGCACGCCTACCACTAGATACCTGTAAATATACAAGCTCAAACACACCATAATGTGAAAACAATTAATATTAGCCAATAGTTGAACTTTATTTTTTCCAGACCATATTATTTTAGACACCATCCATGTTCTCTACAAAAAATAAAATAAATAGTCAACAAAAATAAAGTGAAATCCTAACACAAAGGGATCACGAGACACACTAACTGGGAGCTGTCACCAATGATCCCATATTTATGTACCTATATTTTTCTGTATTGTCTTTACTTTTTATATCAATGCACATGGTTATATCAAAACCAACAATACACTTTATAATCTTAACGCGAGGAACAATAACAAACACACCATAATGATAAACAAGTCGCAGTGATGAACTAACAAACGTAAGTAAAAAGTCAAGGAAATTGATGAAAGATAGGAGGCGCAAACAAGGGAAAAACACAAGTATTCTTAATAAATTAAAATATATTCACATCGTTTGTCACATCAATCGAAGGAAAAAGTCAGACACCCATATTTTTAATAAACGTTAAACATATTTCATATTGGTTACTAAATTAATCGAAGAGAAAATCATATACCCTATTTTTAAAACAAATATAAAATATAATTTCTATCAGTTGTAAAATCCACTAATGAGAAATTATGAAAATTTTGCTCATAATTTTAAAATTGACACCTCATTTTGTTTTCACATAGATTATCAATTTAATCGATGTGATATATTATTAGAAAATGTATATTTTTCACTAGTGTTCCATTTATTTGCCTTGATAAGTTTATAAATATGATGGAGTATATTTATGGATTCTGGAAATTCCAACAATATGTCTCGTGTAAATTATATAATATTTCTATATATTACATATATAAATTTTTTAATCCAATCCTAACTGGTAAAAGTCTCTTCCAGTTTAACAAGAGTTAACTATCACAAGAGTATGTTGTTCAGAATCAATGTTGCGCAAAGCTGGACTGAAGAAGCAGCAAGGATCCTAGACTGTAAAATATGATCTCTTCATTTTAATTACTTTTGTCTCCCGATTAGTGTGAATGTTAGAGTGAAAACAACTTGGAAAGAAGTGCTTCATATAGTAAGATGGAAACTTTCAAGATGGAAAAATAGACGTTTGTCAATCGGTGGTAGGGTAGTCATTCTAAAACCCATATTGTCCATGATTCCAATTTACTTCATCTCATTTTTCGAGGCTCCGCCTTGTATCATTTCTAAATTAAAGTCTTTTTTTAAACAATTTTTATGGGGAGGCAGTGAGGAACAAAAAATAATAATCAGGTAAATTGAGATAATGTGTGTAGGCCGGTATAGGAGGAAGTTTAGGGATAAAAAACTTGAAGCTTTTCAATGTAGCACGGTTAGGAAAATGAGCTTGGAAAATTAAAGTAGAGAGTAGGGGTCTGTGGTAAACAAGTACGGGTCAATTAATAATGTCTCGTGCTCGGGGAGCAAATATCACTCTACATGGTGGAATGATCTATGTAGTCTAAATCTAAATTATTTGGATTCTACATTTGAGTACTCTATCAAAGAGATTTATAAGGGCTTAATAATGAACCTCCCTAACTATACTAATCTATTATGGTAAAAAGCTTGAAATAAGGCGATTCCGACAAAAGTTCCATGTTTTGAGTGGAGAATGCTTCAAAACAAAATTCCAACAAAAGACAACCTTGTTAGAAGATGAATGCTAGATATAGGTGCAATTTGTTGCGTCGGGGAGTGCGGGGGAGATAAATCTGTCTCTCATCTGTTTTTCGAGTGTACATCTTTTGTAGGTATTTAGTACTCAATATCTCATTGGCTCGAAATTTCCATTGTGTTTCGAAGAGAATAGTTATACCACTAGGAGCATTTTGAAGGCTTGTTTGGATATAACATATCAATTTCAAAGTGTTCGGTAGTGGTGTAGTTTGTTTGTGTCTGAACCGTTAGGAAAACGCAAAACGATTGGATCTTTCGAAACAAAGAAATCAATGTTGAAAAGATTGAAGGAGAAACTAAAATTATCTATTGGATCTGGTTGCAATATAAACTTGATAATATCCAAGTTAATGTACCACAATGGTGTATGAATCCTAAGGCATATATTGGAATGATGAATGATTAAAGATCTTCTATTAGTTTTGAGCTGGTTAGGTTGTGGAGTGTTGGATGCTCCTTTGATCGGATGGTTGGCCGATTTTCATCTTTGCAGTTCACATTCTGCTCGGTTCTGCTACTTCCCGTGAGTAGTTTGTGCGTCTAGAGTTGAAAAATTTAGCTTTTTCTAGTTCTGTTAGTTTGTGGTGTTCCTGACCCTGTTTCGAAGTAATATTAATATCTGGTTATGGCGTGTTTTTTGGACTCAGTCTTTGATCTCCAAGTGAATGTGTTTTCTACATCCTGTTGCTGTTTTTCCTTATTGGGCAGAGATTCTTGTATTTTTTCTGCATATTCTATTGCAGTGTCTTACTTTTATGCCGATGCATGTGTCCCATAGCAGAGTGTGTGTTGATTGAGTTTAACCGATGTGCCTATTGAAGAATGAGGTGGTGACTCATAGGCGGTGGCTTGGTTAAGGGAAATCACCGGAGCCGTAGCGAAATCGAGTTTTCATAGGGCTATTGTCAATGCTTATGAACCCGAACCTGAGTGATCTATCCATGACCAGGATGAAGCTTAGGTGAAACTAAGTGGAGGTCCGAACCGATTGATGTTGAAAAATCAACGGATAAATTGTGATTAGCAGTGAAATGCCAATTGAATCCAAAGCTAGTTGGTTCTCTCCAAAATGCATTGAAGTGCAACAGTTGATTGGACATCTAGAAATGGGTTGAGGAGTTCAGCCTAATTTTCTTATGCTTGTAGCTTGGTGTAATATTTCTTATGCTAGCAATAATATTTATTTGATATTGCTTCTTTTTTTTCTTCTTCAAAAATAAGCTTTTAGTCATAACCTATTTTTGTCATAGCCGTTATTTAAATTAGCTATGGGCCACATACCCACATGTCCCATGCGTCTGCACGTTAACATTACCAAACCGGCGTGTTTGAACTTTCAACTTCCAACAAACCATATGCTTTCTAAAATGCGAATATGCGACGATGCACACATCTACCAAACCACTCAACACAAACCACAGGCGTTTTCACGTGTTTTTAAAAATAAAAAAACGCAAAAAGCTTCACGATTATAAATTTAATTCCAAATAATTAGATTTAGTTTCTTTATTTTGATTTTACCTACCAATATTAAAGTTATTTGTTACCAAAGAAAAAAAAAAAGAAAAAGCGATTAAAATTGTCTAAACCTAAACAAGAGAGAGTGTTAATCGGGACTATAAATAAACCCAAAACCGATTTCCAAGTTTCTCTCACACAAAACTTTATCTTCTCTCTTCGTTCAGATCTCAAATTTCAATTCTCATTCACATCGATTTCTCCTCCTCCGATATGGCCGCTATTACTTCCATCAAAGCTCGTCAGATCTTCGACAGCCGTGGCAATCCTACCGTCGAGGTTCATCGTCTCTTCCATTCCGATTGATCTCCGATCTATCTATTGATTTCTCGATTTCTATTTTTGTTTATTTTCCGGTGGTTTTTTATTCGTATTAGGGTTTGGTTTTGGTTATTGTGAATTGAATTTGAATCTGGTTGTTGTAGGTTGATATAACTGTCTCCGATGGTACTTTCGCTAGAGCCGCTGTTCCCAGCGGTGCTTCCACCGGTATGTTCTACTCTTTTCCCTCGATTCTCGTTTTCATGCTTGGTGCTGATGATAGCTACTTTACTTGAATTAGATATGTGAAACAGTGTTTCATTTTGTTTTTGAAACGAATTGATAGGTATTTATGAGGCTCTTGAGTTGAGAGATGGAGGATCTGACTACCTTGGAAAAGGTGTATCAAAGGTAAGGCTCATGTCTCGGTTATTATACTTCATACTTGTGAAATAACGAAATGATTTTCACTTATTTTTGATTTATGTGAGTATGTTTTATTTCAGAATTTATTAGTGTTTTAGAAATTTATGTGAGAATTTGGTTAAAAAATCCCATCTGATTTCTTTTCTTGCACCTGCAGGCTGTTAACAATGTGAACACCATCATTGCCCCAGCATTGATCGGCAAGGTTTGTTTATTATCCACCATGATTGTATAGTTTATGGAATTTAAGCATCTTGGTTTATGTTTTTTTTTCAGTTACTAAAGCTTCCCTTTTGGCAATGAACAGGACCCAACTAAGCAGACTGACATTGACAACTTCATGGTTCAGCAGCTTGATGGAACTGTTAACGAGTGGGGTTGGTGCAAACAAAAGGTGATTAGCATACTCTCTTGTATATCTTTAAGTTGACTGATTTTTTATTTTGTAATCCTCATGTTTTTCTCTATGTTTTAGCTTGGGGCAAATGCCATATTGGCAGTGTCTCTTGCAGTGTGCAAAGCTGGTGCTGGAGTCCTAAAAATCCCTCTTTACAAGGTAATTCGTCCATGAAGAACTGTGACACTAAATTATATTTTGTTTTCTGTTAGTTTGATGATGGAACCATGAAGTTTTTTATTACTGAGAATATCTACTACTTTACAATGAACTTGTATTCGTCTTTTTTTTTTTTTGGTTGCTATTTGGCATCTAAGAACATAGTTATTGTGTATAATTAATTATACTCATACGGTTAGACCAATTACAAATATTCTTTTACAATTGAGTGATTAAAATAAATGGTGGAATTGTTAATTCTTACACCAGTGACACCCCTCCTCCTTTAACATAGTTATTCACCCTCTAACTCAGCTCAGTTTTCTTATGTTGTTCATTTTTGGTTGAAATTTTTTCTTGTTTCTGTGTATCTATCTGACTTTTGTATGGTTGTTCTTTGTGTGCAGCATATTGCAAACATTGCTGGCAACAAAACTTTGGTTTTGCCTGTTCCTGCTTTCAATGTCATTAATGGTGGATCACATGCAGGAAACAAGCTTGCCATGCAGGTATGATTTCAAAGACTGCTCGTTTTCTTGTGTGCACGGATTTAAGAGAGATAGCAAACACATTTAATATCTGATATATAATGCAATGCATATGCAGGAGTTTATGGTTCTTCCTGTGGGAGCATCCTCTTTCAAGGAGGCCATGAAGATGGGTGTGGAAGTCTATCACCATTTGAAGGTCCGTTTGCATCTTACACCCATTTACCTCTAATAAAATATATTATCTAAAACTCTCGAAAGTCTTGTAATACCAAATGAAGTTTTTAATTATCCGTTGCTAAGCTTTGTTATTTACCAGTAATTGAGTGGGCGCTTTTACCGGAAACCTAACATATGAAAGTTTCCTGTATCATGGCCTGCCAAGCCTTGGTGTCTATTTGCGCATGGTTCGTGAAATTGATTGTTAAGCCATACCAGTGTATTTTTAGTAGTTGTTAATGTTGGGTTATGCTGATGTCGTTTCAGGCTGTGATTAAGAAGAAATACGGTCAAGATGCAGTGAATGTTGGTGACGAAGGTGGCTTTGCCCCTAACATTCAGGTTAATGATGGTTTTTAACTTGTTTCCTTATAAGCATTATATTTGGGTACCACCTAAATTTTTTGATCTGTTGCTGATGTGCTGTTTGGCTTTCAGGAGAACAAAGAAGGCTTGGAGTTGCTAAAATCTGCCATTGACAAAGCTGGATACACTGGCAAAGTTAGATTTTTTCCCTCTAATTAAAATTTTGTTTTGGTGCTCTGGCTTATTAAAAGTTTGACATTTTATATGATGTTCTTAGGTTGTCATTGGAATGGATGTTGCAGCTTCCGAGTTCTACAAGGAAGACAAATCATATGATTTGAACTTCAAGGAAGACGTGAGCTCCTTTTATTTATATTTATTAGTAGTACTTCTAAGTTCTACCTGTTAGTCTAGTTAGAAAGGGATGGGTACCAGATATTTAATTTCAAAAATTGATTCACATCATAGTGACGCTCACAATTTAGAAGCATAGTATTAAAAAGACACCCAGAAATACAAAGAAAATGCAAAAATAAAGAAAACTCAAGAGTCTACCAACCTTCATGCTCAAAGGTCTTGGAAACCTTTAGCCACAATTGCCTGCCAACCTTTCCTCCCTTCAAATTTATTCTAACTTACCCATCTGACTTCCCTTTCTCACTCTGTTGAAGCTGGATTTTGATGTAGAATATTCTCCATTTTGTCCTCTCCCTAAACAACACACGCTGACCCCATACCCCACATCCTGATTTTGTAATACACACCTTTAGTACAAGGGTTTCTATCAGAATCATCGGTTACAGTAAAATCAGTTTATATGGCAAACAGGTGGGTATAATTTATAAAATACCCACCCCTTTTTAAGAAGGGTTAAGAGCCAAATGTCCTCTTTAATTTTGTTGTCTTGGTAGCCATTTCACGTACATGTGCAACTTGAAAGATGCATCATTTTTATTAAGAAGTTATAAGCTGGTAACATTTATGATGTTGCATAATTAGATTATTTATCTCTTTGGTATTTTGCTGTTTGACAGAACAACGACGGCTCACAGAAGATCTCTGGAGAAGCTTTGAAAGATCTCTACAAGTCATTTGTGTCAGAGTACCCAATTGTTTCAATTGAGGATCCTTTTGACCAGGATGACTGGGAGCACTATGCTAAGATGACCGGTGAGATTGGAACCAATGTGCAAATTGTTGGTGATGATCTCTTGGTTACCAACCCCAAGGTCTGCATATTATACTCTACTTTTTGTTTTGTTGGGGGATTCTATAAGACTGTCCTTTTAACTTGTTGCTTTTTTCCATTGTGTCCAGAGAGTTCAAAAGGCAATTGACTCGAAAGCATGCAATGCTCTTCTGCTCAAGGTAAATAAGTATATTGATACTAGTGAATTTTTTCTACAAAGAGTTATTGAGCCAAGGTAGATAAATATATCAATACACTTTTGCTTGATATACATGAAACCAATAGGTGAACCAAATTGGATCAGTGACCGAGAGTATTGAAGCCGTCAGGATGTCCAAAAAGGCTGGATGGGGTGTCATGACCAGTCACCGAAGGTTTGAACCCTGCCTATAAGATATTTAACTGTTAGATTTGTAAGGCAATCATTTATATAGTACTAACATTCTTATATTTTGGTTGCAGTGGAGAGACTGAGGATACCTTCATTGCTGATCTTGCAGTTGGTCTGTCAACGGTATTGCCTTATCTCAGCTCAACCTTTGTGCTATATGAGTCTATTACCATCGTAATTCCCATGTCCAATATAATAACTTTTCCATTTTGTTAATTGTAACTTGAACAGGGTCAAATTAAGACTGGAGCTCCATGCAGGTCAGAGCGTCTTGCTAAGTACAACCAGGTTAGTGTTTGTTCATTACATTTGGTTAAGTTTTCATCGTTAAGCTTAAGCATGTTCTGAATGTTTGTAACTCATTTTGCAGCTCTTGAGAATTGAGGAGGAGCTCGGTGCCGAAGCAGTGTATGCTGGAGTTAACTTCCGTACTCCCGTTGAGCCCTACTAAAGCTTTTGAAAGGGGAAAAACCAGATACCCAACCTGAGTTTTGAGCAATGAGATTTGGCTGCAGCGGTTTTAGTTGTGATGAATAAGTTATAGTTAGATTGCTAGTCGGTCTTCTTTTGAAAGACTTGATTCCAATAAATTTTGACCTCTAATTTTGCGGGGCTGATAAAGTCTCCCCTGGATTTTAAATGTTGTTTCAATTTATAGTGATATTGCTTTTATGCTTGCTGCCACTTTCAATTATGTGTTCCATTTCTTAATCGTAGTATTCCCTAATAACAAATATATATTTTTAACCAGGCCCTAACAAGTATTTATTTTGTAACAAAAAAAACAAATATTTATTTTAATTCATTTTTCTATACTAGTTTAAGAAGTACATCTTTTGAAGAATTTATGAATTTCATTTTTCTATATGCTCCAATTTGTCCAAATAATTTTTTTTATAGTAAGTATTAATAGAAAATATATTACTGAGAACACTCTTTTATAGTTAATTGTTATATCCTAATCTCATTCTGTTGAAGTTACATTTATCCATGCTTTATTTTATACAGACGATAATAATGCATAAATATAAGTTCATGTCATATAACTTTCATTTATAAAGTCAATCTTACATAAAAATATGTTAGGTAATTGATTTGTAAGATGAAGATTGCCTTCATTTATAAATATATGTGCATGTTATATATTTTTGACATGCGTGGCAAAGTCTAGTGAGTGATTCGATATTAGAAATGTGATAGTAAATGATCGGGGAATTAACATCTCATTCTTCAATTATACATCTCATTCTTCATATTTCATTATTTCTAAAATGGCCTTTTATTATTTATTCTAAATATTTTCCATGTCAATTTCTTATTATTATCAAAGTGGGTCAAAAAATGAAATTTTTGGTACCCCAATTTTAGCGTATATCAAAAATACTTTGCATTACGCAAATTTTCGCAAAATTTTAAGTTTCTAGAACAATTTCCAAAATCCATTGCATAAATCGGATATTATGCAAATTTCCAAAATAACGAACATAGGAAATTTCAAATTTCTTTATAACCGAAAATTTCAGTTATGTCTGAAATTTATGCATTTGCGGTCTAGAGCCGGTAGCTTCAACTTCTTCTACAGATTCATGTATTGATGTTACACAGTTCTTCACCACATATATTATACGTCTTTTATTGAACTTACACATTATTATTTGTATGTCGCCCTTAAATAAATTGATGAAGTTTACTAATTATATTTTGTGGTATTTGACAGATTTTTGAATCTCGACCTAAAATTCTAGAATGGATACACTCTATTAGTAAAAAGTATGATATTGTTGTTGTTACAATTCATTCTAATTCGGCTAATGGAATACGAGGGAGGAAGGATACATTGATTATTTGTTAATTTCAAAAGAAAAAAGGAATTTGGGTCCACCTCTGATGGCATATATACTATGAAAGTTAGATACCCCTTTAGGCTGAGATCTGTTCTGAGTGGTAATGGTTGGAAGGTGGCGGTTAGATGCGGGATGCATAATCATAGACTAGATAAGGGTTTGGACGACCATGACATATTATGACGTCTAAAAGATCATGAAAGACATGACGAAGTACAATATGGTACCAAGGTACATCATTTATGTTTTGAAAGACAAAGATCTAGAAAAGCTCACGAGTATTATCCAAGTATATCTTGCTGGAGCAACATACAAATTGAGCAAGAGAGGTGTAATTAATGAGATGCAAATGTTGTTGAGCCTTATTCACCAAGATAAATACATGTGTTAGACTAGAAATATGGAGAATTCGTAAATTGTGGTTGATATCTTCTGGACACATCCTGATTTTCTGAAGTTGTTGTATGTTTCATATGACGTTAATTTTTTATTGCACATATAAGACAAATATGTAAGAATTTTACTTCTCCATCCTAAAATATGTTGAGTGAGCTGGTTGATCATGTGTATTTTAATCGTGCATGTACCAGATACCACTGTTGGAGATTGTTGGTGTTACATCAACAAAATTAACGCTTTCAATTGTCTTTTCCTATTTGGAACATGAAAGGGAAGAGAATTACATATGGGCATTACAAAATCTCAAATAGTTATTCTATTCAAAGAAATTGCTTTCGAATGTTGTGATGACGGACCGAGAACTTGAATTAATGAATGCCATGGATTTCGTGTTTCCAAATTCAACTCATACGTTATGTACATTCCATATTTCAAAAAACGTGAGCATGAAATATAAAGAGTAAGTGAACTCGTAAAAAAACAAGAACATGTCATGGATCAATGGAACAACATCATGTATTCAAATCCATAAGATGAGTTTTATGTACATTTCAAGCACTTCGAGAGTGTTTATGGTGATATTCCTTCTTTTGTCAAGTATTTGAATGAAGCATGGTTAACACCATATAAAGAAAGATTTATTGCTGCATGGGCTAACAAAGTTACTCATTTAGGGAACACAACAACAAACAGGTACTAAAATCGTGACATTTTAATGTCATTATTATACATGTTTATATTTCGATATTAATTTGAAACATGTTATTATATTTATGAATTTTAGGGTGTATTCTGCACATTGGAGGCTAAAAAACTTGTTGACTACATCTCGTGGTAATTTATGCTGAAGCTAGGTGTTGTGAACACCATGTTGAAGTTGCAGTTAGGTTCCATCGGAGTATCGTTTCAAAAAAGTACAGTCAACATTGAGCATCAGTATAACACCCCATTCTATTCTAAGTTGCACAGTTTTGTCTTAAGACAATGTATACAACTTATTGGGAAGAAACTAGAAATAGTAAAATTTATTGGTTCAAACAAGGAGAGGTGTAGTTGTTTCATTAGAACAACACATGAGTTACTGTGTGCGTGTCTACTTGTCGATTTTCAAATTATAGGCGCCCTTATACCTTTGGAATCAAATTTTAGGCACGTATACACCTTTGGAATCAATTCAAATTTTAGGCACCCCTAAGTACTTGTCACAATTTTCTGCTTTCTTTCATTCTACATCAATGACATTATTGATGTTTAGAATGATAAAAATTGTGATTTCCTTTGCATTTCATCTTTATTATGATGGGATGAAGATTCATGTTATTTGGTTAGGAAGAAGTTAGATACTCAAGTCCATCAACAAGTCCATTAGAAAGATTTGTGTAGGAAGTGACTGTAGTTTTTTTCGGTTCAAATATGTATGACAATTATTCTATTTATATATTGAGTCGGTTAGTTGATTTACTGTATAAATAATTCAAGTAAAAGTTAAAAATTGGGAAAAATAACTCCCAATACTACCAAAAATTTAAAAAATTTAGTTTTTTGGAACCTACCAGAAATTTCGAAATTTCTGATACATAGAAGTCAATTATCGGAAATTTGAAATTTTCGGTTACATGCATACACTATAGTAAAATGAGGTAAATTAAACAAAATTTCGGTACGAAACCGTGAATTTCCAAAATTCCTGTATTTTGCAAGGACTTTTCGATAATTTTGCCACTGATGGGGGTGAGATGTTAATTCCTCTAAATGATCCATCACATTTTAAACAAGACCTTTATATCATCTTAGAATTTGAGTTGGCTCAAAACTCAATTAAGAATTTGTGTTGGCTCAAAATTCAATTTTATAAAACTAATTTCTAAGGTAAAAAATTCTCACAATATAGGTATCATAAAATATTGTTTATCAAAATTACCCTAAGTAATTTATTTAGAGAGAATAAAAGTCAAATGGATTGATGAATAGCTAAGGGTATAATAAGTAAAATGAAAGTTATTACTTGAAAAGTAACAATAGTCATTAGCTGGATTTTTTGGTATATGTAAAAAAAATTAAAAAGTGACAATTAAAAAGGAATAGAGGGAGTATATTTTAAATAATTGTTTATTCCACCCCATAAATTACTCTTTCATTGTGGCAAAAATTCTAAAATATTCTTAGAATTTGAAAATTGGAATCTGATTGCACTCTAAGTCATACCAATTGCAAGTAAAAAATATGTGTGTATATTGAAATTTGAATCCATTATTTTCTATCACATAGACAAAACATAGAACACAAAAATTTGTTATAGGGGTTTGTCATGATATTGAAATCTGGGTTCATCTCTGTTATCACATAGATAAAACAAATAAGCAATTTAGTCAAAGAGTTTGCTCAAATATAGAAATCTAAAAGTTCACCCCTTTTATCACATACACATAACACACTAACAATATCAAACAATAATATAAAATAAAACAACATAACATAAATATTTATTCACCTAAATCTAACATGACATTTCATCATCAACATATGGTTCAAGATGTTTTATCATCTTTCAAATATATGTCGTTGATCTTGCAAGTGTCACACCTGCCTTGATTGAACACTTAGTTGAACAACAATGAAATGTAACCTACATAAAATTACACATGCATCCATATAGAAGAGAAATTTATAGTCCCCCTCTTAATGTATCAGAGATATGCAACTTTATGATGATGTAGGACTCTGGAATCACTGATACTAGTCTTTGATACACTGACGCAAGGTATATTTGTACAGTTAAAATTCTAATTCCCAAGTCACTTATAGAGTTTAATAAAAAAGTGTTTACTGAATCTAACATATGCTGATTGTATATGTTGGATAATCTTGACATGGCTTATGCATGATTATATCCTTGTATTGGGTCTTTGGCTAGCTGTTGAAGTGGTAAAATAGCAAGCACACATAAGTATTTAATTAGTTTTATCATATCGTCTCCATAAGAATTAGTGTTATTGAATTACCATTCGATAACTTCTCGCGCTTATGAGTTTGGGGTTGAATTAGGTTAGTTTGAATAAAAGGTAAATGTGAGAATTAAAGTTATTAACAGAAAACAAATTCATTCTTCGGAGAGTAGAAAAATCTCGGGTTTGCATTTCATCTATCCTATCAAATACTTAAACTTACTACTCAGTTTTACGCAACCTAAATCACTCGTCAACATTATCATGTTTCTCTCACACAGAGGTTATCTCTAACGCAGGGTGAGACAACAAGCGTATTACTTGTATCGATGATCTCCCAGAATAACACAAACAACATAGAGGCATTGTTTTGATACCCCCATGAATATTAAGCCTAAATTATCTCTATAATCTAAACCCAATAGATGTTCCTCCTAAATCCGGATTCAAACCGTCCATTTCTGCAACAACCCAAACCCAAATCAAGAAAGCAATCATCAACACTGATTTGTAAAATGAGTTTCATACAACACCATGAGCAAAAATATGCATATAATCAAGGTAAACATATATAAAATTTCCAACAAATTGAGATTACAAAGAGAAATAAACATTTCTTGGTTTTTCAACACCAATCGATGAGAAATTCAACTCCGGATTATCTGATTGCACCCTTCAAATGTTGTTTCTAAGTCTCTGTCTACCAAAAAATGAATTTGATGGTGTTGAGACTCAAAAATGTCATACCCCTAACCTAAATATGTGATTTTTACCCTATTTAAAGAGAGTTAAATTTGCAGATCCTGCTTAGCGGAACAGAGCCCGCTAAGCGCACTCTATTGTCATGAGAAAAAAACCAAATTTTGTTTCCGTCATAACTTGAGAATCATAACTTCGAGTTACACACAGTTTGAAGCAATGGAAAACTTATTCAATGCTATATTTAACAATGAAAATATCAATGAAATTAATGATTTCATATTCTTTAATTAGAGCATTATTCTTTGATGGATTGCTCAAAATCGCCTCTTTGAAGCTATGACTCCGGCTCTTTATTGCTCAATGCTCCAAACATAAATGAATACCTACAAAACAGATGAAAAAAATTATCAACTGGTACACTAATTACATAAAAATACAACTATACACAAAGTAAATGTATTTACAAACAAAGCGGGGTTTATTCGAACTATATTAACAAAGAGTAAAGATAAATACACACACATACATACATACATACATACATACATACATACATACACACATATATATATATATATATATATATATATATATATATATATATATATATATATATATATATATATATATATATATATATATATATATATATATATATACAAAATACATACATTTTTACACCTATCACTAGCCTAGAATAAAAACCTTTCAAAATACAAGAACCCTAATTCAAAAAATGAAATTTAATCAATTAAAATATTTCTAAAAGATTTAGAAGTCCTTTACCTTGCTCTAATCAATTAGACCTTGTCCTAAACGATTAGGAAATATAAAATCTTTCTCAGTTGGTTATAATTACTTCTTAATCAATTCCATAAATGTATTTATAAATTTTAAAGAATTTATAAAAGAAATAGGTTTAAAAGCTTTTGTGTTTGCGTGTGTATTTTTGACACAGTACACCAAGACTTATTCTTGAAATTTTACATTTTAGTTTATCACTCAGATACACATTAAGCACATAACCAATTGAGCTTTCACACTTCCCTTATTTCACAACTTCATAGCTTTATGTTCCCTTCCTTTATTCATTATTGACTTAAGATTTTAACTGTAAATTGAATCTTCTGTACTATGAGGCTAGAATTATGTACTTGATTAGATGCCAAGACAATTGATATAAAGGACTTTACATGCAAGCACGTAGATCTATATTCTATAAATTTGATACAAATGACATCACTTTACAATGTTTTACATAAGGTGTTGTCATCATCAAAACTACCAAGATGACATTTCTAGACAATTGTAAAGGTAAGTACATAGATCTAAAAAAACAATTGAGTAGTTTCGTTGCTTCGATGATTTCTATTTTCATGTTGATTGATGATAGGTGCTTATGGGGGTTGATTTTCCCATCGAGGGTTAGGATATGTTGCAGCTTCAAGTTCTTTAGTACCAGGGCGTCACATATTTCCTAGCATAGTTCTTAAGGTCATTTAACTCATCATTTGAGTTACCTTCATGCACTAATTGCTACCATATTTCTTTTGTTTGGATATGTATGACCTCATTTTGGTGACATACTTTGCTCTTCAAGTATGTATGAGGGTATTGATCACACAACCATGTTAGTTGGATAAGTGGTTGCATGGATGAGATTATTCTTGCTTGAATTTATAATGGATGCCAAATATGTGTGCTGAATTCAATAAGGACCCTGATGGTAGCGTTCTAGACACAATGAGCCATTATATGATATCTAAAGGGTATCAAATGTATGATAGGTATATGATAAGAATGACGAGGTGCTGAAGTTGAGTCCTAATCCTATTAGAGGAATTATGTATATTCTTATATTTCCACTCCTATCTAATTTGGTGTTTAGGCTTTACATGTATAAGCACACAGGTATTAAGTATTAGCTTCATGTCTATGTTATACAACGCGATTCGACGCTCATAACACTTTAGATTTATATTGATCAACAATCTCATAAGCATCACACCTAATAAGAATTAATTATTTGAAAACATTATCATGATCCACCAGCTGCCAAACATGAGGCCTGGTAGCAATGAAAAGATTGACGTTACTAATGGTCCATTGAGATTACTCTAGTCCAAAAACCACGATCTCTTCTATTGTTTTTACTACTAATTCAATAAACCATCAAAGCTAATTTACTTTTATATGATGTTAGCAAGAAATTCTTAAAAAGTATTTTTTTCCAAAGAATTATAATCACTAACTATAAGATATTGAAAATAACGTTAAAATATTTAAAATAACTTTAAGACATTGAAAAGCTTCATTTTAAAAAAATGTTTTTCTATTCATAGTACATTCTTTTATTTTTAATTGGGTTAAATACACTTTATTCCTGAGGGAGTTTTGGTTAACCCCTCTCCCCTGGTTATATTTTTATTCTCCCATGTAATGCAAATATTATGTTGTTTTGACCTCTTAGTTGACAAGTAGGACAAAAAATCTTCATTTTTTTCCAAAGTGGCCGTCTAGGTGATTTTTTATTTGCATTTTTCATTATTTAAGTTGACATGTCAAGCTTGGAACATGTTCTTCTTCACCGTGTTCCACTTTTCTCAATTGCCTCTTCATCATTTTATTCTCCAACACCTATTCCATCGTTTTCTTCAGCTTCCACTGTCTTTATAACATAAGTGTGTTTGTGGACTACTTTACAACATATAACTAAAAATCCTTATTTAGCCTTGCAGTTTTCCCTTACCCTATAAATCTTATTTTTCACAAAAATAATTTCTCTACCATTTAATAATGACCACTCACGAATCACATCTCTAAAATCAGCTAGAGAATTAAATTTCACACCTCACTTAAACTGGAAGTCCTTTATCATAACCAGATTCATATGGGTTTGAGCTACCTAATTAATCACTAACATACCCATCATCCTTACTTTTGTATTGGAAACTACAAATTAGTCCAACAGTAGCAACAATGTTAGATCTATTTGGGGGTCGATTAACTTTAATTCCATTTGCAAGAGCAATAGTTCTCTCATCCCCACTATTATCAAAGCCTTCAACATTCTCACACTCAATTCCTTCCATATCTGACATCTCATGAATGAACTGGGGTTCTGTTACTTTCAGTTTTATATCATTCACATAATGTTTAAGATAAATGTGACCATTAACTTAGCTTACATAAGTATATGCAACAAAATCACATGCATCTTCACCATTACATAATTGATTTTTTTTTTTTCATTTTTAAAACAATTTTAATCCAAGCCCCATAACTTCCTGCTTTATAACCCTAACCCTTCACCAAGTTATGAATTTCAAACATAGTTCATTTACCAATATTTTACCCAAAACTATGGTTTGAACCCCACCTCTGTGTACCAGTTCTTGTTGTCACTTATAAATTCACCTCCACGGTGAAAAATAACATTAAAGTCTAGACTCAATAAGAAAAAAAAATAAAAATCCGTCCACTAAAGTCTTTAACCTAACCAAAATACAGAGAATGAAGCATAACAACACATATTCTTGCATTCATTAAACATTACAATCACTAAAAAATAGAGTTTTGAAAACCTAACCTTAGACATTGGAAAATGACGATTTCAACCTTTTGCTTAAGTAACCGCTTCGATAGAACCTCCAATGACATATTCCTTCTTCATGCTTCATATTCCTTCTTCGTCATCCTTCCTTCCGCATGCTCCGTCAAAATCGTGTCAAGATCGATGTAGTGAAATGATGGAATTAGTAAAAACTATGAAAACCTTAATTTTTTACGGGTTGTAAAACACATTATAAACTAATTACATGCTGTAATCTCAACTTAAATAAATAAAAAACCACCTAAACGACCACATCAACAAAAATAAAAATTGCTACAGATCAACTAAAAGGCCAAAACAATGTAATCTTTATATTAAAATGAAAAAATAAAAATAAAAATCACAAAGCTAAAGTACCTTTATATTTTAAGATATGACATGTAGATTGCTAGTTTTTTTTTTTTTTTTTGTTTTGACTAATGTAGATTGCTAGTTTATTATTGAAAGGAAGTGCATTAAACTCAACAAATTATTTGTGTTCATTTTATTTCAAATAGAAAATTTAAATTACTTTGCAATTCACCCATTGATATAAAAAAATAAAAATTACCCCTAATATAAAAGGTGAAAAATAATGATAGTGAAAAAACACAACATAAATCGAAGCAAAAGAAAAAGGGGAACGAACAAACGAACGAAGCAGTGAGAAGCGGTGAAGAGACCGAAACCCTAAGCCAGAGATGGCGGAGCATTTGGCATCGATCTTCGGAACCGAGAAAGACAGAGTGAACTGCCCTTTCTACTTCAAGATCGGAGCTTGCCGACACGGCGACCGCTGTTCTCGCCTCCACACTAAGCCCACCATCAGTCCCACTCTCGTTCTCTCCAACATGTATCAGCGACCTGACATGAATCTCAACTTCATCAACCCTACCCCTAATCAGCCTCAGCAACCGCAACCACCGCAGCAGCCGCAGCCGGAGTCACTCGACCCTGATAAGCTTCAAGAACACTTCGATGTAGGTTTCGTCTTCTCGCTTCTGTGATTTCATTTTCAATTTTTTGAAGTTTTGTTTTTTATTTGATTTTTTTTTTATATATATATTTTTTAGGATTTTTATGAAGATCTGTTTGAGGAGCTTAGCAAGTATGGGCAAATTCAGAGCTTGAATATTTGTGATAATTTGGCTGATCACATGGTTTGTTGATTTTTTCTCTATATATGTTTCAATTTTTGTAACCCTAATTTTTGTAGTGGTGAATTTTTTTGTTTTTTGTTTTTTAGGTTGGTAATGTATATGTTCAGTATAAAGAGGAAGATCATGCTGCTAATGCCCTGATGAATCTCACTGGAAGATTTTACTCAGGTTCTTCATTTTTTTCCCCGCATTCGATTAGGGTTTGAAGTTAAAATTTGTGTGAATGACTGGGTGTACTATTGCCGTCATTTATCGTTCATGGATTGGTTTTAATTGTGTTGTCACATGAGTTGTAAGCTATGAAGCACGAACACTAACACTGACATATCGATACGGACACAGCCACAGTGCTGATACTATTGAAGTTGTAAGTTGCATTGCGAACTAATAGTAAGATAATTTAAAAAAAATCCATTTTCATGTATATATGTGTTTTTAAAGTGTTTGTTTTTGTAAGATAAGTCAATAGGTTATGATATTCAATATTCATATTAGTTGCAATTCAATAGAATAAGGTATTTAACAGGTTTGACATTAGTGTTCTATGTTTACCTTGTTATTCCTGCTTATATTGGCCCTTCTGTTACTCGTTTTTGCGAGTATTTGGGCTTTATCGGAATTGGATGAAATGTATTTTGATCATGTTGTTAGTTTCATTGTTATCTGCCACATGGAAGTTCTTAGTTTCATTGAGTTTATCATCTATGGTCTAATGTTGTGTTTACTGGTTTTGAATTTTGTTATTTTTTGGGGGTGGGGGTGGTGCAGTCATATGATCCTTTGATGTTCCTACGGCAGTGATTTTGTTTTTTCAAAAATATTAAAGGTCATGATTACTTGGCGAACATATTTTCTTGTTAGTTTTAGTGCCTGTAAAACATTTTCAGTTTTCCATCTTTTAGACCGAGTTCTTTTGCTGATAAGAAAATATAAGACGTTGGAAATAAATAATGGTGATGTGGAGGATAAAATACTAATTAGTCAGGGATGGTTAATTTCTAGAAATAATGAAAATAGTGCTCGTCATTTTCATTGTTTCCAGAATTGTAAGACTGATGCTCTTTTCAAGACTCTGTTTTCTCTTGTTAACATTTTAGAAATGAAAATAAAAATTATTTTCGCAGTTAACAGGCTTCTATTTTCTTTAAAGTAAATAATATGTGCAAAGGGCTTCACTTGGCAGTAACAGCATCTCAATTATGTTGACGCCTCAAATCCACCATGTATCATTTGTAGCACCTCACTAAATGTGCATAATGACATAATTGAGTTTGAATCTTATTCCTTTAAACATGTCCTTATTTTTAAACAAGGAGAAAAGAGGCTTTTAAAGTATATACTTGTCTTGCATTTTGGAAACTACTGAAAATGCCAGGAGTTATTTTCATTATTTCTCGAAACTCGTCTCATCCATAGGCATAGCTAGCATTTTGTTTCTCTCCCTCACAATATCTCACTTTAAAAGTTTAATTTTTCTTTGTGAACATGTTAAATAACATGAATTAAAGAAAATGATAATTGAAATGGTTTTACAAAGTAAACTGTCCTAATATTGCTACAGAGTTAGGTATTGTGTGGCATGAGATGAGCCTTTTGTATTATCCGTACTTCCAAGTACACATATTTGTGATAATTATTGCAAGCAGGACATTGAGATATATTAGATAATTAGTGTCTCATCATGTAATGCTTACAAAAATCCATACATTTTCTATCATTGCTTGATGCTCTCATTACTCACCGACATCCCCGGTAACTGATGGCAGTGTGATTTGACTTGCTGATTCTAATAGGTCGACCGATCATTGTTGACTTCTCGCCTGTTACGGATTTTCGAGAAGCTACTTGTAGGCAGTATGAGGAAAATGTATGCAATCGAGGTGGCTACTGCAACTTTATGCATCTAAAGAAAATCAGCAGGTTAACTTCTTAACATAGTTCTGTTCTCTCTCTTTTTTCCTGATTATTTTACTGTTGCATTGCATTTATACTGTTCTGTTTTTGTTAAATCCTTCCCTTTAATTTCAGAGATTTGAGGAAGCGGTTATTTGGAAGAAGTAGTAGGAGGTCATGGAATGATCGTAGTGGAAGCAGAAGCCGGAGCCCGCCAAGGAATCGTAACTATGAGGGGCGTTCATATTCTGGTCGTGGTTCTGGTAGAAGGGACCTTGACAGGCCTCATGGCGGCCATCATGGTAGGAGGCCAAGAAGCCGTAGTCCTCGTCATAGAGGAAAAAGAAGTAGAAGTCCAGCTGGCAGGGACAGGAGTCCAAACCCTATCAGAGAAAGAGAAAGTAGTGTAGAAAGGAGAGCTAGAATAGAACAATGGAACAGGGAGAAAGAAGTTGAAGATTCTGGTAACAAGGACAATAAGAGTAGCAATGATTACGAAGAGCCGAGCTTAAGAAATGGCAGTGAGTCTGGTAATCATCAGATAGAGTAAGCACACAGAAATTTGACCCAAAGTGAAAAGACCCTGTAATAATTGCTCCAAGTAATCTGGTTTGTTTCATTTGCACCTGTTGAGTTGGTTGTAGTTGTTTTTTCATATTATTCTATTCTGATTTCTGGATTATCTATTTAGATGAAGTATTGATTTTGATATAGTTCAGCAGTGGATATTTCATTTCTGTAATTGGATGGATGTTCAATGGTAACTATGTTGGAGATTATGTGGATGAAATAGAGGAAATGATGTTTGAATTTCATATCTGAGTTATATGACATGTTCAGTTACAAACCAATTTTGGTTGACACTACACCTTTAATATGTATCATGTCAAGACCTGGATCCTCTTCAAGCCGGCTGTAGCAGGATGAGTTTTTATTGTATTTTTCTTATCCTTTTGTTGTTACTGTCAAACGAACGATTCAGTGATAATTAAATGTTCTCAACTCCTAGTTGGTCTATAGCAGCGATACCAAATCAGTGGCTTTGATGGTCAATTTGGTAGAGACGATGTACTGTATGATTCTTTTGAAAGGAAATGCAGGAAAGAATGTGGGGTGTATCATGTCAAAATTGGTAATTTTAACTTTCACCACATGTAACAGAGTCTATATTAGGTGATAGTTTATTGACTTCTCTTTGGATGGGTAGAAAACTTCCTCAATTGATGAAACACACTGCAGTTAGAGACTCACTTCAGTTGAAAAGTTTCAAGCCTTTATCAACTCTTGGCCATCACTCATAAATTTTTCTTTAGGAATACAAATTATGCTTAGTAAACTACTGAATCTCCAAATAAATAAATCAATAACATTCTTGATCAAAATTTGCACACAAGATTGTCAGACTTGCAATTGCATTATCATTTGTCTTAACAAACAAATCATTTATGGACCACCACAAAATCTGAAGCCACTGCTGGGACAGGTTCTAATTTAGGTAGTTCCAAATATCTATAGTCATTTCCCAGTCTTTTTGCCAGATTGGACGAGGATCAGATTTATTTAATCAAACCACTGCCCAATATTATATTTTCCTTTTCTTTGAAAGGAAGGACACTGCTCAATCTAGCCACAAATCAAGCAACTAAGAAATTAAAAGGGAATTTCTTAATGCATCCTATAAATGCATCCCTCAAATTCTGAAAATGCATTTTTGGAAACATCTCACACATTATCCTGTACTTTGTTTTCCTGTTAATTTATAAGAAAAAGTTCTATAAAAATATTAGTTAATATTTTTCTCAATAATAAACTTATAAAAATTATATCGTTGTCAACAATTTTAATAGTATAATTAATGTTTTTTAATTTTTATAATTTATAAACCATGGTAATAATAGTTTATATATATTTAGTTTATTTATTATTCATTTATAACAAAATAGATATAAATTACAAATTAATGAGAGGAATTTAAATAAATAATTATATAGTCTAGTACGGTACAAAAATTAAGAGTTGGATTGATGAATTACTTTTGAGTTGGCTAAGTACTAATCGAAACATGAAAAAATTTAGTATATACTACATTTTATTTTATTAAGTGATAAATACGTTTTTAGTCTTTATAAATATGCGACCTTTTTTTTTGAATAATGGTCATCGTAAAATTATTATGCACGTAGTTTTAGTCTTTATTATTAAATCAAAGTGTATTTTCGAAGGATTATTTTACAGACATGTGTAGAATATTATAAAAAGTTCCTCGAATAAAAAAGGAACTCAAAATTTGATTTATAAATAAGAATTTTTATTGTTTTTATCAATATCTTTTAAAATTTAAAAGATTCATATTTAATTCTTTCGTTTTAAAAAATTCTAAAATTTAGTATTTATAGTATTGCGAACACAAATGAAAAAAATTATTTAAAAAATTAAAATTTTAAGGATAAACTAACCGTTTTAAAATTTGTAAAAAATAATAGAGACTAAAATTATTGCAGAATTAAAAATTTGCGAGAACCATTATTTAAAAGAAAATTTTAGAGGATCAAAATTATAAAATCGCATATTTATAGGAACTAAAAACATATTTAACCCTTTTATTAATTTCTTATTAATAAGCCAATTTTAACAATTTCTTATTAATAAGCCAATTTTAACACCACCGTAAATACATGAGAATTCTATCAATAAGTAGAAATATTTTATACAGAACAATTAACTGCAAATTGCTCTCAAATTATTGCAGCTTGCTGCAAACGGTTAGTTATTTCTATTTTCCAATTTAACTCATTTGGGAACCGTCTTATTGACAAGGGGTATTAGCGGTACTAACGGTCATATTAAACTACTTATTAGGAAGTTAGTGTTATATAAGAGTGACAAAGAACCATGTCGTTCCATTTAGATTAGGTCCGCAAAATAAAATTTAAGTCTCCCACTGTTAAAAATAAAATTACGCGTGCTTGTGATATATATATATATATATATATATATATATATATATATATATATATATATATATATATATATATATATATATATATATATATATATATATATATATATATATATATATATATATATATATATATATATATATATATATATATATATATATATATATATATATATATATATATATATATATATATATATATATATAAAGTTCATCCGATATTAAAATATTGACATGTATCTCTTAAAAGTTGTAATTGTTGTTTTGTCGAAAAGTCTATATTCGACATAGGTGTGTTTGACCTAGTCGTAGTAGTAGAAGTCAGTTGTATTATATCATATAGTTCTGTCAAAATTAAAATTTAACTATATGTTTTGAGCTTGAACCTCGATCACCTATAAATAGGCACAATGAGCTCGATATCAATTTAGAGAGAATCTATAATGCCAAACGGAACAACAACAACAACGTAATTTCCAACTAATCTATCAATTTTTAAAGGTGGTAATTACGAGAGGTGGGTTGCGCAAGTAAACATCATCTTCAGATTTCAAATGATTCCGAACATCATTTGTATTTGTACTCCGTCATTCATTGAGCTTGGACCTCGATCACCTATAAATAAGCATGACGTTGAATAGTTTATATAGTTAACAATTTTAACAACTTCACAATATATTTTTCTCTCATTTTCATTCTCTCATTTCTATCTTCTATCATTTTCTTCATCTTTCATAAAAACCCTACTTGTTCCAATATATTGGCATCAATGAGATCGATGCCAATTTAGAGACAATCTATAATGCCAAATAGAACAACAACATCAACGAAATATCTACCGAATCTATTAATTTTTAAAGGTGGTAATTACGAGAGGTGGGGTACGCAAATGAATGTCATCTTTATATTTCAAGATGTGTCTAAAGTTTCGAATGATGGAGTACTAACATTGAAAGCAAATACAAACGATGTTCAAAAAGTTGCACACGAGGATCAAAGGAAGAAAGATGGAAAAGTTCGGTTCTTGATTGCCTAATGTGCGGATCCTAACGTGTTCGAGAATATAAGATGGAAAAGCTTTGTTCTTGATTCATCAATGTGTGGATCCTAACATGTGTGAGAAGATCATTAAAGAGGAAATAGACAAAGGAGCGTGGGACAAGTTGAAGAACTTGTATGGATGAGACGTACAACTGAAGAGGGTGAAGTTGCACAGACAATGAAAAATCAATTTGAGATGACTCAGATGAAGGAAGATGAATCAGTCTCAATTTTTTTTACGTGCGATGCTGTTAACAAACCAGATGAAGACGCGTGGTGAATCAATCAATGATTTGTAGAAGATTGAGAAACTGTTAAAATCTCTGACTATAAATTTTGATTATATTGTAGTGTCTATTGAAGAGTTCAAGAACCTACCATAGATGGAGTTAGAAGAAATTCAAGCTTCATTAGAGGCTCATGAGATGAGGATGAAGTAGAGGAACTCAGAAAGTAAAAAAGTGGCTAAGCAAACACTCAAAGCAAGATTCAACAATAAATATGGAAAAGGGGGTAAAGTAGAGAAAAAATCTTGCTAATGATGAGAAGTCAAGCAATAATTCAAAGAATCACTTTGGTTCTACCAAGAAAGACATAGGAAACAAATATTCATGAAAGAAAATTGACATAAATGAGGTGCAATGTTACAACTGCCAAGGAGTGGTCATTATGCTCGAGACTATCGAAGAAAGAAAAAAGTGGGAGCAAAAGATAATGATGAAAATTAGTATGCACACATTGAAGATAATGATTTTGATGATGTGCTACTAATGGCAAATACTCATTCGAACAATATACAAACCAACATGTGGTACCTAGATTCAAGATTTTTCAACCACATGACTGGAAATAAAACTTGGTTCGCTAAGTTAGATTAATCAGTCAAGAAAGTGATCAAATTTGCAGATGGAATGCACATCATATCAGGTGGAAAAAGGAAATATATCTGTGGTTAGAAAGGATGGTCGAAAAGCCAACATCACTGATGTATTGTATGTAACTTCGATGATAAGTAACTTTATAAACATATGTCAATTACTTGCTAAAGGATACAACACGATGCTTGAAAAGAATCAGATGAAGGTGTATGATGGTGATGGAATAATGATATGAAAGCACCATTGACAGACAACAAAACCTTCTAAGTAGAGATCAACATGGTTGACCATAAGTGTCTTTCTTCTACTATAGAAGAAGACAAGAATTGGCTATGGCGTCACATGTATGGACATCTAAACTTCAGAAGTTTAGGTATGCTCAACATGGAGAAGATGGTGTACGACTTACCTTAAGTGAAGTAACCAAGTCAGGTGTGTGAATAATATTTCAAAGCAAGCAAACTAGGAAAGATTCAAACATAACTTGCCCATAAGGTCGAAGGAAAAGCCAAAGCTAGCTTACTCTGATGTGTGTGAACCTTTTTAAGTAAGGTCGAATAAAGGTAACGACTATTTACTAACCTTCATAAATGAATTCACCAAACATATGTGGATTTATTTGATCGAAAGGAAGATTGAGTTATTTACACAGTTCAATAAGTTTAAATTGCATGTCGAGAAACAAAGTGGACGCAAGTTTAAAAAACTGATGGTGGATGTGAATACACCTTTAGAGAATTTGCTAAATTCTTCAATGAGGAAGGTATAAAACACGAGGTTATTGCACCCTATACACCTCAACATAATGGTATAATTGAATGAAAGGATTGAAGTATGGCCAAAAGTATGTTGAAAGCTAAAGAAATATAAAATAAATTTTGGAGAGAAGCAGTTTCGATAGCAGTGTACACACATAACATATGTCCAACCAAGAAGATAGTCAAAAAGACACCTTGTGAGACTTGGATAAAATTGAAGCCATATGTGATTCATCTTAAAGTATTTGACAATGTGTTTCAGGCATATACTTGATCAATTAAGGAAGAAGCTAGATGATCCATGTTAGGCCATAGGGCTTATAAGTATCATTCAAACGGTGCATACAAGTTGTATTCACCAAACAATGATAAACTAGTGATTAATATAGATATTTTAGTAGACGAGAGAAAATGGTGAGGTTAGAGTCATGAGCCAGTCCAATAGGAGCCAGATACAATTACAACTGTGTTTGAAGAATACCAACAAACTAAAGCCGCAATCAATCAAAACGAAGAATCACTTGAGCAGAATTTCAGAAGATTAATTAGATAGAGAACTGAGTCGACAATGCTTAGTAGATATAAGATATTTCCTAATCAAGAACTCAATACAGATGGTGACTTAATAGAAGAAGCAATGATGATGGCTAAAGCAGAACCAATTAATTTGGATCAAGCCATGAATGATTCAAATTTTTTGCAGTCGTGAAGGAAGAACTCAATACAATCGAGATGAACAAGACCAAGAAACTTATTGAAAGATCTTGAAAGAAGTCAATTGATGTAAAATGGATCTACAAGTTGAAATGAAGGTGAAATTTCTAAGTATAAGGCAAGACTAGTGGAAAGATATTTTATGCAAAAACCTGGTATTGATTTCAACAATGTTTATGAACCTTTTGCAAGGTTAGAAGCAATCAGAGTTGTTGTGTCGAATGCAACATACAAAGGGTGAAATAAACTCGTGATAGAAGAAGATTTCACAAAGTGTGTCTCTAAACATGAAGTGTATTTTCAATGATGTAGACATGATCATTCAAATCATTTTATGCATATGTAGATGATTTGTTGAGTATAGGTTCAAATGAAGTAGAGATAAGAAGAGTAAAATCGAAGCTGGGGCAGAAGTTTGGTTTTTCGACCTAGGAAACTTGTCATATTTCTTAGGGATAAAGTTCAAAGACAAAGGTGAAGGAGTGTTCCATCACCAGAAGAAGTATGCCAAATATATCATAAAGAGGTTCAAAATGAGCAATTGTAATGTAGCTGCCAACTACGAAGAACTGGAGCAAAATTTATGTAGGATACAAATGATGAGCTTATAACTGCAACACTAAAAACAAATCATTAGATCCTTTAGGTATTTATGAAATACAAGTCCATACATTTGTCAGAGTGTCAGATTATTGAGCAGATTCATAAAGAAGCCACATGATTGCCATCTCACAGTAGTTAAAAGGGTTCTTAAAACCATAAAGGATACAATTGATCATGGTGTATTGATGACAAGACAAAAGAAACCAACACAAATACATAGGTAGATGATTACACTCATTCATCTTTCAGTGGAGATCAATACGAGAAAAGAGTACTGCAGACTGTATATTCATGATATGAGGCGCTCCTTGGATCTCAAGGAAGCGGAGCATTACGACTATGTCATCATGTGAAATTTAGCATGTGATTGCATCGTATGCAGCATGTCAAGCAGTATAGATACAAATGCTGCTAGAATACCTCAAGGTCATGGAACCTAAAAAATGAAGATATTTCTAGTTAACAAGTCAACTATTGACATATCCAATCACCCTATGTGTCACAGTCAAAGTAAACACATAGATAGAATGTATCATTTTCTCAAAGATCAAGTAAATAAAGTAAAGCTTGAACTTAATCATTGCAAGACATAATGACAACTAGCTGATGTACTCACCAATCCTCTGAAGAAAGTTAGGTTCAATGAGATGAAGAAAAATATTGGAATGAGAAGACTGGAAAACATGAATTAGATGACGTGTTAGATGTTGTAATTTATTATTTTGTTGAAAAGTTTGTATTCGACATAGGTGTGTTTAACCTAATCGACGTAGTATAAGTCAGTTGTATTCGAATAAGTTGAATATAGAATAAAATTGTCGTGTCAAAGTCAAAATATAACTTTGCATATTTTAGGCTTAAATTGTATGTTTTAGATTTAGGCCTTGATCGCTTATAAATAGGCATATGACGTTATATAGTTTATATAATTAACAGTTTTAACAACTTCACAATATAGTTTTCTCTCATTCTCCCCTGCATCTTTTCTATCATCTTTCTCAACTTTCTTGAAAACCCTGCTTATTCCAACACATGTGTTTTTTTAATTCTTTTCACTAATTTACTACATTACCTTTTACCTTCATCTTTCTTTTCCTTTCACATGGAGTTTCAACAATGGTTGATCTCCCACATGATGATAATAATTCCTCACCAATCAATACCAATAACAATAACAACAATCAAAATTGCAACACTATCCATCAAGAACATTCCAAAGGTCATGTCCTCATTCAAACCAGACTCTATTTTCTATGTCCTGCAAAAAATTAAAGTGCAGTTCTTGTTACACTTATAGATGAAAACAATTATGATACATGAAGTCGTGATATTTCTAAGCACAAAATTCATCATCGTCAAGATGAATCCTCCTGCACAAAATATGTAACATCAATATCCTATCTTGGATTGCTTCATCACTCTCTCTAGCCACTACTCAGAGAAAAATCTACTTTGATAATGCTTACACATTATAGAATGAATTGCACAACCAATTTATCAAGGGGGTCACTTCCGCTTATCTGGTCTTTACGGAAAAAAACTCACTAAATGAGATAAGGTGAAAAATTAGTCAACACATTTCAATGATTAGAAAACTTCATGGGAAGATCTTGAAATTTTACGCGCCTTGATAAATTGTACATGCAGAGCAAACTTGACTATCAAGAATCAATGAGAAATTGAATATGTAATATGCTTCTTGAAGGGTATTAATTACTTTCAACTAAGTCAAGACCCAACTATACATACAATGAAACCTTTACCTGATGTTAGCAAAGTTTTCTCCATGGTTTTACAACAAGAACGACTTAATGGGACTTCGTCTACTAATAACAATAAAAATATTGATGACTAATACCAACAATAATAATCAATATTACACTCAATCAATGTAATCTTCCATTCATTGTTATGGCAAGGGAAGACCTTACTCTTAAGTGAAAAGTTCTTCCTCTTTAAAATATGTTCCTTTTGCAGCAAGGCTAACACTCTAGAACCTTGTTATTTCAAGCATGACTTTCCTCTAACTTGTAAATTCATGGACAAAAGTGCATATGACAACTTGATTGATATGATCAAGATAAAATATCCACTCATTCAGATGGTTAAGCCAACGATGTTGAAATAACTAAGGACAATTCGATTTCTGTTGGTCGTTGCATCCTCTCATAACTGGAATCTTTTGCAACTCGATGTCAACAATATTTTTTTATAGAGATTTAGATGAAAAAGTATATATGCAACTCCCTCCAAAATTTAATTCACGAACTCCTAACCATGTTTTCAAGTTACAAAAGTCCTTATATGGACTAAAACAATCCAAGAATACCTTGGATTTATTACAAAATACAAGTTATCGTGTTCGAAGTCTGTCACCACTCCTATAGTTAAAACTCTTGAATTTTTCAAAGAATCTTACTCTGCTCTTGTTGACCCTACCAGTTATAGCAACTCACTGTCATAATCTAAGTTATTTTGTCCAATGGCTAAGTCAATATATGTCTGTCTGCTCTCAGGGGTGTTCAAAACCAAACTAACCCAATAGAAAACCACAAACCAAACCAAACCAAACTTAAACCGCAAAAAACTGCATTTGATTCGGATTAGTTTGAGTCATTTTTTAACAAAACTGCATGGTTTGGTTCCATTTGCAGTTTGTATTTTTCAAACCAAATCAAACCGCATTATGTTACAACCTTAATTTTACTTAACTAGCATCAAACCCAAACCTAAACCTATTATACATTAGTCTTATGATTAGGATAATTTTCTCATCTTTACACTTATGGTTTCAATTTCAATCTTCTTAAATATCTCCTAGCATTATTACTTCATCTTCACCACTTACATTTTGCCTTTTCTTCTGTAATCTCTACTCTCTTATATTGTTTTCGTTACACCTTTTCATTTTTTATGCAAATTTTTTCTCTTTCAATTTCGTTTTATCACACATCTTTATCTCTAATCTCTCATTTCTTATGTTCTTTTTTTTCATCTTAACTAATCTCTCATCTCTTCTATTTTTTTTGTTTCTTTATAATATTTTTGATATTGTTTTATGCTATTATTTTATGTTTATTATTTCACTTTTGTCTAATCTAACTTTTACATATTAAATGAAAAATTATTGTCCCAATATGATTAAGTTTGTTGTTATTTAGTAGTGTATGAATGACTAAATACAAAGTTATGTTGTCATCTATATGTGTATGTATGACTCAACAAATTATTTGTAAAAAATCAAACCAACCGTACCGAACCAAACCGTATTGGTTTGGTTTAGTTTGGTTTGGTTTTTTTCTAAAAGTCAACCAAACCAAACCAAACCGCATGCTTTTTTTTCTCGTGGTTCAGATGATTTTTTGCGTCAAAATCGCCAAACCGCACTGCGAATGAAGACATATGCAAAAGTTTTAAAAAGTGCATCAAAATGCATCTTAGACTATGTAGCACCGACACCTCTGAAATAAGACGTGTATGTATCTGTGTTGATGCCGAACACCTGCATCGACACCTCTGAAATATGACGTGTCTGTGTCCATATCGATGCCGAACACCTGCACCGACACTTATGTTTACTTTCAATTCATTTATTTTTTTTCAAATTATTATATGTACTTGGTAGATCTTTTGGGAATCAAAATGCAGTTTCTTAAAAGAAAAAAAGGTGCATTCTGTCCACAATAATAAACTAGTGACAACTAATCTTAGGAATCAAAATCTTCAAAAAAGTTGCATTTTCTTCCACAATAATAAACTAGTGATAACTCAACTATGCTTATATCGAACAACTCGATTTTTTCCTCTAAAATCAACCGACTTGAGAACTGATATAGTGTCATGAAACAATATTATGCTCGTTTCTTTCCCCTTTTTGATTGACTTTTTTGTTGCTGAGAGGGGGTCTCTTTGATTAGCTATTTATACTCGTCACAAACTTGTTTGTAATCATTTTCATAATCAATCATCACCACCACCTCTTTCTCTTGCTTTTAAATTTTCCTTCATAGTCAACTCAACAATAAATGGAGTAGAAAACTTGAAAGCTGAAAATGACTATTGGAAGTCATAGGCAGAACAAGGCAATTGTGGAACAGAATGCATCTTTGCTCTTCAAAAATGCATGTTAAAGCCTTTAGTAGTTATGGTTTGGAAAGTTGCAATGAAACCAGAAAATCAGGGACAAGTTTATGTGTTTTCCTAGGGCATCTCCAGCTTGAAGGAGGGAGGGTATTTAGCATCATTATTGAACTAGCTGTTAGGAAGTTAGTTTTCTTTTGTTAGCTTCATTTTCTCTGTTGAATGTTAGGATAGTTACAAGGAAAGTTAATTGGTTACTAGGGTTTCCTTGTTTATATATTTTCTTGTTTATATGTATAAATCAATAGCTAAGTTAAGCTCAAAATATTATTTATTCACATTTTCTGTATCATATTAAAGGGAATTCACGCTCATTTGCAGGAGTTTAGATAACCGATTGATAATCAATACTATTTTATGGGATTTATTGTTTTAATCATAAACACGGGATTTATTGTTTTAATCATAAACACACCATCTGCTTTTATATGTTTTTGCACTAAATCTTCAATATTATTCCCATAATTTAGATTGAGCCTTAGTCATCCATACAAACCCGGCTTGTAGTGTGATAATTGTCCTCCACTTGTAAACACAACACATGCCATATCTCTGGGCAAGGCGAGACTAAATCCACCCCCTTTAATGCCAACACAATGAAGGAGTTAGGAGCTACAATCAAGCCAAAGTGTCGCAATTAAGGCAACTATGGGCAGACCGCAATTAAGGCTGAAACTCCAACACCTCCTCACACTTAGGCCTCAATGAGGCAGGAAGCCCCACACATCCTCTGTCATTGCATATATGTGTATGTTGTCGTAGGTTAAAATAGACCTTCCATTATTCCAAAGACAAACAGATAGGAAGTGAGAGAGATACAACTTCCTTGACTAATAACTCTAACAAGGGTAAAATCCTCTACTAAAGCCTTTTCTACCAACAAAACTTTCATCTTAGGGGAGGAGTTGCAAACCCATTCCAGGTTAATGTAATTGCCTAAATGAATGTTTGCCAAACTTTTTCTAGAATTTCTTAAGCACAGCTTCACCTTGTTTTATCCCAATCTACCCCGACGTTTTAATTCTCTGCACAAATACATCTAAGATCATCTAGAATAATGACTTCCTCACTAAATCATAGCAACTCAAAGTTAAAAACTACTCGAAAGTATACTGATCTCAGAGCTTTGAAGCCCCATACTATCGGGTTAAGTAAAAAAGAACCTACTCATTCATTAACTTTATTTAGACCCCAATTTAATTAGAACTATATTATGATATTCTTAAAAATCAAGTGAAGATCAAACAAATCCATTGTAATATATCTCAAACTCCCAACCAAATTGGAACCAAATAACCAGTAACTGAATATGTAAACTGTGACCATAAAATCAAAGTCAGGATTCAATCTCAAAGTTGATAATCCAGTTTGAACAATACTCTTTAACATAAAGAACATCGGCCAGCTTTCCTAAATCAACAAGATGCTCACTTGGCACTGTGCTTGGCCTTGTTATGAGAACCTAAGGCATCTTCAGTCTTAAATGACCTGTAAGTCAAAAAAATTATTTTCATTAATGGACTTGTACAAAATAAGGAGACGAGGAGGCTAATAAATGTAAATAGACAATTCCATTCACCTGTTACAAGGTTTGCAGCTGTAATCCCCATTTGACTTCGGAGTCTGCTGCTTGTTATTTGCAGCTGCTTTTAGAGCCTGCTTGGGGTAAGGAGTATCAACATGGACACCACCACTATGGCCACCTGAACATGTCAGAATTCCTATCATTTCCTTTCAGTTCTACTTTGTTAATAACATGCATGCACGGCAAATTAATGATTAAACCAAAACACAATTGAGAGAAAGAAAAATAAGGAGTAAAAAAAATGTAGTCGGGTAGTTTGTCCTAATTTAAGCCCAACGCAAGTCACAACATCAGGTAAATAGTTGGTCCATGAATATGCAAAGTCATGAGAGAACATTGTGGGGAAAAAGAACCAACAGGAGCATAAGTTGTATATTCCACGGAACAACTTTCCCACGGAAACACAATTTTATGTAAAATTAGTGACAAATGCTGCTGCTATGAACTACCCACAACGAGACAATTATATGCAAAGGTAGTGAAAAACTATGAGGACTCCGACATCGATAATTTCAAAAGTACTGGACGCCAATCTAGAGTATGCAAAATCAGTGTTAAACAAGGCTTGAGGGAGGGGTTTCAAATCATTAGACAAATTTAAAATAAAATTAAATAACTGGCAACAAAGTACAAGGAAAAAAACTAACCAGTTTTCTCAGGAGTAACAAACTTTGCCTTCTTCACATGTATAGGAGTTTTCTTTGAAGATTCATGAACTCTCTTACTGCTCCCTTCAGCCTAAAAAAAATTCAAATCAAATTCAAATTCGAAGACAAAAAATGAAGCACCATATAGTCCCTCGTTACCTTAGCCACTGTCTCCTCCTCATCAGAATCATCATCAGAATCACTATCATCGTCATCTTCACTTTTTCCAATATGTCCATTGGTCGTGGGCTAAACAGCATGTTACCGAAAAATTAAGGGAACTAACAAAAATATGAATTCTCTAAAATCTCCTTCAATAAGAACTTTTGTAATAAAACAGACCAAGTTCACAACATAAATTTAAATAATGTCACTAAGATACAATACATCTAAATCTACCACTCAACAACTATATTTCAAAATTAAACTTGGACCACAATGTTAATAACATATTCTGAGGAGAATTTAGATAACAATTAATAAAATTGATCAGTAATAGATGCATTTTAAAGTCATAAGCTGTTATCTAAAAACTTATTCATATCAAGGAAATTAAAACAAATTAGTAAAAGTGTATGTGAAAACCAGTTCACTTTTAAGAGGGAATGCTCACTTGTCACTTCAAATGTGGATACATAAGTAGCTACCAACTTCATCTATTTTTATAAGTGATTATCACATGAATCATCCCAGGAATGCTTTAGCACCAAGTTGCTACCATATATCTAGCAATATTATACATACATTTTGGCACAAACATTTACACCAAGTATTCTGCCTTTTCTAGCCAATTACTGTGCACAAATTTATTTTTCCAAAGCAATCTATTTCTTTAACATCATATATGTGATAAGATTTAAGACACTTTTATTCAATATCAGTTAGAGATTACACTACACTTTCTAGTTTATACGGATACCTTCTCTTCATCAGAATCCTCATCAGAGTCAGATTCGTCAGATGCAGACGATTCTTCTTCATTTTGATCACTGACATCCTTTTCATGATCCTTCTCATTTTTTAATGGATCCGCTGTTTTCTTTTGTTTAGCTCCATTAACATGAGGTTTGGCACCACTCTTCACCTCAAACTCAGGTTTCCCTATATAAATATTTAAAAGAATATAACTAAAGAGAAACTTTTATACGGCACTATATGTGTACTACATCAGATGGATAATGAAATATCTACCATTGGCAGCAGCATTAATTGGAATATCTTCCTCATCAAAATCTATAAAAAAATGACACAAAACGTTGAGAAGCAAATAAAATGTATAATAATAATAATAATAATAATAATAATAATAATAATAATAATAATAATAATAATAATAATAATAATAATAATAATAATAATAATAATAATAATAATAATAAATAAAAAATTTAGAAGAGTATCTCACCATCAGAATCTTCATCCTCATCATCAGTAATGATAAAAGAAGAATAAAGTTAAGGATATGCAAAAATGTTAGATATCATCAGAATACAATATTGTCAGTGAAGAGAAAATTAGATATCATGACAGCGTAAAATAGTATGAAAAGGATATGACACATTCTCAGATTGGAATTTATATCCAGTAAAAAAGACGCTTCCATATTTCCAGTTATGGGATAGCTCAAAGTCCTTCTCAAATACCAAATCATAAGATGTCTGAGGAAACTTGTCTGAAGATAGTGTTCCAAGTTGAACTTTCTTATCACCAAACTTAACATAAACGGATACTGGTTCATTCCCTTTATCCTTGCTGACCTCCCCCAGACATGCCTGTCATGTAAAGATTTAAGGCCATTTAACAAAAACTACACCAATTAACAGTAAAGAGAATGACTGGATGTTTATTTATCATGATATAAGCATATACCGTTGAAAGATGGATTATCTTGTTTTCTTCTGGAACAACCTTGAGTGATTTCCCACTTTTTACCTCAACACCTAAAAGGATCGTGAATAAATCCAAACAAGGAAACACAACATTAATTTTGCAACCGTAATAATTTGATACTGCACAGCCGATTTTAAAATCCACACTATTATTTAACAAAATAACAACCTGCTAATTTAAAACTCCTTTTGTTTGGGGTCTAGTGTAATAGAAACTAATGAGGTTGAAAATGACGAATAGTGAAGTGCAGAGAAAACAAAGAGAAATCAACAAATTTTCCATTTTAGTAGGGATTTTGGTATTTAGAGTAAGTGATCTAATCTAACTGATTTTGAGACCGGTTGGTTACTTCTAAATCGAGTGAAGGTCAGACACATCGGAATCAATGGGAAGCTAATCCCATGACTCAACCAGTGACCTTCTGTGAGCGCAAGACAAAACGATCCCTCAAAACAATAAAACATTCACTCTATTTAAAACAATTTCAGAATCTGAATTAACAGAATAGAAAGACAATTGTGAAATATGTGATCAACTATTTTCCGTTCCAAATCATTCCAGAATTCAAATTTTTGTTTCACATATCAACAATTGACTATATTTTTTCCAATCAAAACGTCGAGAATAAATACTTCACATGGAACACATTCAAACAGTTTTACACAAAACAACACCATGCTTACAAACAAGATACTGTGGTGAAATTTTTTTAGAAACTTCATAACTCCGCAAATGATCGGTAAAGTAAAAGCGCTATCACATCATCTATTAGGGTTTGACATTAGGTAATCAAAACAACACAAAATATAACCTCATTTCCGCCATTTTTTCCAAGAAATCAAAAATTTGCAAAACCTAACGGCATTACTCAATAATCACACAGTAGAATACAAAATCAAACAAAAAATTAAGCATGAAGAAATACGATAGCTGAATATGCATCGTAATAGCGCAATTTCAACAGATCCTACAGAAATCGAAGAAAACGAAAATCACAAAATTCTATAATAACAAAATTTACAGTAAAGAGAAGTGAAATAACGAAAACATTAGAGAAGTAACAAAGTGAGTAAGAGGCGAGAAATGAGGAAGAGACGGTGTTGTTACCCCAAAACTCCATGACTGCAGACAGCGAGAGAGCGAAAGGTTGATCGTATGCGAAAGAATTTTCTAGAATAACCGAATAGCGCCGAGTATTTATATGATGAAAATTCGAATGGATATTTTGGACAGTGTTAGAGGAACGTTTTTAACAAATTTCATCAAACCTAATCAAATCGCACGTTTTTTCTTTCAGCTGATTTTTAATGATGTCAAAATCGTCTATACCACACTACAATCTTATTTAATACAATGCATAATTGTCATTATTGATTAGTATAATATTAATTTATATTATCAGTATATTATTCCTTTTGTTTTCAAATATATTAAATTATATATTTTTACTAAAAAAATAAAAATAAAAATATACAATAAATCATGTTCATATTTTTCTGACATATTATTTATTTAAAGAAAAATACACAATTATTTATTTGAATAATTAAACCTATTAACTGCAGTAAAATTACTTCAACTAAAGAAATATACGCATTCTAAGTTATACCAGAATATTGGAAGAGATTGTCCAAATATACATTGTTCCTTGAGGTTTCTTCCCCATTTTTTTACTCTCATGTTTGAACTCTTTTTTTTTATTTTTTTATTTTATTTTAACTTTCTTATTATACGTGGGTAATGAATATCTATTTTGTAAAACAAATAAACGAGGATAGTTCAATATAGCCTTTATTACATACATCGGTGAAATTTCAAAAACATCGTTCAATCTTAGATTTTAAAATTTAGACGTGTTTGAAATACATAACAAATTTAGAAATACGTCAAAGTAAATGTTAAAAAAAAATCTTGATTTTGATTTTTAGATGTGTCCTAAAACATCACACCCAAAGTCAATTCCCCATTATGTTCGATGATTTTTTCGAATGTCAAAACATGATATCATTAATTAATTACAAATTCATTATGAATGCAACATGCAACATTGTTCAAGAGTTTTTTCTGAATTTTGAAATACATAACCAGGAGCAATTCCAAATAAGAGATGAAGAAAAAATATAACTTACCATAAATATTTGTTATTTGTAACACTCCAAATTCTACCCGGAAAATATAAAGAAAATCAGAGTATTTTTAATTTTTCATACAGTATATGAGATGTCACATTTCAACATTAACAACACAAACAGATCAGATACATAACACCTTTATTATCAGGGGATCACATAACACTTGCTTCAGCTTTTAAAATAAAACAACCTTTTGTTTAGTATGCAGCAGAATCATTAACTTAACTTCATATATCATTTACAACGGCATGTTCAACTTCAAAATAACTAATCAGTTTTGTTCAACAACATGACTTAGTTTTTAACAACACAATAAGAACAACAAGAGTCAATAATGTAAACGACATAGACTAAACATCCCTCGAGTGCTACGTATCATAGCAACTAAACCGACTTGGAATAACAATGACTAATTCTTCATTCTCGAATACCTGCACGTTATCAGTATCAAGGCAACGACGAAACAAATGAAAGGGTGAGATATCTGCCAATATAATTGAATTCATGATAGCTAATATATTAAAATGTAGATCATATAATTCACTGCTTCACATAACCCAAACAACAGTTATAACGACAACGCCAACAACAATTTCAACAACAAATATACTAACAATTAACAACGACAACAATTATAACAATAATTATAATAACTATTACACATCTTACCACAGTACTTGTCACATCAAACAATTAACATAAATTCACTCAGAGTCATCAACAACGTATTAACAACCACATCGTCAACGCAAAACAACACTTATCACAACAAAATCATCAACAACAACCTATTTATAATGTAACTCTTAACAATGCACATGCATGTGGTACCAGTGGAGCAAAACTCCCAATGTAATCATTTGCCAGTTTACCGAGGCACAAGGCATAAGTCTTCAACGTAATCATTCTGCCCTTAACGGCCAACGTGTTTTGCCAATCCAGGCCAATATAATATGCAAATGTATGTATGAGACCACAACCACAACATCAACTCAATCAATGATGGAAACTCAACGACAACACACAACAACAACGTAATCCCAATTCAACACTGACCTTAGGCCTACAACGTAATCAACATATCAACGTAATCCCAACTCAACACTGGCCTTAGGCCTACAACGTAATCAACATATTAACGTAATCAACGTAATTAACAATAACTCATCACTGGCTAAAAAGCCTACAACTTGATATCAACATGTCAACAACAATTCAACACTGACTAAAAGCCTATAACTTAGTAATAATTCAACATTGGCTAAAAGCCTACAACTTAATTATATCAATACTATTATTATAAGTCTTATTAATACTACTTGCTACCAACATATAATACCTTCATCCACTTAATAACCCACTACTAGTTACTACATTAATCTCCTACCAACTTATGCTACAATTCAACTTATAATCATTCAGACTGTTTTCATTTAATTCTCGTTAACTGCTTATCGGTTAGGATTGCTGGTATTTCAATTCTGCACTGCCATCAACAACCATTCTGCTACTTTTCCTTCATTTTCAAATTAGCATATTAATTTTAATCATTATGTATACTAGTAGGTGTTTGTATCTACTAGTCCACAACACTGCAACTAACCGACTTCTACTATTTCAGTGCTATCGCAATATCTCGGTTAACCAAAACACCGTCTGTTATCTTCGACCATTTTGCTTTTGTCAATATTCATATAATTTACATAATCCAACTAAACCAACTTAATTCAATTGAACACCATTCAACCATATTATCACTTTATTAATAAACTTTCTACCAATTTTAATCACTTATCTTAGTGGATTCTAATAGCATACTATTTTGATTCATTCAAATTCCGATTAGTTAGCTATACCGTTTAAAACTACCAGCACACTTTTTGGTACTGTTTTTAATTAATTTCGGTATCATTAATTCCACTTTATTCCAAGTTCTTATTATGCCTATGTTAAATTTCTATAACCCTACCATTGAAATTCATACTATCTTTACTATAGATCAATTAGTTTACTAATCTCTCTAATATGTTACTTCAATTGTCGGAAAAATATGTCCAAAATCGCACAGTATGCGCCGCGAACCCATCTGCGTGCCGCGACATTAGCAGGAACCCAGTTTGTGCCGCGTCAACCCGTTGGCACCGTGAACTGAACGTAACTCAGTGGGATTTTCTGCACTGCCAGCATCTTCCTCATGCCTTTTTTCCCAATTTTTGGCACCCAAATCACTTACAGACCAAAACGATTCAGTACAATGCAATAACAACATAAGGAATCAAACCAAAACAACATATGCCAAATCATACAATCAATTTCATGGATTATCAAGCAACAATTTGGAATCAAACCACAACAATAAAAACACCAAAACAAGTGCAAATTTATAAACCTCATCCCACATATCATCCATCATGTATCTCGTTATAGAGTTATAACCCCACCCTTACCTCTTTGGATTGATGGCAGCTCTAAACCTTGATTGAATTTCTGGAACCTTGGCTCTAGCACTTTCTTTGCTCTTGCCTCCTTCTCCAAACCCTATTCCTATTTCTCCTTTCTTCTAATGAATCTCTTTCTTTTATAATCCTACTAATAATAATAATACTATTTTTTTCAATCTCTTAGTAATCTAAATGGGCCTATGAGACACACCTCCTTATTACGTTGCAACACCACAATTAAAGTCCAACTCAATTTAATAAAATAGTCTATTATTAATAATAATATTATTTCTAATATTATTTCTTCAACGTAATCAATTTTATTAATTCTCCGACTAACTGAATAAAATCCGACTTTAACTTAATAATCCAAATATGTTTCCCAAAATAATACCAACATACCAGATTGATTCTCGAACTTCGAGTAAATCCAATAATCAAATCCTTAAATAATTTAATTAACCAATTAATTAAATTCGGGGCGTTACATTATCACATACATAAAATACATAACATTACATAAATATATGTTATCACATACTCAAAATATGTAAAATTACATAGATATTCCTTAAATTAAACCTAACATCATATTTCATCATCAAGAGATGGTTGAGGATGTTTCAACATACCTAGAATATCGTTGGTCAATCTCGCAAGTGTCGTATCCACCTCTATTAGACCCTTTGTTGCGTGACTATGAAACATACTTCACATAACTCTTAAATCTCCATTTGTCTTCAGCTCAAACTTGATGAATTTTATATTCTCTTTGTTATCAATCGAGGATGACAGATATTTAATGATTTGATTATTTGAAGGACGAGGAACAAGATCCCAAATGTCATTTCTTTCAAATTGGTTTAATTCTTCTTGCATGGCAATAAGCCAATGCTAATTAATTAAGGCATTGTTGGTGTTTTTAGGTTCAATTTGTGATACATAAGCATGATGACAACAAATATTACTTATTTTAGAGCGAGTTGTTACCCCTTTAGTGATATTACCTATAATATTGTCAAGTGGATGATCTTTGGAGGTTCTCCACTCCAAAGAAGATCATCATTTTCTTCTTTGCCTTAATCATCTTTATTTTCTTGGGTGATATCTCCATCCTTCTCAGTTTCCACTGTTTTATGTTGATCAACTCCTTCATCGGTGTCCTTGAGTATGTATTCTGTAGATGCACCTACACCATAAAAAGAACTACCTTTACTAACACTACTTGGGAAATACTCATCAAAAGTAACATGAACAAACTCTTCAAAAATAAGTAATCTTTTGTTATGAACTCTATATGCTTTACTTGATTTAGAATATCCAAAAAAAATACCTTCATCGGCTTTCGCGTCAAATTTTTCAAGATTATCTTTTCCATTGTTTAAAACAAAACATTTACATCTAAAGACATAAAGATAAGATAAATTTGGTTTCCTACCTTTTAAAAGTCCATAGTGAGTTTTGTCAAGAATTGGACAAATGATTATCCTATTCAAGACATAACATGTCGTGCTAATAGCACCACCCCAAAAGTATTTTGGTAGACCATAATCAATGAGCAATGCTCTTGCCAACTTCTCTAAAATGTGATTTTTGCGCTCCATAACACCATTTTGTTGTGGCGTTCTAGGAGCTGAAAAGTTATGTTTAATTCCAAAATTTTCACAATATTCTTCAAAGAGGTGGTTTTCAAATTCACCTCCATGATCGCTTTGAGTAGCAACTATTTTTGAATTCATTTTATTTTGAGCTATCTTGGAAAAACGTGTGAAAGTCGTGAATGGTTCATCCTTGCTATGTTAGAAAATAGTCCAACAAAATCTAGAGTAATCATCTTCAATTACAAAACCATAGTAATTTCCACCTATGCTTTTAGCCTGCGGGGGACCAAACAAATCCATGTGAAGGAGCTCAAGTGGCCTTGATGTTGAAACAACATTCTTAGATTTAAAAGAGGCCCTTGTTTGCTTACCCTTTTGACATGCATCACATAGATGGTCTTTTGAAAATTTTATTTTTGGTAGACCGATAACTAAATCTTTTGAAATTGTTTTATTAAGTAGGTCAAAGTTGACATGAGCTAAATGTCTATGCCATAGCCAAGAGTCTTCACTTAAGGTGACCAGACATTGAGGATTATTCAAGGAAATTTCTCTTAAGTCAAACATATAAATATTAATAATCCTCAAATCCTTAAATACATAATCCATCTTTTTACTATGTTCAATTATGCAACAATCTTTGGCAAAGGTAACCTTATTCCCATTATCACATAATTGACTAATACTAAGAAGATAATGTTTAAATCCTTCAGCTAACATAACATTTGAGATAGTAATAGTTGAGAGATTACCTATAATACCTTTTCCATGTATTGCACTTTTGTTGTGATCACCATAGGATACAAATCCTTTCTTCTCCACGATAAAGTCGGAGAAGAGATATATGTATCCCGTTATATATCTTGAACATCCACCATCAAAAATCCATTTTCCCGTCATAGCATCAAGAAATTCATCATCCTTTTCTTGCCTTGACGATGATTTGCCATGAAATAATAATTTGCCTCTTAATCACTCTCACTTGAGTTTTCATTGCTTGATACTTCATTATCACTATCCCAAGTAACATAGGCTTATCTAGACTTGTTTCTTTGACATTTTCCTTTATTTTTGTCAAGAGATGGACAATCCGATTTATAGTGACCAGACTTACCATATTCATAGCAAATAAATTTTCCTTTGTCCCTTTTGTTGTTTTCTTCTTTAAGGTAATAAGATTGTCTTCTAAAATTGACAAGATTATTGTTGGAATGTTTGAAACCATTTTTCCAAATGTACCAATTACATTTCCTCACGAATAATCCCATCTCTTCATCATCCGCATTCTCTTCTTCACTAGAGTCATTATCCTTAATTTGCTCTTCCTTTGAGGATTTAGAGCTAGAAGCCTTAACAACTTTAGACTTCATTACTTCATCGTTGTGGTTGTCCTTATTTTTCTTCTTCTTCTCAAGCTTCGTTTCATATTTATCCAAGCAATTGAGTTCTTGATTGTTTTCTTCAAGCTCACCAAAAAGTGTGGTGAGATCAAGTATCTTAAGTTTGCTAGCCTCCTTGATCGCAGTGACCTTAGGTTTCCAATTCCTAGTAATACATATCAAAACTTTATTAGTAGAAATAACATTGAAAATAGGATTTACCCAGTAAGTTCAGACGATTAATAAGATATGAGAATCTCCTTTGCATTTCCGCAATGGTTTCACCATTTTTCATGAGAAAGAGTTTAAAATCTTGAGTGAATGTATTAATCTTAGCTTGTTTGACCTCATCAGTTCCCTCATGGGCAACTTGCAGAGTGTCACACATAGCCTTAACGGTTTGACAGTGAGAAATGTGATATCACTCATCAACACCATGTGCGGATACAATGATGTTTCCTCGCAACTTTCCAATCGTAAGACCATTTTTTATTATCATTATCATCCCATAGATTTTTCGGCTTAGGCATAGTAATGCCATCAACCACATATGTAACTGGTGCTGGGCCATTTTGAATGGTTTCCCAAACATCTTTGTCATATAATTTGACATGAATTTGCATACAAGTTTTCCAATAACTATAATTTTCTCCTGTGAAAATTGGGGCTCTCTTATGATCCCCCTTAGGTTCGTAAGCCATTTTCAAAAGAGTGTTCAAAGCTGGAATCATTCGGGCTCTTGATGCCAGTTGTTAGATGATGATGCGTATCTAGAGGGGGTGAATAGCCGTCCAAAAATTATTCTAGACAAAAATCTAGAACTTAGAGTTGTTTTCAAAGAGTTTTACGCAGAGGCAATTTTCTGGATAAGTCGTCGAAATGAACTTATTGAAAACTCGGACATGCAAATCAATTAAGTTGTAATCTATAGAATACTAATTGATAATTGAATAAATGGTACCTTCCGCGATTCTTTTTTCAAGAAAACAAAAATTACAAAATTATATACTAACAAAATTTACTGTAAAAATGAAATAACAAAAACATTAGAGAAGTAACAAAGTGAATAAAAGGTTAGAAATGAGGAAGAGATGGTGTTGTTACCCCAAAAATCCATGACTATAGAGAAAGAGAGAGCGAAAGCGTAATCATATGCGAAAGAAATTTCTAGAATAACCGAATAGCGCCGAGTATTTATTTTATGAGAATTCGAATGGATATTTTGGGCAGTGTTTGAGAGACGTTTTTTAAAAGGTGATAATTTTACAACTATGTTAAGTGCCAAGTCACACAGTTACTTTAAAAAAGTTATGTGTGTTGACTGATTAATAAATTTTAATTGGATGATAGTGTAAAATTATTTTACACTGTTACTGCACTACCTTTATTCTCTACACTTTATCTTATCTCAAATAAATAATTTAAAATTTTCAATCTTATTTAATGATGTTTAAAACCGAACCAACTTAATAGAAAACTGCAAATTAAATAAAATTAAATTGAAATTGTAAAAACCACATTTAGTTCAAATGTGTTTGGGTCATCTTTTAATAAAAATGCACGGTTTGGTTTGGTTCGATTTGTAATTTGTTTTTTGCAAACCGAATCAAATCGCATTATGTTACAACTTAGAATTTACTTAACTCACATCCAACCCAAACTTAAACCTATTATACATTAGTCTTATGATTAAGAACAATTTTTCATCCTTACACTATGGTTTCAATTTCAGTCTTCTCAAATCTCGCGTAACATTATCGTGTCTTCTTTACCACATACATTTTGCTTCTTCTTTTCTAATCTATACTCTCTTATATTCTTTCTTTTCACTTTAGAGAAGAAGATGTGCGATAAAAACGAAATTCAAAGGTAGAACATCTTCTTCTCTAATTTCTCTCTCATATTCTTTCTTTTTCATCATCACTAATCTCTCATCTCTTCTACTTTTTTGTTTAATTACAACATTTTTTTATATTGTTTTATGCTATTATTTTATGTTAATCATTCCACTTTTATCTAATCTAATTTTTACATATTAAATGAGAAGTTGTTGTCCGAATATTATGAGTTTTGTTGTTATTTGGTAGTGTGTGAATGACTAAATACAAAGTTATGTTGTCATTTATATGTGTATGTACGACTCAATAAAATATTTGTAAAAAACCAAACTAATCATACCGAAATAAATCTCATTGGTTTAGTTTTTTTTTTTAAACTCATCGAACCAAATCAAAACGCACGTTTTTCCTTTCTTGCGATTCAGTTGATTTTTAACATCAACATAATATATAATTGTTTATTAAAAAATATAAAATAAAAATACACTATATATCATGTTTCTATTTTTCTCACATATTATTTATTTAAATAAAAATACACAATCATTTATTTGAATAATTAAACCTGTTAAGTGAAATAAAATTACTCTAACTAAGGAAATATATGCATTCTAAGTTATACTAGGATATTGAGGAGGTTGTCCAAATATACATTGTTCCTTGAGTTTTCTTCCCAATTAAAGAGATGAGGTTTTTTTACCCTTATGTTTGAATTATGCTTTTCTTTTACTTTATTATATGTTGTTAATGAATATCTATTTTGTAAAAAAAATAAACAAGGATAGTTCAATATATCTTCTATTACATACTTCATTGAAATTTCGATAAAAACATTCAATCTTGGATTTTAAAACTTAGACGTGTTTGAAATACACAACAAATTTTGAAATACGTCAAAGTAAATGTTAAAAAAAATCTTGATTTTGAATTTCAAATGCGTCCCAACACATCACACCCAAATTCAATTCCCCGTGATGTTCGATGATTTTTTCGGATGTCAAAACATGATATCACTATTTAATTACAAATTCATTATGAATGCAACATTATATAATGTTCAGTAGTTTTTTCTGAATTTTGAAATACATAACCAGGAGCAATTCCAAATAAGAGATGAAGAAAAAACACAACTCACCATAAATATTTGTTATCACATACACAAAATACATAACATTACATAAATATATGTTATCACATACTCAAAATATGTAACATTACACAGATATTCATTAACTTAAATCTAACATCATATTTCATCATCAAGATATGGTTGAGGATGTTTCAACATATCCAGAATATCATTGGTAAATCTCACAAGTGTCGCATCCACCTTAATTAGACCCTTTGTTGCGTAATTGTGGAACGTGCTTCACATAACTCTTAAATCTCCATTTGTCTTTAGCTCAAACTTGATGAATTTTATATTCACTTTGTTATCAATCGAGGATGAAAGATATTTAATGATTTGAAGGACGAAGAACAAGATCCTAAACGTCATTTCTTTCAAATTGGTTTAATTCTTCTTCCATGGCAATAAGCGCCCAATGCTCATTAATTAAGGCATTGTTAATGTTTTTAGGTTCAACTTGTGATACATAAGCATGATGACAACAAAGACTACTTATTTTAGAGCGAGTTGTTACCTCTTTAGTGATATCACCTATAATATTGTCAAGTGGATGATCTTTGGACGATCTCCTCTCCAAAGGAAGATCATCATTTTCTTCTTGGCCTTCATCATATTTATTTTCTTGGGTGCTATCTCAATCCTTCTCAATTTCCACTATTTTAGGTTGATCAACTGTTTCATCGGTGTCCTTGAGTATGTATTTCGTAGATGCACCTAGACCTTGAAAAGAACTACCTTTACCAACACTATTTGGGAATGACTCATCAAAAGTAACATGGATAGACTCTTCAACAATAAGTAATCTTTTGTTATAAACTCTATATGCTTTACTAGATTGAGAATATCCGAGAAAGATATCTTAATCGGCTTTTGCATCAAATTTTCCAAGATTATATTTTCTATTGTTTAAAACAATACATTTACATCCAAAGACATGGAGGTGGGATGAATTTGGTTTTCTACCTTTTAAAAGATTATAGGGAGTTTTGTCAAGAATTGGACAAATGATTATCCTATTCAAGACATAGCATGTCGTGCTAATAGCATCAATCCAAAAGTATTTTGGTAGACCATATTCATTGAGAAATGTTCTTGCTAACTTCGCTAAAATGCAATTTTTGCGTTCCACAACACCATTTATTGTGGAGTTCTAGGAACTGAAAAGTTATGTTTAATTCCAAAATTTTCACAATATTCTTCAAAAAGGTGATTTTCAAGTTCAACCCCATGATCACTTCGAATAGCAACTATTTTTGAATTCATTTTATTTTGAGCTATCTTGGCAAAACGTGTGAAAGCCGTGAATGTTTCATCCTTGCTATGTAAGAAAATAGTCCAACAAAATCTAGAGTAATCATCTACAATTACAAAACCATAGTAATTTCCACCTATGCTTTTAGTCCGCGGGGGACCAAATAAATCCATGTGAAGGAGCTCAAGTGGCCTTGATGTTGAAACATCATTATTATATTTAAAAGAGGCCCTTGTTTGCTTACCCTTTTGACATGCCCTTCCAATTTTTACTTTAAGATGTAACCGAACATGTATTTCCGGTGTTCATTCTATCATGAGATAATATGTGTGTGGTCCATAACATCCTCAAGCCACTATATAAGAAACTCATGTCTCATGTTATATCATGTGTAAACATTAAAACAAAAAATGAATACCGTTTGGCATGTTGGAAAGATTCACTTCGTTACCGGAGATCTACCATTAAGGGAATTCAAGACCAACAAGTACGATCCACTTGAAGATCTCCACTACATAATATGGGGTCTTTTACCATTTGGCAAGAATTGATTTTTTTTAAAGATTGAGTACCGCTCTCCATCCATTAACAAAGACGAAAAACTTGAGTTCATCAACAAAGAGATAAACACAAGCACTGTTACAAGCTATGTGGGAAACCTTTTACGGTTACGACGAAACATTTCTAATCAAGCTTGATGTGATGATTACAAGAACGGTCTATGAAAATTTGAAGTTGTTGAAACATCCACCCAGATGTTGAAGTGTAATGTTTCTCATATGTTTAAATCTCATATATATTTTATTGCTTACTTTATATAATTTTATGTTTTTGTTTAGGAATTTTGATGTAATATGCAAGTGTTGTATTTCTGCATTTTATAATGTATTTATGATTTTGGTTAATTTTAGTTACATGTTGGTGCGTTCCAGAGATGCATCTTTGGTTTCTGGGGACATTTACGAAATTTCACGCTGGTGACTAAGAAGTACTTAGGGTGCATTAAGAAATGCTCTAAAAAAACATGGAAATGTGGTGCAAAGAGTACATGTAGATTGGGCTTAGGGGTTAGTTAAGTTGAGGCCCAAACAAAATTTATAACTAAAATACCCTAAGTGACTAAACTGTCGCTCAACCTTCTTTTTCTATTTGGAAACAGATTGAGTGTCTTTGCTACAATAAAGTCACGGTAACTTCAGCGTTAATTAGGTTGTTTTTTGAAAAATAAAATAAATAACAAATGATAAATAAGATGAGAGAGATAGAGGCAAAGTTATGGTAACTTTGCCGCCACAAAGTCACTGAAACGTGACCCTTTCTATTCACGTTATATTTCCTGTCAAACCGTACTTCTGTTTTCTCAATCCCATCAACAACAAAAATCCTTATTTCTCAATCAGAACAACAACAACAACAACAAAACACTCTGCTCATCTCTCTCGATCAATCTATTTCTCTGCTTCCATGATTTTTCTCTCTGTTTTCGTTTTCATGCTTTATTCCCCTATTCTAGCCTTATTTTCATGTTTTTGGTTTTCAAAACAACAACAAAAATACGCTTTCCGCTCTACTCTCTTTCTAACCCTCGACTTTCTGCGATTGTTTCTCATGGTTTACAACAATAATAATAACAAACATCACAGTTTCGTTCATGAAACAATAACAACAAGCAACTAGGTTCCAACAGAATGCAAAATAATAGTTTATACAGTTTGTAATGAAAAATGAAAAATGGTAACATAGTAACGAGTTTCAAGAAATAACTATCGAAAACCCTCCGATGAGGTTTCAAAGCGAATTCCTCTCTTCTTTTTGTTTCAGGATTGGAGTATACTTAAACTCTTTCTTTTTTCCGAGTTTCAAAATATGATTGTCGTTGTATCTTGAAAATGCAGAACTTATCGGTGTTTCGTCAAGGTTGGTGCGTGTTGCAATTAGGTATGACAAATAAACCCGTCCCTCCCCAAAAATAGCGGGAAAAACCCAATTTAACCGGGTGCGGGGCAGATGATGCTTTACTCATTTATATTTTTTTAAAATATTTTTTTATGTTATAATATCATGTTTATTAAAATTATTATTATTTTTTAAAAATAAAATTTAAATAAAAATTTTAAACTTAAAAATACTTTTAAAGTAATCAACTATTTAGTTTAATTATTAATTTTTATCTTTATTGAAAAAATATAAATTTAAAAAAATTAAAATTTTATTCAGGCGGATATGAGGAAACCCGTTTCTTGTTAGGGATGGGGGCGGGTGAGCAAATTTTAACTCCGAACGAGTTTGCGATGGGTTTGGGTCTGAGTGGCGGGTGCAGGTCTGAGTGTACTTAAACCCGCCCCGTCACATTGTCATCCCTAATTGCAACTATCAATTATTGTGATTCTGACTTGCAGGTTTTGTAAAATTGGACGCCTCTGTTGTTGTATTTTAATTTCATGTGGTTGAATTGCGGAATTGACGGGTCGAGATGATGTCGGTGATGTCGATTCCATCTCAGCAGGTTTGGATGTTGCTACAATTCACTAGCAAGTGCAGGTTGGTGGAATTTTGTTTGAAGTTAAGCAGAGGTTTGTGTATGAAGCTGCTGATGAAGCTTTTGGAGGAGAGTTTCAAAAACTTGGACACAATTTTCTTACTTTTTTCTCCTCCCTTTCTATTGATTTGAGGCATATTTTATATAATTGGAGAGGTTAAAATTTGAGAGGGAATGAATCAAACAAATTGAGGGAAGATTCAAATTTGGATTGAAAATTTTGGTGCAAAATTTGATCGATCTGTGCCATGTTGTTGGGAGAATCTTGGACCATTGTTTGAACAAAAATAAAGGGGGTGGCATGAAATGTTGAATGTTTTGAAATGTTTAAATCTGAGAATTCTGAAATTTGATTTTTGAGTACTACAAATGTGAAAATCGTGACTTGTTTGGCTTTGGTGGTCCCTCCAATTACAACTTTTCTATTTCTCTATTCTTGGCATAAAACCAACAATAACAATAAAAGAAAAATTGAAATAATATCAAAAATAGAAAAATAGAAAAATGTAATAACATTAATAATACTAAGAATAACAATAATAATAAGGAAAAAAATGTTAGTAAAAACTAAAATAGGAAAGTGGAATAAATGAAATGCAAAAGGAAAATAGAAAAAGACGTAAAACTTGATTTTAATTTTAATAGAAGTTCAACTTAAAAATTGAATTAAAATTAAAACTAAATCAAATTAAGTATTGAACAAAATCACAAATCTAAATCTAATCAAAAAGAAAATTAATGATAAAAATAAAATTGACTTATAATGAATAAAAAATGCAAATGAAAAATAAAAATGCAAATGAAGTATATTTTTTTTATGATTTTTGAATGAAAAATTGAAAATAAAATGATGTCAAATTATATATATATATATATATATATATATATATATATATATATATATATATATATATATATATATATATATATATATATATATATATATATATATATATTGAATTTTGAATTTTGAATTAAAAAGAAATAATGAATTTAGATAAGAAATATGCAGATATGATCGACTTTTCAAAAGATGAAGAACATGCATCAGATGAAAAAAGTAAGGGGCAAAAATGGAATATGACACATTGGTCCTTGAATTTCTGTTCATCTCTTGTTTTGACCATCATCATTTCTTCTTCATCATACTTTGCGAATTTTACACCACTTTCTTGATTCTTTCGCTTTTCTAGACAATCACTGGAATAATGATCATACTTTTGACAATTGAAACATAGAATGTGATTCTTATCAGGATTTTGACCACCACTTCTTCCTCTACCTCAACAACACCTCTTTAGTTACCTTGGTATGAGGGTATTCTTCGATTCAACACGATTTCTTCCCGCTGATTTCCTCTACGAGTCGAATTGTTGTAGCCACCTTTACACTTGTCGAACCACTTTCCTTTGGCTTCACTACTACAAAAAGTCCTTGCAACGTCGGCCACGTAAAGCATTTTACCTCGGTTTCAAAAGCGGTGTAAATAAGATCGTCATAAAAGTATGGACTTAGCACCTCGACTTTTAAAACACCGAGAAGTATTATAATTGTGCATGAGTTCGAACCCCACCAGCTAGATTTTTATTATTTACAATAATAGCGCCTCATGTATCTCGGTTTATCAATACAACCAAGGTCTAAATTATTTGTATTTTTTAAAATTAAACTAATTATATTGCTCACACAGAAAATTAATAAAATAATTTGTTTACAAAATACAATGTTTACCCAGAATATTAAACGGGTTACATTGTTTACACATAATATCTAAACAAAAATTAAATTGTCTATGAATATAATATGTTGGATCTTCAAATCCTTGGTATCCTGGGAAGTGGAATAAAATGAGCAGATTTCACTTCTCCATCGAATAATCCATTCTCATCCGAATAAAATGAGCAGATTTCGTCAACCTGTCCACGATAACCCAAATAACATCAAAATTCTTAGACGTCTTCAGTAGACCAGATACAAAATCCATAAAAATGCCATCCCATTTCCAATCCAGAACAGACAACGGTTCCATCAACCCCAACGGTTTCTGATGTTCAATCTTCAACTTTTGGCAAACCAAACAAGCATAGACGAACTCAACAATTTCCTTCTTCATTCCAGGCCACCAAAACAACCTTTTTCAAGTCATGATACATCTTAGTAGCACCAGGATGAATACTCAATCCACTACGATGTCCTTCTTCCAGAATACTCTTCCTAATTTCAGCAATATCTAGAACGCAAACTCTATCACCAAACCTCATAACACCATTCTCGTCAATTCGGAATTCACCTCCTTGACATTGGTTGATCAACGTCAATTTATCAACTAAACCAACATCAAATTTCTGTCCAAGTCGAATTTCATCAAGAATACCACTAGTCAACTTCAGCATACCTAACTTAACACTATTAGGAGTGTTCTCACATACCAAACTCAAGTCTCTGAATTGCTCAACTAAATCTAATTCACGCACCATAAACATAGACATATGAAAAGACTTCCTACTCAACGCATCTGCAACAACGTTTGTCTTACCAGGATGGTAATTGTAACACCCCTTCTAAATAACCCGCGAATATATTAATTAAATCAGAGTAACATGGAAAACAGGGATGTCATAATTCAGAATAAATATATAACCTCAAAAACACACAGTAATCATGCTTTACTGAAGGAATTATTAAAATAAACTATTCAAATTAACATCATGTTCTACACAACGGAGAAATATCACAAATACCAGAATAACTTTAATTAATAAGTATTCCCAACATAAATCAAAACCAATGGAGTATAAAACAAAACTCTCATCTAGACGTTTCCCCCCAGTGTTACAACTACCAGAGCATGACACTGACACGCGGATAAAAATAAGACACAACTCTATAAGCCATCCTCACCAACTCCTGAGCTGCTAACTTTAATCTGAAATCATTAAAGTAAGGGTGAGATCTCTATCCAATATAGAATGCATTATACGTTTTTAAATACAATGGAACAATTCAATACGTTAGTCCACTATCAATAACATAATCATAGTTCAGTTCACAATTGCATTGCACTCAATTCATTATGCAAATAAAACAATCAATGGAAATTGTAACACTGGAAGTCATCCTAGCATGTTACAATCCCATATGCAATGCAGACTCTATGCATGTGGTACCAACGTGAACCAAGTCCACACCCTGTTCCATTACACTCGGAAGCAGCGTCAATTCATGATTCGCCCATAACCACTGGGTCAAGAATCTAGCCTCACTACCTCTACACATTTGGTAAGTTTATTGGCTCTGCAAGCTCAATTCCGCACAATGGGAATTGACCATAAACAATGCTTATGCATGCACCATAAAAGCATGCAACATCAAATCAACGGAATATGATCACAACATAATTCCACATAAATGCCAATACCAATCTATCACATGATAACAACATAATAATGAAATAAATTATCACAAGGCATAAATATGCCAAACGCTTACCCTTCAATTAGTATGACTATCACCAGTATGTACAATAACAACAACTGAGATCAACAACTATCATGAATATACAACATCGACAACAACACATGATATCAATACAATCATGAACAAACAACAAGGAAAACAACACATAAGCATCAATCCTCGTTCAACCTGTCAGAACAATCTAAATCAATCCATCCACCATTCCTAAAACTACCATAGTTCACAAATCGGAAAAATGACTCTTTCCAAAATAAAACCCATTAATTATAATTTTCTTCATTTTATAAAATAGAGTATTTAATTTAAGAAACAACGTCCAAAACGGCGACTAAAACGGACTTACGGTTTGAAAGTTATGAATTTTCAAAGTTTAGTATTTTTCAAAAAGAAACAGTGGAACCCGGTTCCTCCGTATGGGGAACCGGTTCCTGCGTTCAAAAATGTCATTTTTACTTACCAATACACTGGGAACCCGGGTTCTTCCACATGGGAACCGGTTCCCACGACCCACAGTGGCATAAAACACTAGTTTTGACAGCAGAATGTTTCCAACTTATTCCATAGCATTCTCATACGGATCCAAACATCAAAAACACTAATTTTCATCCAACAAACACCAGTATTATACTACATGTCTCATTTCATTTATTCCCAAACATTCCATAACATCACTACGGTTTCAAATTCCTATAATCCTATAAATCCTAAATTATCCAATTTTCAAGATTCCTAACATACTAATCGTCCAATTGCATCCCAAAACCCATAAGGCATAATAATCGAATGAAATCACCCCTTACCTCGCGATGATTCTTCGAATTCCCGGCGTTTGGCTTTTTCCCTCTTTGTCTTCTCTTCTCCCCATGTACGTAGAGTGAAAACCTCAATTCCTTTTCTTTTGCCTTTTCCTTCTTTTCTTATTATTATTCCTTTTATTATTCCAATAAATAAAAATAAAATAATAATTAGTATGAGTAGAATATTTTACTCCTCACACCCCCACGTTACTCCTCACACCACCAACTATTCCATTCATTTAATTAATTAATTAAATCCAATAATCCAAAAATACTAATAATTAAACTTTTAATTAAATTAATAATTAAAATTCTAATTATTTAATAATTGAATTATTTGGGGTGTCACAGTAATTCAAACCAAAATCATAATCCTTCAGAAATTCTAACCATCTTCGTTGCCTCATATTGAGCTCTTTCTGATCGAAGAAATATTTCAGACTCTTATGGTCGTTGAATACCTCGAATCGAGATCCATACAAATAATGCCTCCACAACTTCAAAACAAATACCATAGCTGCCAGCTCTAAATCACGAGTCGGATAATTCCTTTCATGAATCTTCAACTGTCTTGAAGCATAAGCTACTACCTGCTTATCCTGCATCAAAACACCACCTAAACCCATCAGTGAAGCATCACAATACACAACAAAAGACTCTGCCGGATTCGGAAAAATCAAAATTGGAGCACTAGTCAACCTCCTGTTCAACTCTTGAAAACCTTTTTCACATTCAGAATCTCAAACAAACACTTGCCCTTTCCTTGTCAACTTAGTTAACGGAAAAGCTAACTTCGAAAATCCTTCAATGAACTTTCTATAGTAACCTGCAAGACCAAGAAAACTACGAATTTTAGAAGCATTCTTCGGCGCTTCCCACTGAGATACCGCTTCTACCTTCGTAGGATCCACAACAATACCATTCTTTGAAATCACATGACCAAGAAAACTCACTTCACTCAACCAGGATTCACACTTAGACAACTTCGCATATAACTTCTTGTCTTTCAACAACTCCAACACAATTCTGAGATGTTCCGCATGTTCTTCATCACTCTTTGAGTAGATCAGAATGTCATCAATAAAAACCACTACGAACTTATCAAGATACGAATGAAATATCATGTTCATATACTCCATGAAAACACCAGGTGCATTAGTAACTCCAAACGACATAACAAAATACTCATAATATCCATACCTCGTTCTAAATGCAGTCTTCTGAATATCTTCCGTCTTCACACGAATCTGATGATACCCAGATCTCAAATCGATCTTACTGAATACACAAGCCTCAACCAGTTGATCCATCAAATCATTAATCCTCGGCAATGGATACTGATTCTTGATCGTAACTTTATTCAACTGTCTGTAATCAACACACACTCTCATCGAACCTTCTTTCTTCTTAACCAACAACACAGGTGCACCCCACGGCGAAACACTAGGACGAATAAACATCTTCTCAAGTAACTCCTCTAATTTCTTCTTCAATTCAGACAATTCGGATGCCGACATGCAATAAGGCGCCATCGACACCGGATGCTCTCACTTTTCTTTTCCTTTCTTTTATTCCTTATTATTCTAAAAATAATAATAATAACAAATAATGGGATTAGAGCCTTTTACTACACACCCCACTATACTTTTTACACCACGGTCCAATTTTTCACTTTCTTTAACCAATTTCAATAATACTAATAATTTAATTTTAATTAAATAAATAATTAAAATTCAAATTATTTAATAATCGAAAATATTGGGGTGTTACAATATTCACGTCGTTAATAAGCGTTTTTTATAGTGTTATATTAGTTGAGTTAAATAAACATAAATTATTAATCTAAAATTTTATATTTAGCAATAATATTTATTTATATTTATGTAAATATCAACAAACCATTAGTATTTATAAAATTAATTTTTTTAAACACTATCACTGTAAAACTTTATATAATTTAAAACAAATGAATTAATGTATTTAAAATAATGTACATAGTAATAATTAAATAATAAGATTAAAAATATAACAATAATTCACATTAATTTTGAAATAAATTTAATTTGTCAAATCACCCATCATTTTAAAATAAATGAATAAAGTACAATGTTGTATTTAAAATTGTTTATGAAGAATTCACGGAAAAATCAAATCGAACCGAATCAAACTATAATATGTGAGGACATAAAGTAATCTTTATTTTGTAGAAGAATTCAATGCATTATAAGTCATTGGTTTCTATGATGTAGAGAAGATTACGTAGAATCCAATAATAAGTATCTACTTATAATAGTATATGAAACTATTATATATAGAGTAATCATATTGTAATTCATAATCATCCTAATCATCCAAGAGTTTGCTACAATTGTGTTTCTTCTTATTCCTACACTCAACTCTCAAATTTTACTTGTGCTATTGTTATTATTATTTCATATTATTCTGATACCCAACAGTGGTATCAGAGGATATGTTGATTCAGATTATGCAGGTGATCTTGACAAAAGAAAATCTACTACAGGCTATGTGTTGGGAGGAGGAAAATTTCGTAGATCTCTACTGTGTATATGCTACCCGCATGCAAGCTATATGGATTCAAAGGTTATTGGAAGAGCTCGAACAACCGTATTGTGTATGTGACAATCAAACATTGCAAGAAATCATTTTCATTCCAGAGGAGTTCAATAAATGCAGTAGAGGAGTGTGGACATGCAAAGATTCACACAAAGACAACCTAGTAGATGACAAAAGCGGACAAGTTTTATTGGTGCAATTCTTCTTATGGCCTATCAACGTAGCAACATGGAATTAACAAGGGATGTAAATTTTTGAAAGCAAACAAAATTACTTTAAGTTGTGACATAAATTTTATAGAAGAATTCAATGCATTATAAGTCATTGGTTTCTATGATGTGACGTAGAATCCAATGTCTACTTATAATAGTATATGAAACTATATATAGAGTAATCATATTGTAATTCATAATCACCCTAATCATCCAAGAGTTTGCTACAATTGTGTTTTTTTTCTACACTCACTCCTTACTTATTGTTATTATTTCATATTATTGGGTACGAATAATATGAAATAATAATAACAATAGCACAAGTAAAATTTGAGAGTCGAGTATAGGAATAAGAAGAAACACAATTGTAGTAAACTCTTGGATGATTAGGATGATTATGAATTACAATATGATTACTATATAATAGTTTCATATACTATTATAAGTAGATACTTATTATTGATTCTACGTAATCTCTACATCATAGAAACCAATGACTTATAATGCATTGAGTTCTTCTACAAAATAAAGATTACTTTATGTCCTCACAATCTCACTTAAAGTAATTTTGTTTGCTTTCAAAATATTTACATCCCTTGTTAATTCCATGTTGCTACGCTTAGATAGCCATAAGAAGCCAATAAACTTTGATCGGCTTTGTCATAACATCTACTAGGTTATATTTTGTGTGAATCTTTGCATGTCACACTCCTTCCTCTACTGCTAAATGGTATTGAACTCCTATGTGCTTTGTCTTGGAATGAAAAGTGGATTTCTTGCAATGTGCAAGGCACTGATTGTCACATACACAATAATTTTGGTTGTTTGTATCCGAGCTCTCCAATAACCTGAATCCATATAGCTTTGCATGCTTGGTAGCGCCATATACTTCAGTAGCTGCATTTGATAACCACCTCGCTTCCTCCGCAATTGTAAACACATAGCTGTAGTAGATTTTCTTTGTCAAGATCACCTACATAATCAATCAACATATCCTCGACACCAAACTCAATCCTCCAAAACATAACGCAACATCGAGGTTCCTTTAATGTATCTCAGAATCCTCTTCACAACATTCCAATGCTCTTTACCAGGATCTGCCATAAACCGACTGACCGCTCCCACTGCATGTGCAATGTCTGGCCTTGTACATATCATGACATACATAAGGCTTCCCACCGCTGATGCATAGGGTACTCGAGACATTTCCATCCTCTCCGCTTCATTGCTAGGATTCATACTTGAGGATAATTTATAATTGATAGGAAGTGGGGTAGATATTGACTTACAGTCTTGCATGTTGAAGCGCCGCAAAACTTTTCGTAGATAATTTCTTTGAGAAAGCCAAATCTTCCTATCTTTTCTATCTCGGTGAATTTGCATCCCTAAAATCTTGTTTGCTGGTCCCAAATCCTTCATATCAAACTCCCTAGCCAATTGTGCCTTCAATTCTTGGACTTGATCTTTGTTGGGGCCTACCACCAAGATGTCATCCACATACAATAACAAAATGATGAAAGCATTTTCCTCAAACCTCTTGTAATATGTACAATGATCTGAGCTCAACCTGTTGTATCCAAGGCTAATAATGAAAGAATCAAATCTCTTGTACCAACACCTCGGCGCCTACTTTAAACCGTACAGAGATTTGGTCAACCTGCAAACCAAGCTTTCTTTTCCTTTTTCTTCAAAACCTTCTGGTTGGAGCATATATATTTCTTCTTCAAGTTCTCCATGAAGAAAAGCAGTATTTACATCCAATTGTTCAAGATGTAAATCATAAACAGCACACATAGCTAACACTACCCTGATAGTGGTAAGTCTAACCACCGGAGAAAATATTTCATTGAAATCAATTCCTTCCTTTTGAGCATACCCTTTAACCACTAATCTTGCACGATATCTTTCCACTTGATCATTACCATCACGCTTAATCTTATAGACCCATTTGTTGCCGATGGCTTTCCGACCTTCAGGAAGTACAACAAGATCCCATGTCTTATTTCTATGTAAGGCTTCCATTTCTTCATGCATTGCTGCCATCCACAAATAATCATTTGAGCAACTCACAGCCTCTTGAAAGGTTGATGGTTCTCCATCTTCGGTTAGAAGACAATATGCATCATGGCTTGCCATAACATAGTCTGGTTGCCAATTTGGTTTCCTTTTCTGACGCGTTGATCGTCGAACTTCAACACCATCAGGTTCATCTAGTTCTTGTACCTCATGCTCTGGTTCTGCTTCAAAAGAGTCATTTTCAACAGACTTTCCATCTATATGAACAATAGTGTTATCTTTAGAAGTGTTATCATTTTCCTTCTCCCTTTGCAGTTCATCCTCTACAAAGATTACATCTCTGCTGACAATAACCTTATGGGAAGTGGGATCCCACAGGCGATACCCCTTGACACCGTCAGCGTAGCCCAAGAATATGCATTTCCTAGATTTTGGATCTAGCTTAGTTCTTTCTTGGGAGTTGTACATCACGTACACGGGACATCCAACTACATGTAGAGTCGAATACTTAGCTGGCTTTCCTTTCCACATCTCCATCGGAGTCTTTAAACCAATTGCACTTGATGACGATCTATTTATCACATAACAGGCAGTTTTCACGACTTCTGCCTAGAATGACTTGGCTAATTCTGCAGTTCGTAACATAGCTCTAGTCCTTTCTAGGAGAGTTCTATTCATCCGCTCTGCTACACCATTCTGCTGAGGCGTATGAGCAACTGTAAATTGTCTCATTATACCCTCTTCCTTGCAAAATGTCAAAAAATCACCGTCTGTATATTCTCCTCCATTGTCTGTCCTCAAGCACTTAATCTTCTTTTCAGTTTCAAGCTCAATTAGTGCTTTGAATTGCTTGAATATTGAAAACACATCTGACTTCTTCTTGATTGGGTATACCCACAATCTTCTGGAGTAATCATCAATGAATGATACAAAATATTTTGCTCCTCCTAGGGACATTTGTGGTGACTCCCACACATCAGAATGAATCAAGTCAAGTATGTGTTTGCTCTTAGTAGTTGATCTATCAAACTTCAACCTATTTTGTTTGCTTACCACACAATGCTCACAGAAAGGTAGACTTACTGATTTGAGCCCGGGTAAGAGATCACGTTCTGCAAGAATTTTCAAGCCTCGTTCTGACATGTGGCCTAGTCTGCGATGCCACATTGTCGTTGAGTTTTCTTGACTAGTTGATGCAATTGCAGCGGAATATGGACCAATACCCAACATAATAAAAGTTCATTTGAATTAAACTGGATCGTATTAATTTATTAATAACCGAATCGGATCAAAATTATTAATTTGATATATTATTTCAAAATTTCAAACTGTATAAAATTGATAGAAAACTATTTTCGAAATCAAATCATTTATTAAAAAAATTGAACCATTAAACTATTTTTAAAATAATTAAACTATTTTTGTATTGTCATTTTTCATTTGATTTCAATTTCGATTCGATTCTGTTTTAATTTTGATTTGATTTTGTGTAATATAGTTTATTTCACTAACTAAAAATAATAATTTAATTAATTTAATCTCGGTTCATTCAATTCGACGTTTCAATTCTATTTCATGATTTTTTTAACAACTCTAGTTGTATTGAACCACGGGCCATGCATGCAACATTATTGCAGGTAAAATATTGATAGTTGTATTTTTCTTCTCCCAATTTAAGTTTGGTAACTAGATGATAAGATACCTATTGAAGCAGAATTAATCGACTGTCATTAATTTTTGCATTTCTGAAACAAAAGAAGGACCACTTATTAGATCCAAATTATAGTCAACTAGTCTCTAATATGATGCAGAGAAAACCGTATCTCTGAACCATGCATGCCTTTAATTGATAAGGCCAAGAACAATAAAACACTTTCACAGAGAGGCTTTAGCACTGGATTGCTGAGAATCCAAAGTTTTCTCGAATTCAAGTTGATCATTAAAGTTAAAATGTAATTAAGATTAAACTATTGTAGTTATAATAAATTGTTATACTGCTTTAATATTGGAGTATATTTTATGCGTTGACTGTGCTATTGTTAGTAGTGAAACATGTTTCCTAATAAATATAAATTTATGACTTCCTTATTAATTGTTATTATATTTTTTATATAAATAAAAAAAGTAATTAATAGTTTTTTATTTTAATAAATTTTTAAACAAAATATTCATTTTCATCTTTTAATTATACCATTGGATTCACATTGATTCCTAAACATTTTTTCATGCTATTTTGATCTTTTAACTTTTAAAAAATTTTATTTTAATCATTTTTGTTTAATTAGTGACAAAAATTTTGAAATCGATCGCTAAATCCGTCGTTAATTAGACAAAAAAACTAAAATGAAACATTTTAAAAGTTAAGAGATAAAAATGACACAAAAAAAATTAAATAATCAATGTGACTAAAATAAGTATTTTACTAAATTTTGTCAAATTTTTATATTCTCTTCGCCAATGTAAGGACTAATAACTCAAATAAAAAATCTTCGCAAATGTAGGGACTAATAAATTGAATAAAAAAATTTCATAAAATATAATAAAATTTTTCTTCAAGTTTGTGTGTGTTTGGTTATGTGGTAAAAAATATATTTTGAGTGAATTAAATTTATAAAATTGGTTGTGACTAAATATGAGTCGAAGATAAAATGATTTATGTTGATATAAATTTTTGCAAAAATAAATTGAACATAAAAATTATGTTTATATTTAAAATATACAAATTATAACCTAAAATAGAGTTATTTCTAAAAAACTATAATCAATCCTATGCGAAAACAATCAAACATTTCAAATCAAATATACACATATATTTTTTTGAAAAGGATCAAATGATATAGTACGACAAAAATCCTTAAATACAAGACGTGTTTGATAGACAACAAAAAAGTTATTATAACACCAACTAGTAACAAACCCGTGCCTACGCACGGGTTCTGATCTGGGACGCCCATATTTTTACATAATATATTTATTTTAAATAAAAAGTTAAAAAAATTAGATTAATAACTAAAAAAAACGTATATAAAAATATTAAAATCTATAGTAGATTTAATACGTATATCATTTAAGAATGATAAATATTTAGATCATAAATACTATTTTTCGTATATAAAAATATTTAATCAATAATATATTTTTCCCGTAAAAAATATTATTTTTGTTCTGGTATCGTTTACAAAATTATCCAAATCAATAGTTGTATACAGTAATATTTAGATCTATAACAGATTTATTTCCAGCATACAATTTTTTCCAGATATAGTTTACAAAAATATCTGAATCAATAGTAAATTTTCGTATATAAAAAATATTTAGATCAATAATATAATTTTTCCCATTTATAATTTTTAGATAAATAATACATTTTCCCGATACAAAATGTTTGTTTTTTATCATTTACTAAAAATATTTGGATCAAAAGTAAATTTTCATATATAAAAATATTAAGATCAATAATAAATTTGTTTCCGTATACCATTTTTAATCAAAGATTTTTGTAGTATAAATATCATTTTAGTATATACAAATATTATTTCTCGTATATAAATAGAGTTTTTCCGTATACAAATATTATTTTGTTTTGGCATCGTTTACAAACATATCTAGATTAATAGTAAATTTTCGTATATTAAAATATTTAGATCAATAATAGATGTTATCTCATATATCACTTTTAGATAAAAAATATTTGAATCATAAATACTATTTTTCAGATATAAAAATATTTGAATCAATAATAGACTTGTTCCGTATTCAAATATTATTTTTGTTTAGGTATCGATTACAAATATATCTGAAAATTTATGAAAAATACAATATGACATTTCTATAAATTCTATTAAATTTCTCTCACCATTTTTATTTAAGAAAAAAAGGATAAATCTATAAAAAAAAATATAGATCTCTGAAACTTGTTTAAGAACAATAAAACTTAATCTTTAAAAAGAGTAGATATGAAGAAAAAAATTATTTTCAACTATTTTTATTTTAAAAAAAGAAGTTATATTTATTATTTATTATTTTATTATTTCTTATTCTATACTTGAAAGGATGAAATTGAAAAACTATTTGAAACTCATATTTACCTTTTATCTTAAAAGATGTATCAAATGTTAAATTAATATTATGAAATGTTGAAAGAAGAGATTTGGAAGAATGAAATTTAAACAATGAGGAAGTTTCAACATTGTGAGATAATGAAAAATATTTATAAATATGGTGAGAGGATAGACATGATGAATGAGTAGGTGAGAATAAATATATGGAGATATACGTGTTTGTTAAAAAAATGGGTTAAGAAATAAAAAAAGTATTGATGAGAGATATGATAAGATTGTCAAAGATAACATTGAGAATGAAAAAGAAAGATAAAAATATGAATATGATTTTTTGTTGCACATGAAATGATGAACAACCATATGGAAATTGATTTGAATCTATAATAAAAAGACAATATTTAACCTCAAATTAGTAATATGTTTGAAAAATAATAAAGGATAAAAGGGTGATTTCCAGAACATCAACTTTTCTTATATTATAGATTTATTTAAAAACACACAAAAAAACAACAAAACCAAAACCCAAGATACACATTATTCTATGGGTAAAGTGTTGTATATACACCCTCTTCAACATGGTCGACTCCAACCAAACACTATTGTCATGTGATCATTGATTGGTATGTTGTCACAATCGTGAATTCAAGTTCTATATCAGAATATGTTATAAAAGATATGGAGTGTATTAAGAAACAAGCATAGATTAAGGGAATCCAAATTAATCATTTATACATCCAAGATAGCACTAAACTTATATCACTTGAATCTATCAGCAAAGGCTTATGAAAAATTGCTCTAGGCTATACTTTTTTCTGACTCAAATCCAATACCACTTCTTAAAAGCTATATAAGCCTCACATCACCACTTCTCAATGTATACATTATTCTTCTGTTTGAGTGTTTGTAGCTATGCCCTTTTTACTAGGGCCGACTCCGACCAATCACCATTGTTGATTGATTATCCATTGTCGTCACTGTCGAGTATTTGAGTTCTATATCAGAATATGTTATACAAGATGTGGTATCTATAAAGAAACATGCCAAAAGTTGAGATACGATGACACTAAATCAAGGAATTATTGATGTTTATTAAAGTTACTAGATAAATATGTATCTACAAATGTTTTGAGTTTTACCGTTTTGAAGTACACAATCATCACTTGAATTGAAAGTAAAAAAAATCATCCTAATGTTGAATAATTAAGTTTTAAAGAGAAAAAAGTTGTTGTTAACGAGGAGAAATCCCAAATTAAGATCCAAATGCTTAATATTAATATGATTTACTCATGTCGAAAAGTCCCAATATTAATGTTAACTTAAAATATATAGGTAAATATATCGAATTCAGTTTTGCTCAGAGGTAAAAATGATTTAAAAAATTAAAATGAAATTATACTAAAATGCTAAGAATAAGAAAAATTTTCTCGGAAAAACTGGAATGGAATTATACTAAAATGTTAAGAAAAAACAAATTTTTCTCGAAAAAATTGGAATGGAATTGTACTAAAATGCTAAGAAAAAACAAATTTCTTTAGAGCTACATAAGATTTCTCAATTCATTCATATCATAATCGTGTTGAATTCATAGCCAACTACATCATCATAAATTGACAAAGTTTGTTCAATTATTTGTATGATCTAATCTCTTTTCATGACAAGCTACAACATCACAAACTGACATAGTTTGTTCAATTATTTGTATGAACTAATCTCTTTTCTTCCATATTGCCTACTTCAAATCTTGTAATGTGTAAGAGCTGAAGTGCCATCTAGTCCTTTTGTAGCACAGTATGCTGCATAGTCAGCAACTGAAGTTTCTCTGTATTTAGGAGGATTGTCTTCTGATAAAAGCTCCTTCATAGGTCCATACAGTTTTGAGGATGACTTAAAACCCGTGGAGAAAAAGCATGCAACAGATATTCTTGGACCAACATGATTGGCAAGTACTCTATGTTCAACACTCTTGAATCTGTCATTTGTTATAAGCTACATTTCAATAAAACAACTAGTTATAATTGAGTATACAAAAGTCAACAGAAAATAATGCAAAAACTTGCCTGCATAAGATCTCCAACATTAATTATGAGAGCCCCAGGCACAGGTTTAACATCAGTCCAGTTATCTTGATAAAGAACTTGAAGGCCACCAATATGGTCTTGTAGAAGCACCGTGAAAAAATCATCATCAGAATGTTTTGGTGTTCCAATAGCTAGTTCTGGTTGAGGACATGGAGGATAGTAAGGTCAAAGAGCAATTATTCCTTTAGCACATTCCATATCTTTCAAATGGTTTGGACTCAGACCTAAAGCTTCTGATAACAGTTCAAACAGTATAGTCCCTAAATTCATCATGTGCTTCCCATATTCAACTAGTATATCTCTGCAATGCAAGAATAATAAGTAGGCAATTATAACAAAACAATTCATGCCGACAAGATATTGTAAGTAGTTTTAGATTAACAAACGTACCTGCACACTACTGGTAATTCTTGTGGATTGGGAGTATGAGGAGCCAAGTAACACATAAAACTATCTCTCCAACTGAGTGCTGGTGAACTATAGATATCAAAATTGCTATTATAAATAAATGATTTATTCGGATCTCTTATATAGAAACCTTTTTTTTACTTCAATATCTTGCTCATGAAACCTCTTAACACCATCTTGCATTTCTTCAAGAACAGTCAAAGGAATTCCATGATTAACAACCTGGAAAAAACCACAAGTTTGACATGCATTCTTGATTCTGTCAACAATACCTTGGTGAATACTCGGATCTTTGATATCAACATCTAGAAGGTCTATGACAGGAAAAGCATTGTTTTTGTTGTTGGATTTATGATATTTGTCAGGTTGATGATGGAATAAGCTTGGAATCTAGAAGAGTTTGTATAAAAATCAAGACTTAATGAGCAAGATATTGACACATATCTAGAGGTGGCTTAGAATCCTATGCAAGTGAGTTTTAGTTTGCCCGTAAAGACAAAACTAACCAATTTATCTGGTCTTTCATTCATTTAATGTCTTGTCTTATTATTAACGAGTTGTCCTCGAGAAAGATGAGCTTCTACAGACTGATAACGATTTGTCATCATTTGTAAATATATTTTGGATGAATCTCATAATGGCCATGTATGTCTCAAAATTTTAAAAATAATTAATTATGTTTAAAAATAATAACAAAACAATTCAATGCATTTTTGAATTTTTTTTGGATGGATCGAATCATTCATAATTTTAAATGAACGATGGATTATATGTCTTTTATAGTGCATTATTTAGTGGATGAATTTTTTGTTAATGAATTTAGTTGTCACCCATAGTTTTGGCCAATAGTTTGGAATACAAAATTAGGAGATAGATTTTCCCGCTCTACATAAAATACTTGAATTTCACAAAATTTACATTAGACCACTTGTAACGGAGGTGTTGAAAAAATTATTCAATAGTTGAATGATTGCAACGGAGTGTTGAATGAGATGTTGAAAATAATGTAGATTAATTGATATTGAAAACATTCAACATATTGAATAAGAAGGGAGTGAGAGTCACATATAATACTTTCCAAAATCTTATTCGCTGTTGTGATTATTTAAATTTTATCTCGCCTTAATTATTTGGAATCAATTATTTTATAGTAAATCAATTATTTATTTATTTTTATTTTCATCAAAAATTACTTTTTTTCTCAATAAATAGAGACATGTTTCATTAGATTTGGACACATAAAAAATTCATTTTTTTTCTCTAATTTTTCTATTTAACCTCCAATAAGCTCTTGTTCGTAGTTCTAAAAATGGATCCCAACAATAACACCAAAAATTCTACAAATTACCCTTTCAACTACTCAAATCTCAACAACTATATATTTCAAAATCAATCTCCCAACCAACAAGGTCCCCAAATTATACCACATCATGGATTTTCTCCAAATTTCATAATATGGTCATCTAATCTAAATTATCATCCATATTATGGATCAGTGATGTCATATTTATCTCAATCACCCCCTGAATATTATTTTGCTCCAATAAAAAATGAAAATGTTCTGAATGTTGTCACATTATTTATTTGTATTTAGTCACATTATTTTGTTTGTAATTTGTCACATTATTTTGTTTCCATTTTGTCATATTATTTGTTTTATAGTTTGTCATATTGTTTTGTCTCATTATTTGATGTAGTTTGTCACATTATTTATTTGTAGTTTGCCACGTTTTTTTTCTTCTATATGGACCACTTATCTTACTTTACATTATTATATTTCTCTCAAATTATCTATTAGTAAAAAAATTGTTTTAATATATTTCAAATTATCGTTAATTTTATCATCTGCGAACCATCTCGTTGGTGGGACATAGCCGATTTGACTCTCATCATGAGGTCATGTATCACATTGTATAATATACTTGTTGAGGATGAATAAGATGCATATACTCAACATTAGACAGATTATGATCAATCTAAGGAAAGTGGGTCTAGTACACCAGAGTCATTCTCGACTAAGGTGATACCTGCATTTACAAATCATGTGCGTGTTAGATATGTGTTCCGTGATTCAAATGTGCATCATCTATTGCAAGAAGATTTAGTCAAACACATATAGGCAAAATTTAGAATATTTAATGATTAAATAGATTGTTTGTGAGCTCAGCAAATTATACTAATTAAATTAGGAAAATGCTTATTAGTAAGAAAAAGTAAAAACAAGAAAGGCAAGAATAAATCTCAACCATTTCTTATCATAACTATAACAACCTATTTTCCCATACTAATAATTATAATAAAATATATGTCATATATCAGAGTTCTTCAAATGGGATGTCCATAATTCAAAATCCTCATAAAATTTTATAATACTTTATTACTTCATGTATTCAAAATAGTTAACTCGATAGCAAAAAAAGAACAACTTAATTCAGTTTCATGGAATTCAAGCCTCAACAACAAATAAAACTCCACAATACGTGGTCCATCACGAGTGTAAACTGTGATACATAACAAATTAAATCATGCAAAACATAAGAAAAATCCTCAAATCCCATGTTATGTATCAGAGTGACTCCTAAGACTCGATCTGGCAACATCTCTTCAAGCATTACTCGGATACCTGGTTATATGTACTCCCGAAGAGCACAAACACAACAACACAAAAGGGGTGAGAATTTCATTCAATAATTATACTGTGAAGAATACATGCTAAGGATTAGTAATTCACACAATACATCATAAAATAGTCGTGACTCACATCACAAGACAACAACTCATCGTTTATGCAATGCAATGAGATCTATTTCAATGAAATGCATGTGGTACCATTAAGGCACGAGCCTTCATTACTATGCCAATTGGACAACATCAGAGCATAATCCATTATCACAACGTCATGGCATAAGCCCTCATCACGATGCTAATCCAGGCCAACCACAGAGCATAAGCCCTCACCAATGAATGCATGTAACATGAACGTGAAACAACATAAATTATACAACCATGAGGCATAAGCCTTCATCACTATGTAATTTTAGGCCATCAACATCGTTTTAATCATAGTCGTCAACATCATTATCATAAGCAAAATAATCATCATAACCAACAACTCATCGTTTCGATTCAAGACAGGGAAATTATTTCTATCCTAACTTAGGTACTAGAATAATCCTTCTTATTCTTAATTTTACTCTACATAAATATAGTTCATCGCGTTAGCTATCCAACGCTTCGAACGACGCATCAAACGAAGTTACGGTTCAAAAGATATGGACGTTACAAAAATCTGTCAAAAATTAGATTGCATGAGTCGACACATAACCTTTTTGAGTCAACACAATGGTATTTTGTATGTCCCAAGTGTGCTCAGGTCGACCCTATGAGTCGAAGCATACTGAGTCTTGAACCTGCATGAGTCGACGCATGACCTCTTTGAGTCGATGCATGTTGTTTTATGATGAATTTTTATGGGCTTTTTCTGTGATTTCACTATAATATCAGTCCTAAAACATTATTTAATCATAGATAATCATCATATATTATCCTCATATGTTTCTACATCAATTATATATCATTTGGGAATCATTATTCATATATATTTCATCAAGTCCTCATCCAAAATCCTCAATTGATCATACACCAAAACCTAAGGCTATTCCACCAAATCTAAACCCTAAAGTTTTGACTTTCATTACCTATAGTTTCTAGATTGGTGTTTTATGCGACAATCACTACAACAAAATAATCTTCAAAGATAATCCATAACATAAACATCATAATTTCATGCATAGTCATATGCCACAACATTACAATAAATCCAACAAGGGAATCACACATCAAACATACAAAACCTAAGAGGGAAATGAACCCTCACTACCCTGTCATGATATAATGACCAATTATAGAATTCATTCACCCCTTTCCTTAATTCGAAGCTTTGATCTTCTCAAGGTTGTGGAATCCTCTTGCCCTAGCTCTTCCTTTATCTTCCTTTTTTCTCGTTCTACATCGTTTTCCTTATTCTCTACTTCCACGATCGTACAATAAGAATACTTAAGTCTCAATATCTCTTAAGTCATATTTTATCCCAAGGACCCTTAATATCTAATCTCAACTTTGCCCTTATTTCATTTAACTAATTATATAATTACTAATATTAAAAAATATCATTTTATCTAAGTAGTAATAATAATAATAATAGTAATAATAATAGTAATAATCATAATAATAATAATAATAATAATAATAATAATAATAATAACTATACTAGTATTCTCAAATCATCTTAACCTCTAATTTCCACAATTAAAATCACAACACATCCTTAAAATTCATCAACGCAAATAAATATGTCGCATTATCAAATCATTTTAAATAAAATAATCCAAATTAAATCGTGGCGTTACAACTCTCCCCCACTTAGAAGATTTTCGTACTCGAAAATTACCTTATGAAAATAACTCTAGATAAGCCTCTTGCATCTTTCTCTCTAACTCCCACGTCGCACTCTCTCCAATGGTTCCTCTCCAATCAACTTTGAGAAGAGTAATCACTTTTCATCTCAGCTTCTTTACTTCTCGATCTTTGACCTTGACATGTACGGTATCAACAGTGAGATTATCTCGCACTTGTACCTCATCCATCAAAATCACATGCGACAAATCAGGATTATACTTTAGGAGTTGTGACACATGGAATATATCATGCAAATTCGAGAGTTTATGAGGTAAATCAGCTCTATTGTGAAATCAAGCCTCTCCAAATATTAGTTTTGATGAAGACAAATTTAGAAGCAAATGATAATAGCAAAAGAATAGAAAAAGTCTCAAGTAAAAGTCAAAGCATCATGTTCAAATTCAAGCAAAGATATTTCAAAGCAAAAGATCTCTAGTCAAGCTCATGATTTCAACTTTTACATAGGTATATGTAAATCTTGACTTTTATGATCTTAGTGCTCAAAAATATTTTCTCATGCATAAATCTTCAAGAAAATATTTTATTAACCTTTGACAAAGATGCTAGTGAAATTTGATAAAAATTAAATTGATATATTTCTAAAAATAATTAAATAATTAAATTTTCAAAATTTGCACTGATGCAATCGATTGCACCATTTCATTAATCGATTGCATCTTTTGAAAAATATACAGAAAATCATTCTGGAACTGATGCAATCGATTGCATCCTTATGTAAATTGATTGTCATAGTTCATTTTTTTAAAATTTTAAAACGTTACAAAGTTGCAATCGATTGTAGCTTTAGTGCAATCGATTGCATGCTGCCAGATTTTGAAAAATCAGTATTTTCATGCATATTTTGAGAAATACCTCTTCATGGCAACACTTGTATCTTTTCACTTTCACTTGTTCATATTTCTAACCATTGCCATGATATATGAAAAGGTTTTTTACTTTACTATAAATTGATATTGATTTTTCAATTTCAAATAACCTCTTTCAACAATCATAAATAACTCTCTGCATATTGTAATGCCCCGATTAATTAAATAATTATTTAAATATATTGTTAGAAATTATCTGATAATTGGTGTGTTGAATGGTGTGTTTGACAGTGTTGTGTGTGGGGTAGTGTTAGATTTAATGCTGGTTGAGAGTATTTTAGATTTATCAATGTGTTGATAAATTATTTAATTTGGAATTATTATTAGAAATAATAGAAATATTAGAAAATAAATTTTTTACTAATTAATTGGTTATTATTTGAATAATTAAAATAATAAGATAGTTAGTTAGTAGAAGGATGACAAGGGCAAGGTGGTACTTTTGATAAAATAAGTGAGGATAGAAAAGAGAAACCAACATTAAGGGTCCTAAGGGTAGAAGTAACTATAAGAGAAAATAAGGATTAGAATTCTCATTAGTTACGATCGTAAAAACAAGGAAAGAGCAAAAGAGAAAGAGAAGAGAAAGAGAAAGAGGCTTTAGGGCAAGAAGAAGAAGAACACCATTATTGGGAACCTAGAGTAATCATCAATTCTAAGGTAAGAGTAAGGTTCCAACTTTCTAAAGGGTAGTATAATCATAGGTACGTGGAATTTAATGTATTCTTAGTTGTGTGAAGGTATTGATTCATGAATTGGTTGTTTGTGTGAAAGTATTGATTCATAAATTGCTCATTGTGCATGATTGATTGATGTGGAAATTGTTGGTTTTGATGTTATGGGATGATTCTCATTGGTAATTATGATTTAAGCATATTTGGTAGCATTGTTGTTACTGATTTGTGTGTAAAATTATGGTTTTTGGGGTTTTTAAATTGGTAAAATTGCAACTAATAAGTTGCAGAATTTTTGAAAAACAAACAGTGGGAACCAGTGCCCATTATATGGTAACCGATTACCACGTAAAAAAAATACTTTTGGAAGAAAAACTGTGAGTGGGTAACCGATTCCTACTGGGAGGGTAACCGGGTTCTCACGCGCGAACCAGAACAGGAAGAGTTACTGTTTAGCAGTAACTGGTGCCCATTATATGGTAACCGGTTACCACTGTAGCATTTTGAAAGAAAATTCCAAACTTTGAAAAAATCATAACTTTGTGCTCGGGTGTCTGTTTGACGCACCGTTCGAACCTACGAGATGCTAAAAATATGATCTTTAATATAAAAAATATTTTTAAAACCAGTAACTCAAATATTTTGGGATTTGTATTTATTTTGGCACCATATGTTGTATGTTGTGATGTTGTAGAAACCAATGTTGCACTGCTTTGTATTGTTGTTGTTGGTTTGTAGCAGGTGGCTGGAAACGGTAAGGTGTTGGTTAGGTTAAAACCAATAATTCTTGTTGTTGATTTTATGATTGAGTCTCATGCATTCATGTTGCATATGTTGTTGTTATTGACTCAAATCCTAGATGGAGTGGATACGAGCAAGGTGAATACATTTATTCCCTATTGTTGATGGCTCTAATACTAGATGGAGTGGATTAGTGGTTAGGTGAACCAATTGTTGACAAAAATGGTGACCGCGATCCTAGATGAAGTGGATTCGGTGGAAATCTCGGTACCGCATGCATTGTGTCGATGTTGAATTACATTTCATGATTCTATGTTGATGTTGATTGTTTATTTCAATTGTTTAGTTTATGACAGTTGTGTTGTGGTGATGAGATATTTGAACACTGATAATTATGCATGATAATTTTGTATACCTCTGATTATACTGTTCTTTATATTGTTGTGATACCTCATCCCTTCTGTTGTGGTGTTCCCTTTAGTAGGAGTCGAAGAGGTTGATCTTCTTTTTAGTTCAAGTCAACATTATGCTCTGGTACGTAACACTCGGGTTGGGGATAAACATTTGAAATACTTTAATTTGTCTTGGTTTCTGTTGTTGATTCCGATAGGAGAATTTAAACTCCGGAGTAATTATTTGAAGTTGTTTTGTTGGATTTGTAATATTTCCGCTATTTCAATAAAGTTTTTGATTCAGTCTATGTTAAGTTTATTCCAATTATGTGTTATGTATCATATTGATTGAGCTATTGGGGTTTTTGAAGCATGTGACATCCTGATTTATGTTGTTTGATTTTAAATTTACTCTAATAATTATATAAATATGTTATGGGAAAGTCATGGTGTTAAAATCGGTATTAGAGCAGGTCGGTCTGTGCGGCCAAGTTATTGAGTCTTGTGTAACAGTAGAATACTGTTAGTGTGTTTCTTTTAACCATTGTTTAAATGTTATGTTGTAGAACAGAATGATGGTAGGTGGAAGAAACTATGTTGCAATTGCTGCTTTGCAGGAGATGGCTCAGGTGATGCAACATCAACTAAATGCTGGTGGTAATGATGGGTCTCGTGTCTTGGAGACGTTTCATAGGAATCATCTGCCTCTGTTCAAGGGCAAACATGATCCAGATGAGGGACTGACTTGGCTGAAAGAGATTGAAAGAATCTTTAGAGTCATGGATTGTACGGATGCTCAGAAGGTGCGTTTTGGTACGCATCAGCTGTCAGAGAAAGCTGATGACTGGTGGGTTGAGACTCATTAGAGGTTGGGAGATATCGGTGAGGCTGTCACTTGTAATGTGTTCCGCATGGAATTTATGATTAAGTATTATCCTGAAGATGTTCGCGGGAAGAAAGAGGTTGAGTTCCTGGAATTGAAGCAGGGAGACATGTTAGTGACTGAGTATGCGGCTAAGTTCATTGAGCTGGCTAAGTTCTACCCTCACTACAGCGAGGCGACGACTGAATTCTCAAATTGCATCAAGTTTGAAAATGGGTTGCTCTCTAAAATCAAGAAAGCTATTGGGTATCAGCGAATCTGAAGATTTTTTTGATTTGGTGAATAGTTGCAGGATCTTTGAGGAGAATAGTAAGGCTCACTATAAGGTTGTGTCTGATAAGAGAGGAAAGCAACAACAAAACCGTGGGAACCCTTACAATGTTCCAGCTAACAAGGGTAAACAGAAGGCTTACGATGGTAAGAGGCCAGGTGGGAGAGGTACTCCTCCTGCTGTGAGATGTTTCAAATGTGGTGAGTTAGGACATCGAGTCGGTGAATGTAAGACCGAGGTGAAGAAATGTTACCGTTGTGGTAAGACTGGACATGGGATATAAATGTCAACACAAAGGAGTGATCTGCTTCAACTGTGGTAGAGAAGGGCATATCAGTACCCAATGTCTGAAACCGAAGCAAGCTCAGAATGGTGGAAAAGTGTTTGCTTTAGCAGGGAGTCAGACATCCAGTGGAGATCGTTTGATTAAAGATACTTGCTTTATTAATGGTATTCCTTTAATTACTATTATTGATACTAGTGCTACACATTGTTTTATCTCTAATGATTGTGTGAAAAATTTGGGTTTAGTATTATCATCTATGTCTGGAGAAATGATTATCGAAAATCCATCTAAGGGATCAGTAACTACTTCTTTAGCATGTTTGAAATGTCCTTTTTCAATCTATGACAAAGATTTTCTTGTGGATCTTATTTGTTTTCCGTTGAGCGGTCTGGATATGATTCTAGGTATGAATTGGTTAGAATATAACTATGTTCATATTAACTGCTTCAACAAGTATGTGAGGTTTTCTACTCTTTAAGAGGATGAGGAAACGAAATTCGTATCTGTTAATAAGCTGAAAAAGTGGATGGAGGATGAAGCTCTGGTATTTTCATTACTAGCATCCTTGTCTATTGAGAATCAAGCAACGATTGATGAATTGCAGGTGGTATGTGAGTTTCCTGTAGTTTTTCCAAACGATATTCCAGATGTACCGCCAGAAAGAGAGGTGAAGTTTGTTATTGATCTTGTTCCGGATACAAGACCTATTTCTATGTCGCCGTACAGAATGTCACCAACATAATTAATTGAGTTGAAGAAACAATTGGAAGAGTTGGTTGAGAAGAAGTTTGTGAGACCAAGCGTATCACCTTGAGGAGGTCCAGTGTTGTTGGTAAAGAAGAAAGACGTTAGTATGAGACTTTGCATTGATTACCGACAATCGAATAAGGTAACAATCAAGAACAAGTATCCACTTCCAAGGATAGATGACTTGATGGATCAATTGGTGGGTGCACATGTGTTTACCAAGATTGATTTAAGATCAGGTTATCACCAAATTCAAGTGAAGAATGAGGATATTTAGAAAACAGCCTTCAAGACTCGTTATGGACATTATGAATACTCTGTGATGCCGTTCGGTGTTACTAATGCGCCGAGAGTATTTACGGAGTATATGAGTCGTATCTTCCATGGGTATCTGGATTAGTTTGTAGTAGTGTTCATTGATGATATATTGATATATTCTAAGTCTGAAGAAGAGCATACTGAGCATTTGCGAATTGTGTTACAAGTGTTGAAAGAGAGGAAGTTGTATGCTAAACTATCGAAGTGTTAATTCTGGTTAACGAAGGTGAGTTTCCTTGGCCATGTTATTTCAAGTGATGGAATTGCTGTAGATCCGTCCAAAGTAGATGCAGTGTTGCAATGGGAAGCTCCGAAGACATTGACTAAGATCCAAAGTTTTCTAGGTTTGGTTGGATACTATAGAAGATTTATTGAAGGATTTTCTAAGTTAGCACTCTCACTGACTCAGTTGACTTGTAAAGGAAAGGCGTTTGTGTGGGACGTTCAATGCGAAGAAAGTTTTGTTGAGTTGAAGAAGAGATTGACAACTGCTCCGATCTTGATGTTGCCTAAGCATGATGAAACATTTGTTGTGTATTGTGATGCTTATAAATTGGGTCTAGGTGGTGTGCTTATGCAGAATGATAAAGTAGTTGCTTATGCGTCAAGACAATTGCGAATTCACGAAAGGAGTTATCCTACTCATGATCTAGAACTTACTACAATGGTGTTTGTGCTGAAAATTTGGAGACATTATCTTTATGGTTCTCGATTCGAAGTGTTTAGTGATTATAAAAGCTTGAAGTACTTGTTTGATCAGAAGGAAATAAATATGAGACAAAGGAGATGGTTAAAGTTATTGAAGGACTATGACTTTGGCTTGAATTACCACCCTGGTAAAGTTAATGTTGTAGCGGACACTTTAAGTAGAAAATCTTGGCATATGTCGGCTATGGTGGTTCGAGAATTAGAATTGATCGAACAATTTAGAGACATGAGTTTGGTATGTGAAACGACACCGCAAAGTGTGAAATTGAGAATGTTGAAGATTCACAATGATTTCTTGGATAAAATTAAAGAAGCTCAGAAGTTAGATGTGAAGCTGGTAGACTTTATGGTTGGGAATGATCAATCGGGAGATGGTGACTTTAAAGTAGATAACCAAGGTGTGTTGAGATTCCGAGGTAGAATTTGTATTCCTGATGATGCAGAGATGAAAAATACGATTTTAGAAGAAGGTCATAGAAGTGGTTTAAGTATTCATCCGGGAGCTACTAAGATGTATAGTGATTTGAAGAAGTTAATTTGTTAGCCTGGATTGAAGCGAGACGTAGCGCAGTTTGTGTATGCACGTTTAACTTGTCAAAAGTCGAAGGTTGAACATCAGAAACCAGCGGGGTTGTTGGACCCGTTGGAAATTCCAAAATGAAAGTGAGATAGCATATCGATGGAATTTGTGACGGGATTGCCTACTACTCAGAGAGGGCACAATACAATTTGGGTGATTGTTGATAGATTAACAAAATCAACTCATTTTATTCCAATTAGTATTAATTTTCCTGTTCCTAAGTTGGCGGGGATTTATATTCGAGTAATAGTGAAGTTGCATGGTGTTCCGTCGAGTGTTGTGTCGGATAGAGATTTGAGATTTACTTCTGATTTTTGGAAGAGTTTGCAGGATGCGTTGGGATCGAAGTTGAAATTAAGTTCAGCCTATCCTTCGCAGACAGATGGTCGGACGGGGTGGACTATTCAATTGTTGGAGGATTTATTGAGAGCATGTGTTCTTGATCATGGAGGTGCATGGGATAGTCATATTTCATTAATTGAGTTCACGTATAATAATAGTTTTCATTCTAGTATTGGGATGACACCCTTCGAGGCATTGTATGGTCGGAGGTGCAGGACACCTTTATGCTGGTATGAAACAAGTGAAAGTGTAGTACTTGGACCGAAAATGGTGCGAGAAACTATCGAGAAGCTAAAATTGATTCGAGAAAGGATGAAGACTTCTCAAAGTAGACAAAGGAGCTACCATGACAAGAGGAGAAAGGAACTTGAGTTTCAAGAAGGAGACCATGTATTCTTAAGAGTATCTCCGATCACTGGTGTTGGTCGTGCATTGAAATCTAGGAAGTTGACTCCTCGATTCATTGGTCCATATCAAATTTCTAAGAAAGTAGAGATTGTTGCATATAGAGTGGCCTTGCCACCTAATCTATCCAATTTTCACGATGTGCTTTATGTGTCGCAACTCCGAAAGTATAATCCAGATCCGTATCATGAGATTCCGATGGACGATGTACAAGTGCGGAATGACCTTACTGTGGAAACTACACCTGTGAGGATCGAAAGTCGTGAAATCAAGAAGCTAAGGGGTAAAGAGATCGCTTTGGTGAAAGTGGTTTGGAAAGGAGTTACCGGTGAAAACACGATATGGGAATTGGAGAGCAGGATGCGAGAGTCGTATCCAGAGATGTTTATATCAGGTAAATTTTCGAGGACGAAAATATTCTAAGTGGGAGAGAGTTGTAACGTCCCGATTAATTAAATAATTATTTAATTATGTTGTTAGAAATTATCTGATAATTGGTGTGTTGAATGGTGTGTTTGACATTGTTGTGTGTGGGGTAGTGTCAGATTTAATGCTGGTTGAGAGTATTTTAGATTTATCAATGTGTTGATAAATTATTTAATTTAGAATTATTATTAGAAATAATAGAAAATAATTTTTTTACTAATTAATTGGTTATTATTTGAATAATTAAAATAATAAGATAGTAAGTAGAATGATGACAAGGGCAAGGTGATACTTTTGATAAAATAAGTGAGGATAGAAAAGGGAAACCAATATTAAGGTCCTAAGGGTAGAAGTGACTATAAGAGAAAATAAGGATTAGAATTCTCATGAGTTACGATCGTAAAAACAAGGAAAGAGCAAAAGAGAAAGAGAAGAGAAAGAGGAAGAAGCTTTAGGGCAAGAAGAAGAAGAACACCATTGTTGAGAACCTAGAGTAATCATCAATTCTATGGTAAGGGTGGGGTTCCAACTTTCTAAAGGGTAGTATAATCCTAGGTATGTGGGGTTTAATGTATTCTTATTTGTGTGAAGGTATTGATTCATGAATTGGTTGTTTGTGTGAAAGTATTGATTCATAAATTGCTCATTGTGCATGATTGATTGATGTGGAAATTGTTGGTTTTGATGTTGTGGGATGATTCTCATTAGTAATTATGATTTAAGCATGTTTGGTGGCATTGTTGTTGCTAATTTGTGTGTAAAATTCTGGTTTTTGGGGTTTCAAATTGGTAAAATCGCAACTAATAAGTTGCAGAATTTTTGAAAAACAAACAGTGGGAACCGATGCCCATTATATGGTAACCGGTTACCACATAAAAAATACTTTTGGGAGAAAATCTGTGAGTGGGTAACCGATTCCCACTGAAGGGTAACCGGGTTCCCACACGCGAACCAGAACAAGAAGAGTTACTGTTTAGCAGTAACTGGTGCCCATTATATGGTAATCGATTACCACTGTAGCATTTTGAATTTTTTTTTCAAACTTTGAAAAATCATAACTTTGTGCTCGGGTGTTCGTTTGACGCACCGTTCGAACCTACGGGAAGCTAAAAATACGATCTTTACTATAAAAAATGTTTTTAAAACCAGTAACTCAAATATTTTGAGATTTGTATTTATTTTGGTGTTGTATGTTGTATGTTGTGACGTTGTAGAAACCAATGCTGTACCGCTTCGTATTATAGTTGTTGGTTTGCAGCAGGTGGCTGGAAACGGTAAGGTGTTGGTTATGTTAAAACCAATAATTCTTTTTGTTGATTGTATGATTGAGTCTCATGCATTCATGTTGCATATGTTGTTGTTGTTTTTGGCTCAAATCCTAGATGGAGTGGATACGAGCGAGGTGAATACATTTATTCCCTATTGTTGATGGCCCTAATCCTAGATGGAGTATAAAATTAAATTAAATAAGTTTTATCATGATTAAATTTTATAGATAATGTAAATTTTTTAATATGATGGATAATTACAATCATTCATAAATATGAATTTTAGAAATATTATGTTAAAGAGTGAAATATTTTAAAAAATAATTGAGTGAGGTATAAAAGAATTTATATTAAAAAGTATATAAATTAAATATTAAAATAATATAAATTATATTTTATTTTTATTCGTTTTTGAAAATTATAACTGATATTCATCGATTTAACACTCGTATATTTTTTAAAATCATCATTCATCAATTTTTAATGATTTTGTCTAATTATAACTGATATTCATCGATTTAATAATTTATCCGATCAAATTAAACTGGTGACACATCCGAAGACCTCTATTTTTAAAACATTGATATGTACAATTGAAAAGAGAATATTCAAATTATATTAAAAAATATATTATAAAAAATTTATATTCATAAAAGAGATATAAACATTTAAGAAGGAAGTCATAAAATTTATACCACACTTTCAAATAGAACAGTCGATGCATAAAATATATATCTAATTTATAGCAGTATAATAATTTATTATAACTAAACTTATAATCACAATTTCATTTTAAATTTAGTGATCAGTTTGGGTTTTAGTGTATAAAGACAATTTAGATTCTCCTAAATACAATGAAACCTGTGTCAAAACCTTTATGAAGGTGTTTTATTGTCCTTAGCCTTATTAATTAAAGGCATGCATGGTTCAAAGACACTCAATCATGAAGTGTGTAAACAAACTTCTAAGAAATGTAACTATAGACAATGAAAGACTTGACTCTAATTTGTATCTAATATTTTTACTTCAGAATTGCAGATATTAACGGCTATTTCATTTCCTTTTGTACAGTCTATTATTTTTAGGTATGATAACATCACATTCCCATCCTTATATCGATAGGAGAGAATCTGCAGCTCCCAATATATTTTTTCATGCATCATGTCAGTGGGTATGTTCTAATGCTTTAAGAAGTGCAGGATATTTTATGATGTTTTCGATGATATTTGTTCAATAATGTACTTTACTCATTTGAGTTTTAAAATAATTGACATTTAACAAATTAAATTGTTTAAAATAAATGTTATTTTTCACCTAATTGCTATTTAATTATTAACTACTACTGTGTAGTACTACAATACCTTAACAAATTTTAATTTTTTTCATTTGTTGTAAATTATATAATGTTTTTATATTGTATAATTGTGTTAGTTGAGCTAAATAAATGTAAATTATTAATATAAAGTTTAATTTATGAAGAAAGAATTTATTTATATTTAAATATTAATATATAATCTGTTAATAGTTATAGAATTTAAAAATATAATTAATTGTATATTAAACAAAAGGAAATTGTGAAAGAATTTTTAAATATATTCTTTCATAAATGACATTGAGAAGAAAATTTTAAAGAAATAAAATAAGAATGGGAGTAATAAATATTACTATTAAGTTTAAATATGATTTTGGTCTCATTATTTTTTAAAATAAAGATTAGATTTTTACTTTTTTATTTTTTCTCTTTTAATTTTTATTTTTTTAGTTTTGATTCTATTTTATTTTTGAGTTAAATTTATTGATGTGGCAGAGCCTAAGTTAACAAACTTAATATTTATGTCATATTTTAGGTGCAATTTTGTTAATGTGTCATTTGAATTTGTCTATCTAGACAGTTTAACGTTATCAAAATAAACCTCCATATAGAATTAGAGATGTCAATTTGTATCTGTTAGTGGGGATTTCAATGGAGATTCTTCGTTTCGGACTTTAAAGATGAGAAATTTTTTTCCTGCGGAAACGGAGATGAGGAATAATGTTTCCACGAAGTACTTTGGGGATGGGGTGGCGAACATATCCCCGTCCGTGGAGTCTCCGTCCCGCACTAGAATTTCTTAATATCGTTAATTATTTCATAATATTGTTAGTAAAAGAGAGATCTAAATGACTCTTTTTTTTTTTTAAGTTTAAAAACTTTATGTTCATGAATCTCAAGATTAAATATTGTTAAAACAATATATTTATTGTAGATGATTAATTTAATAATTTATTATCTTTAGCTTTTGAAATCGTGGGGATCTGTGGGGACCCGCGGAGACAGTGATGGGGACAAAACTCTCCGTGACGGGGATCCTACACGAAAATGAGGAATAAATTCGAAGGTGAAGATTGAGATGGAAATATATCACTTGTCCCCGCTCCATTGACATCCTATATGAAATGAGGGATGAAAATATTTAATAAATTAAAATAAAATAATATAAAATAAATTTTAAAATAAAGATAAACAAAATTTTAAATAGAGTGATCAAATATTTTTTAAAAAATTATTATTTACAATATTATACATTATAACATAAGAGAAATGTGAACCAACAACTCGCAACTCACGCTCGCTCTTATAAAATAACTAACACGTATTATTTAAATTAGGAGTGTTTCAAAATTATATCAGTCTAATATAGAATTGCAAAATTCTATATTAAAACAAATTAAAATTATAAAAAATCGTATTTCAAATCTTTTCAAATCTTTCGTAATAATATCACCTTTTTTTTTCTCATTTTTTATTTATATTCAGTCTCTTATGTTATTTAAGTTTTAAGCTTTACAAAAAAAAAAACATAATTAAGTGTATATGTATGTAGGTATCTAATGATGTACTTGTAATAATATACTAAAAACATACCAAAATACATTTCGTGAAGTGTCCGTGGCGTCAATAGTTTTATGATCCTTTGCCATTGATTATCTTCCTTATACTAGGGCATCATCAAATGCTCGTGAATTCATGGAAAAACATCGTAATATCATTATGGTCATTCTCATTCAATGTAATTTTTTTCTAGTGAATCATAATTAAGAAATAATATAATTTAAATAATATTCAGAGAATTTTTCCTACTAGCCTAAATTTATTTCTGGCACTCTTCTAATTTTTTTTAAATTTTGACTTTATTTTTGATAATTTACAAAGAAATTCTCAGACGAAATTTTCGGTAGACCAATTTGAAATTTCTGATATATTTCTAGTTTATACTAAATTTTCGGAGAGTTATTTCAAAAAATTTAGTATATCGAAAATTTCAAATTAGTCAAAATTTACGGTATGTACCAAAAATACGGAATTGTTTTTGAAATTTTTGGTATACCAGATTTTTTGTAATTTCTGATATACTATAAATTTCAAAAAAGGCTGAAATTTTCGGTATCGTTCATTATCTTATTTTTTTCAATGGTTGAGATTTTGCCGACACTTTTGAAGGGTCTAGATTGCACTGATACTTTTGTATGGTCTAGAGCGCATAACAATTTGTATACATATGGGTTTTAGGGTTATAAGGTATCACATCTCAACAACATGTCTCTTTCTCAATATCTGATTAAGGCAGAAGTGTATTACAACGGCCGCAAACCTGTCGTTGAGTTCAAGCTCCCAGATGGATCTGAGTCCTTCGCTGCGTTGAAGGAAACGTTGAGCGGTTTGCTGCCTGATTTCGAGAACATAAGGGTGACAAAGATCAAATTTCGAGAGGATTACATTGGTACAGATGATCGGGTGAAATACAATCTAATCGAGCTGAAGAATGATGAAGATGTGAAGGCCATGTGGAAATCATTTCATCTTAGAATAACCAAAGGTCCGATCGAGTTGGACGCGGAGATCCGAAAATCTGTTGACGACATAATGAAGTGTCTAAAGCGTCCAGATGAATCCAAATCCGGTAGTTCTTAGGTTTTCATGTATTGAAGTGTTGTTTATTTTTTTTGTTTGTCATGTGATGTTTGTTAACTTATTCGAGTTTGTTATTTGTGTTATTTTGTTTTCTTTATGTAATCGAAAGAAGAAGTATTAGCTAAAAAATATTATGCAATAAACTAGATGTCAGTTTGTCACAACATATACATATAATATAATAATACAAAGAAAAATCTGCATAGGTCCTCCACGGGCAATGTCGGCCAACCTAGCTAATCCCTGATACGTCCCACCATCGGGGTTCAACAACCCCATGATGTTATTTAATATAACTGCAATGAGCTGTAGGCGGGTGTCCTGGTTAGTTGCTAGAGGAGGAGATGGTGGTGGCGGTGGATCGGAAGAATCTCTGGTACCTGAAGGCCCAGAGACATCAGATGCTGGAGCCGGTGGTGTGTCCCGAGGGTGTGACACACTAAAGAACCACTCCAGGTATCCATCCTCGCACTGCCCGAGCTCCTGAACCTTGACGGTGAGAACCGACCGGACGACGACAATCACCCTGCGCCTCTGAGGCATGTGCCTCATCTGCTGCTCGAGCCACAACATCTGCTCGATGAGTAGTCCTGCTTGAAATAGAACTGTCTCTGCCTCTAGTCCTCACTGCAAACAAAGTCAAGAAACATGAAGAAAAAAAAGAATTTTTTGAAAAAAACGGAAAATACCAAAATTTCCGAAAATTTTGGCGTTTAGGAAATTTTGAAATTTCTGGTATGAGCATCAATGGAAAATACCGTAAATTTCGAAATTTCTGAATATTTTGGAATCTACGGTAGGTGATACCGGAATTTTCGAAAAATCCAGTACAAAATACTGGAAATTTTAACAAAAATACCGAAAACTTACTTGTATTTGCGAAATATCCGGTAGTGCTCTCAAATTTTCGGTATCGTCCAAATTTTTGAAAAATACAGACTGTACCGGAATTTTCAATAATGAGGAAGACTTGAGCAAAATTGTCTTTTCATATAAAATGGGAAATGCCAAGTACAAGTGGGGGTGGCAGGATTGAAAGAACTTTAAAAATGAGATAGAAAATTCAGTTTATTTAAGATTATATATAAATGGATGTATAAAGTTATCATGTGAGTTGTGGTTTGGATGACAAAAGATTTGACTATTTTCATAAAAAGCATGAGTTTGATTCTCATTGACTAAAAAAGAATAGGTTTAAATAGTCTTATGGTCTCAATAAGTTAGCGTATTTTTTATTTTCGTTTCTGTATTTTTTTTTTTTAAAATGATCTCCGAATGTTAAAATCATTTTGGTTTTAATCCCTAAAACTAAAATTCGCAAGAAAATTCAAAGGAAAATCCGCAGAAAATCTGCAGATTTTCCTGCGGATTTTGATTTTAGGGACTAAAACCAAAAGAATTTTAACATTTAGGGATCATTTCTAAAAAAAATAAATTATAGGAACGGAAATCAAAAACACGCTCACTTACAGGAACCAAAAAATTATTTAAACTAAAAATATATATTTGCTAAATACTCATTGTCTAATAATATATTGACATATGGTACAAAATAATTAATTGATAAATAATATATTTAATTCATTATTTATATTAAATAATATTTTAAAATTAATTATTTTTTTAATGTGACGTGGTCAATGTGACGTGATGTCAGGTGGCATTGTCACATCACAACCACCTTTTTAAATATAAGACTATGTATAATGGATGTGTTGAATAAATTATTCAATTGTTGAATGTTTGCAATTGAGTGTTGAATGAAGTGTAGAAAATGAGGTGTTAGAAATGAGGTGGATTAATTGGTGTTGAAAAAATTCAACGTGTTGAATGAGAGGGAATGAGGTCACATACAATATTTTGCAAAATCTTATTGGTTGTTGTGATTATTTAAATTTTTAGTTTGTTGTGAATGGTGGTGGGGTTGTGTGTTGAATTTTATCAAACAAAACTATTGTAGTGAGTAAAAATTGAATGAATGTTGAATTATTACGTGGAAGAAAGAGAAGGTGATGTGCATGATAAAAAGTGAAAAAAATAAGGTGTTGAATAATAAAACCATTGTACATAGGGAGACAAAAAAATTTAAGAAATATTCAATAGAGAGACTAAAATACTCCTTTTTCTTTTAAGAAATTAAAAGATTAAAAAACTTAATTTAAAAGGACCAAAAATATATTTAAGCTTAAAAAAGTTAATACTACTAAATTTTTTGATAATTTGGATATGTATTGTATGGTGTTCGAATTTAAAAAAAGAAAGATAAAGTTATTATTTGATTTTAAACAGTAGGATTACACATATGTATTGTATTACACATATTTTTAAAATATTATTTTATAAAACACCGAATTTGAAAAAAAAATACGATTTTAATTTATGTTTTTAAACATCTGAAATAAAATTATAGATTTTGAAAAAAAAAATGATTTTACACCTAATGTTTGAAAACCATGTATAAAATGTCAAAATTTCTTTTAAAAAATATTTTTATTTAAAGGGTAAAATAGTTATTAAAATAAAATGTAGGGTTGTCATGTCTAATTTAAAATTGTGTCATGAATAATTCTCTCTATATTAGGGCAACGCTTTTTTAGGTGGGTCAAAATAAATGATGTTTATTCATTACATTTCATTTCATGTGTTACTCACACACTTTCTAGAAATTTCAAAAATACTTTTAAAATTTGGATTCTAGTCTTTAGACGCACTAAAACACACAACAAACTCTCTTTGAAGCACGCTAAATCTAAGTTTAAAATAGATATGAGTATTGAAATTCATATTAAATATTGAAATCCAAAGACGCCTCAGCATACCACACTAAAACTCAAGTTCATAAACTACGAAAAAAGTTAAAAGGTCCGTCCGAAATTCAATCTCTATATTAAACTTACAGAGATTGAAATCATGAAGCTTTCATTTAAGTATACTCACTTAAACATTTCCCTCTTCATTCACTTTCGTTTAATCAAATTTGAACACAAGTGAAAACATAGCTCACAACTACCTACTCCTGCACCAACATTTTTCAATCTTTCTCACAACATATAGTCCACTATAGTCAACCCAAGGTCATTCATAGTAAGTTTCCCATTTTCTTACCTTTTTTTATTTTTGATGCATGCATTTCCTAAATAGGTTATATATATTTACGCTACATTAGGATACATGCAACAAAGATATTGTATTTGTTTTGTACTAAATAGATTCAATTTGAAATTTTAAGCTTAGGGTTTGCAATGCATGCTTTATTTATGATTTTGTGCAGTCCAAATTTTAAAATTCAAATCCATAGTCCATATAGAAAAATATAGATTTCTCTTTTTTACGTTCTGCTTTGAAATTTGCTTTGCTAATATATTTTTCCGCTTAATTAATTATTATATGCATTTTTTTGTATAATTATAGGAAAAATAATTGATAACCAACTAAGAATAAGAAATTGTAGAGTGGCCCAACATGTTTGAGGGCACAGGGAGAAAGCTAGACCCTCATGAATTGTAATTAGAGAATCGTTGTTTGCTGGTGAGGGAATATTACGAGTTTATGTATCTTTGTCTCATTACAAAGCCCTCGTTGCTCCCGTACATGCCGATGCACCTGATTTTTAACCCAATTTTGTCTTACCTAATAGTTTTTTGGGAGGCCCTTCAGACCTTTCTAAATAATTGGTAAATTGACTTGTCTATTATCAATCACAGGTCACAATCTTTATAGTACCAGTACATCAAACATCATATCTTGTGAGATCTGTAAATTAGGAAACAACTAGAAAAATATGTAAAGATATATCCTAACAATTATTTTCCTAAATATATCGTTTCCTAAAATGTTTTTTCCTAAATATCTCAATACCCTCCTCAAGTTGGAGCATGGGATTCAAAAATACCCGACTTGGAAAGAAGAAAATCAAACTGAGCCTTCCCGGGAGCTTTTGTGAAAATGTCTGCCAATTGAGACGATGTGGAGACATGAGATGGTGAAATCAAACTCTCATTTATTGCATCTCGAACAAAATGACAATCTATTTCAATATGTTTTGTTCACTCGCGAAAAATTGGATTTTTCGCAATATGCAATGCAGACTCACTATCAGAAAATAATTTAGTTGCCTTAGGATGATGAACATCCAAACTTAACAATAATTCTTTTAGCCACTTTAATTTACCAGTGATCGTGACCATAGACATGTACTCAACTTCGGCAGAGGACTGGGAAACAGTATTTTGTTTCTTCGTCTTCCAAGAAATCAGAGATTGGCCTAAAAACACTATCCATCCTGTTAGAGAACGGCGAGTAAGGGGACAAGCCGCCCAGTCCGAATCACACCAACCTTCCAATGTCAACTCATTATTTGCACGAAGGAAAACACCCTGACCAGGAGTCCCTTTCAAATAATGAACGACTCGAAGGGCCGCCTCTCAATGCTCCGTGCGAGGTTTGTGCATAAATTGAGACAAAATATTGACCGAATAAGCCAAGTCTGGTCAAGTGACCGCAAGATAAATCAGACGACCCACAAGCCATCAATATGATTCGGGATCCAACACAAATTTACCAGTAGCAAGGCCAAGCTTATGGTTCTGCTCAATAGGAAACGCTCTTGGCTTTGCTCCTAATAAACCTGTTTCGAAAATAATGTCCAAGGTGTACTTTCGTTGACACAAAAACCATCCTAATGGGCTACGGGTCACTTCAATTCCTAAAAAATATTTGAGACTTCTCAGGTCTCTCATTTTGAAACAATCACTAAGATAAGCTTAGAAAATGGTAAGTGCAGCGAAATCATTCCCAAAAATAATAAGATCATCCACATAAACTAAGACATTAATATGAACAGTGCCTTTAGTATATGTGAAGAGAGAATAGTCTGAGTAGGATTGAAGAAATCCATAACCTTTCAAAGCCAACATCAATTTTGCAAACCAACAGCTAGGAGCTTGTTTCAAACCATACAACGACATGCGCAACCGACACACCAAAGACGGTTCTGAA